>JAYKAV010002242.1:768396-903515 GCA_035582835.1 Phoebastria nigripes | reverse complement strand
AAAAAAAAAAAAAAAAAAAAAAAAAAAAGAAAAAGTAGTATTTAAGTTTCTCCCCATATTCTTCAGATGTAGAAGCAAGCAGTCAGCAAGTAAAATCTGAAAGCAGAGGAGGACACTGCTACATTGGAAAAGAGGGAAAAATGAGAGAAATAATCTTAATCTGGGAAAAAAAAAAACACTGATTCAGAGAGATTTACAATGGAATTTCCCACAGTAAAGTCAGAATCTAATATCATTATTCACCAGAGATCTTTTTTTAATTCTTCAGTTAGGCTCACCAAAGTAAGAAAACAGAAGAAATCTGAAGTAAAACTGCAGAGTTAGGGGTTTTTTTGCATTTATTCTTCATGAGCACCCAACAGTGAATAAAATTCAGACTCTTCTTATAAAAGAAAAAACACAGCATTTGAAAATTAACATGTTACCTTTAGAAATGCAGAGTTCAGGTCTGATGAGCTGAAGTACTCCTTTCTTTCTGAAAGGCACTTTGTATCACATCTGGATATCACAAGCTAACTACTGTCAAGTCAGAAGTGTAAAAAAGATGACAAGGGAAATCACAGAAGTGAGTTTTCCAGTGCAAGAGGAAGATTTCGAACTTGTTGAATGTGAAATAGAGGTTTCATACCTCAGACCAACATGAGTCTGCCCAGAGCATTGATACAATTCATTTCAAATGGTACTCCATAAAACAAGTCCCTCAAATAGATTATTTCACCCCGAGCCTTGTCTTTGAGAAGTTGATCTCTGTAACCTGTCAGCTTACAACACTGCAAAAAAGGCATGCAGCCACCTTCTCAGTGTGGGTAGTAGAGGTAACAAACTCAGAATTCTTATTTTGTGAGAAATGCTGATGTTCCAGAGTAGGTTTCACCACAACTCAAAGCAAAATAAGTATTTCCTATTCTGAGCAATAAAACACATTTTGAGTTTTCAATATTTAATATTGCAAAACATTCTAAACAAATTATACATTTCATGAAAAGTCAGCAGTAGTGCACTACAGAATTTACTACAACTATCAATGACTCAGGTTGATTTAATACAAAAGCTAAAATATTTTCCCTGTTAGCTAATAAGGATTGGAACATCTGCTTCTTCTCGATCAACATCTCCTGCTTCCATTCTTGTGAAATATTTTCACAGAAGCATTTGATTGTTTCATTACAAATAGGTGAAAACATTAAAAGGATGATATTCCATTCATTTCTATGGAGTGGCCTTCTTGATTGTTCAAGCTAGTATTTTAACATCTGAATTACACCTTCTGAGTTTTAGCTTTCAATAAAGATTAAAATACAATTAAAACCCAAATATAATATTACTGAATTATCACTAACCACCCAAACTTCCGAGGATCAGAACATGAAATTTCTAGGACTTCACAGACTAACCCAGACCTAATCCATACCCTCAAATAGATGCAATATTGTTTTACATTGAGTCCAAGGGCAGAGACCTACAAACCTTAGCAGGGAAACTTCCCATGAAACCAGGCCAGGAGTTTTCTTTCCAGTCGTGACTATGACGCAAGTSCCCTGATAAGACAGGGTCAACAGCAAACCTGATTTCTGCTTATGCAAACACCAGCCTCTGCAGAATATTAAAGTGATTCTAGAGTAAAACTAAATAATATCTTTAGATATAAAAGTGTGAGCAGTGTCCTCTTTGCTACATTCCTCAGATCTCTTAAAGGTTTTACCTACATACCCTGTGCAGAGATATCCAAGGCAGCTCTGAGCCTTCTAACGGGACAGTTATATTTGCTTGATATTCAGCCTATGCTTGTCTTCACTTGCAAGAAAACAGCTACCTTGCTTAGGCAGAATATAATTTAAAACAGCTACCAAAGGCCCACATCCAAACTAAGCTTTAGCACCTCTAAGAGCATGAAAATGGTCATTCTCAGTTAAATCAGAGGTCCACCTAGTCCAATACCTCGTCACTGACAGTAGCCATAAGCAGATGCCTCAGAAGTGGTACCAGAAAAAGAGGAAGCACGTATGAATCACAGCATCTCTCGTGCCTTCTCGCTGCTCATGGTGGGGGAGTTTCCCAGCCACATGTGGTGCCCATGTCACTGACATCCCCCAATGGATTTCTCTTCCAAGAACCTGCCCTTTCTCCTGACCTCCAAGACAGTCTATCATTTAGCTTACCCTTTTGTTTCCTAAAGATTCATTGCTACAACTGGTTCCGCAGCCCAGATTCTTACTAATTTGCCTTGCATTGAAAGGACAGCATTAGTACCTCTTATAATTGGAACTCATTCAATTAAAACTAAACAACTTGTTAATAAACAGGCTACTGCAAAATACAAGTGAATAAAGGCAGCCACTTAATTAAACAGATAGTAAGCCATAACATGGATATTTCTTTGACACACACCACCCAACCCGGTACCTGCAGTTTTGGATGTGAAGACATTTCTGCACTTATGAAAATATATGAGTTAATAATTTTCAAGTTATAAAAGAAACTGTTACATAAAAGTGTTGCTTTGATTTCTTTTTTTTTTTTTCCCCTTCCCCCCCCCCTTTTTTTTTCCGTAAAAAGCAAAAGATAAATTTTTAAAAAAGGGAAAAAATGGAAAGGCTGATGTGGGGACAACTTTGACACTTGAAAAAAAAAAAAAATCATCTTTTGTTCAATATGCGAAAAGCAAACATCAAGAGTTCTCCAATCCTCAATATACTGGTTGACAGAAAGGTCTGCAGCTCATAACACAACAAACCAAGCCAACAGTTTTTGTATAGTATCCCCTTTTTCTCAGCAGCCATGCTGACACCAGGTTCTGCAAGAAACTTTGTGTTCATCTGGATGGGACTGGAGCTTTCCACACTTCCATGACATCCTCACCACACCAAAGGTCTGGAGCCTCCAGGCCTGGAGCTGGCCAGGGTGCACACTCAGATCCAGTCCCTGCAGCAGATCAGGGCTCATATGTGCTCCAGTCTTCTCCACTAAAATCCACATAAAACTCATCCAAGGAGAAAGAGAACATCTTGGCTGCAGATGCTAGTACAGTAGAGGCAGGAGTTGTAAGATGTCCTGGGAAACTTTTTCCCACAGATAAAATTATTTTCTGATATTATATCATTTTAAGGGTTTAATGCTACTGAAGACGTGATTAAGATTAAAGCAACGTCCTTCTGAATTCATGCAGTCATTCATATAATCATTTCCAAAGAGGAAAACAATACTGCCTTGAACCTCCACTTGTACAAAAATGCAGTTAAATTACACCAGCAGGGCGAGGGCAGGCTATGGCTATGAAGCATCTTGGCAAAGAAACAGGTATTTCAGCACACATTATAATGAAATATCACCTTCTTGTTCTTACAATTAACTTGGTTTTCCAGATACATACACACAGGTATTGGAAGGGGAATGGTTAAGCATTGGAACAGGCTGCCCAGAGAAGTGGTGGAGTCACCATCCCTGGAAGTATTTAAATGACGTGTAGATGAGGCGCTTAGGGACATGGTTTAGTGGGCATGGTGGTGTTGGTTGATGGTTGGACTCGATGATCTTAGAGGTCTTTTCCAACCTTAATGATTCTATGATTCTATGATTCTGCCTCAGTTTTTCACTAATACAAAGCCTGACTCCACAAGTCTCAGCCATGGGGATAGCTCTTATAAAAACCATTCATATGAGGAAGGAGGTAAACTATCAGCCCTGCTTAGTGTTTTACTTATTTAATTATACTTTATAAGTATCTGTAATATGGGTGCTAGTCACCTTTTGAACTCAGCAGAGCCATGTTTTTACCAGCAAAAAGAATAGACCAAAGAAATAATTAAGCCTGTAAGCAAACACATTTTTCAAATACACTGACTATTCCTAGCACTGGGCATGTAGATCCCCAGTGAATTTTCAGGATTTTCTCAGGTTTTACATGTCCAACAGCATGGTCCTTCCCTTTAATTCAGCTTCTCTGGCCCTTACAAAACCATTTGTAGGTGGTTTTCATACTTTCTGTCAGGGTGTCCTGCCATTGTTAATGTTTTGGTTTTTTTACTCATTAAAAATGCTTTCAACCATACCCATTTCTGGTCAAGTATGTCCATGCAGTAGTAAGAAGCGTTCCCAAGGGAGGCCAATGCTTACCACAGCATTTTCCCTTTGAGGCTTTTGTGTTCTCCTCCTTAGTGACCTCACTTATCTCTCTTTCTCCCTCGTCACTATATGAGTGTGATTTATTGCAACCAGTATGAAAATTGTGCTTTGGGACATCTAATAGCAGGCTATGCCACCTGTGACATGAAATAGAGACACTTTGAAAACATTACTGCTACTTGAATTAGTCTTTCCTTTCATTTTGAGCTTCATTTTCAGATAATGTAATCATCCACCCCAGGCTTTAGAACATTAACTTCTCTGACTTGCATTTTCAATATTAAAAATCCCCATCAAGTTTAAAAATGAGTACAGGAAAGAACTGAAAAAAGATTTTAATTGTGCTCACTCCCAAGTCAATAATAAGGACTGCTAAGGGCAGGGATACCAGAAGAGAACAGGAAAAATGGCCAGGGCTTGTGAACGGTACCTTAGACCAGCAGTCTGGAGTGTAATAGTCCAAATACTATTTAGCAATTGCTCTGCCTGTGGAGCTCCATTTCTTTTTCATTTTTTTTGCCCCCATAATACCTTTAAACTAGCAACCAAATAAACATCACACAGTATTGTCACTCAGGAGCTAGGCCAATTCTACTACATGCTACTTATTTCAATGACATAGAAAGGCATAAGCTATTTGCCCTTAAGCTGCTAAAGCGTGCATGCATACACAAGTGATCGCCATTACAGTTCTGACACTTCTCTTTATGCTAGACATGGTGAGAACACCACAGTGACATTATTTATAAAGGAAATTTGCAAGTTTTTAATGGAATCCATGGGGTGTGTTTACATATACACTAGAGAATAGACTTTTACCAAGGGTGGGGGGGAAATAAAATCCATCAGAATGCTGAAATTTCCAGTCTGCACCAAAAATGAAATTGTTTTCATGCAGATGTTGCCTGCTGGGAGTTTTAATTAAGTGCCTTAGGGGGTATCCTCAGCAGATAACCGTGCTCCTTGGCCAGACTGCCTCAGTTCCCAGCGTGCCCTGCCATTTCCACACTTAACAAGTATATGACCTTCATGAAATGTGGGATCCTACTCCTGTTGGGAATGTCCATACTGGAGAAAAGTGAATGAGAAACAAAATGACAGCTTGCTGGCACGTCATTGCTGGATAGCCAAATAAAAACATTCTAGCTGACAACATGCATTTTGAGGAGTATTTTCTTTTTACCAGAGAAAGTTTGAAGTTTTCTCCTGAGAGCAGACACTTTTCACACACCAAGTAACTGAGTCAAAAACAATTTTTCAAAAAAACAATTTACTGAGGTCTAATACACACACAAAATAAAATTTGTCTCTCCTAGAAAGCATCCCCGGGTTTTGTAACAACATAGGTGGGCTGGGGGGAGGAGTGGAAGGAAATCAATCAGCTGGTTGTCAGGTCTCAGGAAAAAAGAAAAAACAAGATTACCCCAGTGCAGACTGCTGGCATAATGCTTGGACACCACTGAAGTCCTACTTAAAACATCAGCATCAGTTTTGAGTGTATAGTGGTCCTCTTCAGATGGGTGAAGATTACCCTCAATTGAGATAATAATACCAATCAAATATCCGCACCTGTACTATCTCTCATGGTTATAGCACTATCACTTTTCTTTCCCCCACCACTCTGTGGCCTCATCATACAATTTAGTATTAGGTGGTAAAGATGTTCGTTGCAATTAACTACACTGGAGGCCTATTTTCAAAAGTGTTAGAAATAGAATATTGCCTCATTTCATATGCTACTGCAAATACTTCATCTGACTCTAGACGTAACAGCAGGATTTATTCAGCCACCTATACAATACAAAAATGACAATTAGTTGAAACAAATACTTGAATGTTCCCATAACAAAACATAATTTCATCCTAGTTCCAGGCTTCTGTTCTGGGGGAAGTTAGACATTCAAGAGAGCAATTAATTTGCTTAAACTTTTTTATACAAATGTAGGTGAGATGTAAACGAATTCCTTTTTTCTGACAATTTCCTTTTTTCAGCTGCAGGTTTATTGTCTTCCCTCCCCCCCCTGTGGCCAGTAGTTTCCAGCAGGCTGATATTTCCATTCCTTTGTTTCACAAAGCCAATCTGTGAGACTGCAGGTAAAAATTCTGTTTGGGGAATGCATTTTTATTATTTCTCAATAAATACTTTATGCGTCTCATTCCACATCCAGCAGTACTCTGGTCACAGATGTTAATAACGAAAGTCTGCAATTATGGATGGTGGCTGGTTGCTTAGGCTTTACAGCCTTAGAAGTTCTCCCTGTGGTTGCCCCAAGATGACATAAATATGCTGTAAGTGCCCTTGTATTCAAATATACTTTGACTTTGCAGCAAAGAGCAACATTTGTTAAGATAACAGTGTGGATGTATTTCAAATAGTATAAGGTGTCTTTCAAGTTCACACAGAACGATGGTGAAACACAACACGTGCACACTAAGAAATAAATTATTTTGTATATTTAACAATGGTAGTACATTGTTCAATAACCCTTCGCCCCTGTGCATGTACACACTTCAGGCAAATACACAGAAACTTGCCCATCCAAGACAAAGAATCTGTGCACTGCATATTTTTTTTCTCCTGGAAGGGCAAATCAACCTAATTTGCATGCACAATATCAAATATCCATACCACCATAGCACACAGCTTTCATAGGTAAAAAAAAAATATATCTGAAGCAATAGGATAATTCTTACAGAAAATCCTCTTTCTTAGAGCACAGACAGAGACATGCCCTCGCTAATCCAGCTAGAGCAGTCATAGTAGCAATACCATTGTTTGCAACTTACATGTTCCCCAGTCTGTTTTTTTGCAAGGTGAAAGAGTTTAAAATAGCAATGATGAAGCCTCCAAAATGGTAAGATCAGAAGGAAATATGGTGGGTTTCTACATTTTTCAGTTGCAGAGATAGAAATAATCCACCAAGTTAATTGTGTCCACATCATACTAAGCAACCTCATTATATCAAAGTGATCTTGGGCATGAAGTACCTTGATTGTTACTGTCAAGGCCTGGGCCATACTAGTACTTTACTTTTCTGAGTCATGAAACAGTTTAGCTTAACTCAGATTGCAAGGATCAACCTAGTTGCATAGCCTGAAATGCACAAAATAAACAAGATGATCTAGAGGTTCCTGTAGCCTTAGGTTTTTCTAAATAGTTTTAAAGTACATTTCATCACATTACTATTATCCAAGTTCTGTTTTGGCATGCYTATCCTACTATTTTTCCTCCTCTTTTCTTACTATCCACAAGATTATAAATAAAGAAATACAAAGCTAAGGATTCCAGCTCTTTTGCTGAAACTTTGAAGCGTAGTGCCYGACAGCGCACACTGCTGCTGCAGCTGCTCTACAGCCTCAGGGAATTATCAATCCACACTTGAGTGCCAAAGGTGCCATCTAGGCAAACTAAGAGGTGCCTACACAGAAAAGAGTAACCACAAATTCTCAATAATCCACTTAGGTACCTAGGACACCAGAAGTTTCTAGAAATTCAAGCAAAAACTGAAACTCTGCTACCCTGCAAGCCAGCCGCCTTGCATAAAGCAGATGCCTAACTGCTTACATCAGGAACTCACAAAATAGGTGTTCACACACCTGAGAAACACAACCCAACAGGCGTACGTAACACACTGAGGGATGCATGGGGAAGCACCCTGGGTAGGACCCACCTGATGGCTAAAAGGAGCCTGGCAATTACAGGCTGAGGCGAGGAAGTTGAGGGCTAGGTGGACAGAGATGTGTCACACAGCACGGGAGCATGTCCTAGCCATGGCAGTACCCTCTCCTGCGCATGCTGCTCCCCTTTGATGAGATACTGAAATGTTCACCAAGTATGGGAGAGAAGAGTAAATAACTGTAAATATTTCAGTATTATACCTGAAGTGGAACAGTCCCAAAAAAAGAAAAAAACAAAAACAAAACCACACACACAACAAAAAAAACTATGAAAGCAATTGAGGCAGAATACCCTGTAATCCAGAGCATTCACCTGCAGGGGAAAAAAAGAGTTCAGGTGTCTTTACTACCTTATTCAGAGCAGGGATCTGGGGTTCAAAAATAAAGCATACTAGTGGTTAGAAGGCCTGCGTTTCCTCTCCTCAACTAAGCAAAAGGCAACATTTAGCAAGACTGACTGCAAAGACACAGGAACTTGTGACAGATATGAAGGGAGTCTACTAAATACCTTTGTTTTTACACTGAGACAGTATGTAGGTATAGATACAAATGGTAGCATTATACTTGTGCACATTTGAAAGCTACAGAAATCAGATCTTAGCTTAAAACTTATAAAAACAGTGAATAAAACAACATCTGCAGTTCTCCATCCAGTGGTAGTGTTAGCAGTAGTATATACAGAAAGGTATTGCTCTGTCACCACAAACTAAGCTTTAATTCCAAATTGTTAGGTAAACAAATGGCATAGTCACAGTTTACCAAAATTGCCATTGCCTTTTCATAAAAGCAGCCAGGAATTCCTTAATTTCATACACACAGGCAGAAAGCAATCCCTCAGCACCAACCTTTCTCTCAGAAGAGATCTCCTGAGCATCTCTGCAGACGAGAGACTCAAATCAGTCATTTACAGGTCCTAGACAACTACCTAGACCACAAAATAACTTTTTAGAAGAGATTATTCTTCCTAAAGATCCAATTCCACTCAGTGTTATTCATAACTTCACCTTGAAACATTTACTAAAAAGTATTACCTGTTCCACTGTGACCAACAGAGTAGGACTGGGAGGCTMCTTTAGGAGGCTCCGGGGCTGTTTGGCAGCCCACAGGGCGTCACTCGGCTGCCCAGAGAGGACTGTGGCAGCTCAGCAGCTGCCRAAAGCCAAAAGATGCAAACAGCTCATGGCAGACAAGGAAACATCAAGGAAGTCGGTAAGCTCGATCAGATGTGGCAGGCACACACASAAATCCTAAAAAAGGCTACCCTCCAGGAACGCTATGAACAAGCCAAAAGCAATACTCTGTGACCAGTAAAGATTACCCCTCCCACACACGTTTCTGCCCCATAGCCAACGGAAGCTAGGAGTTGCTGTCTTCTAAAACAAAATAACAAGAGGATACACAGGAAAGGCCTCTTCTTGAAACCCATACCCTTGCAGAACTCCAGTACAGAGCTACAATCCAGCCCAAGTGGGTTTGAACCCCTGCACATCAAACTGGGTACAACACACATAACTATAAAATGGTGCAGCGCCACCTCCCCACGTCATCACTGAAAAGATTCACAGAACTCACCACCAAAGCACTTCGAGCACTTAAAAACAAATCCCAAAGAGAAAAAACAGGTTTGCCTGCTTTTTGCAAACAGCTCCTGACATCCCTGTAAGGTGAATGCTTCTCATTTACTGTTCTGCTTACACCACTTGCTGCCACCCTTCTTCCCATTATGCAGACCGAAGCACACCACACCTTACCTGCATGGGTTTTCCTTTTCTAACTTGTTCCTTCCCATGCCCATTACCTTTATAACATCTCTAATTAAAATCTCAGTAATTCTTTGGCACCTGAATAATAGCTAGCTCACAAAGATTTCAGCACATTTTTGGATCCTTATTTAGATTTGAATTTGTCTCCCCACTCCTATCTTCATTTAAGAAAAATAAGAGAGACAGGCTTATGCATGAATACTCTTTTTAAAACAGTAGAGCATACAAGTGTACCTATTCTATATAAAAGCCTACCTCTTCCAAAAAGCAGCTTTCTACCTTGAATTTATATTGCTTCAGCAAGCTATGGATGTTCTCATTAGTGCATCTTGCTCTTTACAACTGCACATTTTCCTCATTATAATTTTTGTGGGATTAGCATACCTCCTGAACAAAGTTGTTCTCCAGCTTGGTCCTGTCTCATAACAAGGTCACATCTGCCAGACATACTTCAAGGGGAAACATTATTACAACCTTAAATATATGCTATGCAGGCCTAATACTAGGAAACACCAACAGCAATCACACAACTCTTCCTCAGTGTTTCCATCTTCCCCAAGTGCTGGTGCCCTTTTGTCTGACACAGCTGCAGCTTCTCTGAAGGAAGCTCTGCTGGAGCAGAGCCAGTCCATGGGCCAGCTGGAGGCACGGGCAGCCCCAGCAAGTAAGCAGGATAATAGACTACCTGTGTGACCCCTGAAATAGGGAGGAGGGGCAGAGCAAGCAGAAGGTGTGTGAGGGTAGAAGCAAATGTCTGCATGGAGAAAGGATGGTTTGTGGGTATCAGGAGGGGCTGTAGAGCAAAGGTTTAAACCTCAAATAGTTGGAGGGCAGAAAAGCGGGAGGACAAGCTAGGAGAAGAGAAGAAGGGAGGAGGAGACTTAACTCACAGACCTCAAAGGTCCCATTAAACCACGTGATTTCAATCCACAGCTTCCTAAAAGCTGTATTACCTACTTTTATGTACTCAACCTTTCATAAAATATCACTAGCAGCTCCCCCACCTAGCCCTCTGGCACTACACCAATCCTTTCCATACCCGCCTATAGGTCCTGAAATGTCCAGACTGCTCCCAGCTGTTATCCTGATGACAGGTTGTCCTGAACTGGCTCTACTCCACAGCATCCTGAAGAACACACAGCAGTATTTCCTAGTCCTGCCTAGTATTTCCTAGTCAAGACATTGGCCCAAAATACTGTGCTTTATGAAAACAAGCAAAGATATAAGGATGATGAAGATTTTAGACACTTGAATCTGCTCCTAATTAGACAGATGATGCAATGTAGACATTAACAAGTGCATCACTTTTTGTTCACATCATCAAACAGCTGGTAGTAACTTAATAACTAGGTTTTCACTGCATACACAGGCAGCTTTACGTGTTCTGTTCTAAATTAACTTAGGTAACTGACTAATTTTATCATATGTTTGGGTTCTTTTTTTCGTTAACAGAACTAAATGTTAATTACAATATCTTACTACTACTACCCACTTCTTGCGTTTTCTTTATTGTAAAAAATAGAAGAGATTGAATACACCAACTGTTCTAGGTTAAATAATTTAATAACTTTGGATAATGGCTTAATTAACTAGAACAACATAGAAGAAATGCATGCCACGCTTTGATTGTATGTCATGTCCAGATTTTGTAATGACTTGAGGTAACTATCCCATTCTTGGCAGGAAATAATTGGGAATTACTTGCTTATTTGAAGCAATATTGTGCTGGAGTCACAATCATATAGAGTAGGTCCCTAGCAGGGGACAGATAGACATTTCAAAGATATAAGGAGTTGAGCTTATTTGCTTTAAGGTAGTAAAAAATAGTAAGCATTTTTTGCCTGCTGATGGTAATTTGCTATCCTGAAAGTTACCTTTATTCTATTATGAGTGGGAAACAAAGGTTTCCTGAGATAAATGAGCCAAGCAAACCAAGAGAACTGCAAAACTGAAAAACCATCTGTGACATTGTATAGTCACGTATAAGGGCAAGCACTATCTAACATGAAAGTTGTAAGAAAAACTCTTCCTGCATGGTTACAAAATGGATACGAGTTGATAATCCTACAAAATGAGCCATCAAAGGAGACTTTCTCCACTTTCTAATGAATCCTGCCCACAAAGGTCTTCCCCACTCTAAAGCTCTCTCTGTGGGGTTTGTCCCTTTGGAAGCAGATGTTCTTCACTTTTTTCTATGTTTACCTGTTATAATGCACAACCTGGCAATAACCACAGTCTTCTCTCTGCATTATTTGGCCCATGATACCAAACTGGTGAATGAAATCCTAGTACTGCTGGCAAGGTCGTGAGAGTTTTGCCACTGAAAGAGTTCTGCTTTTATTTAAGACAAACTGTTCTCGTGAGTATTCAGAAGCCTTGGTCCTTTTTATGATTTAAATGATGTTTCATTTAGTGAAAGACACCATCTTCTCTCCTCCATCAAACTGCATGACTGAAACCTCATTAAAAGGTACTTCCCTTTTCAAAGACTGCAAGAAGAAATCAGCCAGATGCGCTCCTAAGAAGACTTCAAGTTGCATTTCAGAAAACTGTTCTAGCTGTCTAACAGTCAGGAAAGTGAAACACAAGATAAGGCAAGCTATAGAGGGTGAGAATCTACTTCACCTTCTATATTTTTAAGATTTTAAGAACAGGTTAGACAGGTGTTGGGCCTCAGTTAAGTTTCATAAGCACTCTTCCAGCTCTGCATTTCTGTTATTCAGGCACCCAACTCACTATTTTGATCAAAAAAACTTTGCAAGTTTGAGCTTGCTGGATAAGGACAGTTTGACATATCAGAATAGAATGGGGTAAGGAAAAAAATAACCATCTAAGGCTGTGTCATCTTCATCACAGTGCAAATAATGTTAGCTTTAAAGATCATTCTTTTTTCAATATGATTTCTCATTTTATGAATAGAACAGGAATAAAATAATATTTACATGGCATTTATAATTGATTTTCAGAGTGCGGGAGAACAATACATCTGAGAAGAAAATAACAATTCTGCTACTAAAGAGAAATATCTCTGTTTAATAAAAGTTCCAACAATACCTCTTTAAATCCAACTAGAAGGTGTGCTCTCCTGGGACTTAATGAGAGAAGTGTTCTATTTTAAGAGTCCTGCGGAAACTTCTACCAAGACCTTGAGTGTTCACTAGTAGAAAATATTAACCATACAGGCAAAATGGGACGTAATTTAAAACACTTTATAAGAGGTACAAGCATATGCAAAAGGAAAAAAGATTCTCAAGTTTCCACTTTGCAGTAAGTTGGTATCCTAGAAATAGCATCTGTATTACAAACACTACTATAAACACCATAAGCACAGTAGGAAAGAGGAGTGCCATGTCCATGTCCAAGGTGGCTTTATGTTAGTTCCTTGACTCACCATTAAGGTAAAGAAAACTGTCTAGAATACACAGGATTTACTAACTGTTCATACCCTAAATGACACTCAGTTTTCCAGGGACTGTATCTACTGTGGTTGCATCCATGTTTTAGAACATGGAGGGGATTTCTATCTTAGTTCCTTAAACTCTAACACTTGGCTTCAGGCTCTCTTCTGCTAAACTGCTTCCAGGTCTGGAACAGATTTCTTGCTTGCAGAACGCATCAGAGCAGTGTCTTTTCTCTTTTAATACTTCATTTAATATCCTCCGCTTCTTCCATTCTTACCTTTATCAAAAATCCCCTCCTCAGCTTATCCTCTCTAGCTGATGTCATGAATCTTGTCTTATGCTTTCCAAGGATAAGAACAGTTTGGGTTTGGTTTTTGGGTTTGGTTTTTTTTTTTTTTTTTTCAGAAAAGGGAGTAAGTATCACCTACTCAATTTTGTAAAATTGTTTGTAAATTAAACATTGGATACCACCAACTTCTTTGAGGGTCAGGCTATTCTGTATTTAATTAATGCTGTTAGCCAAAAGAGGCTTCTTCCACATAGATCTCTATCATCAGCTTGCAAACTGGCCCATGCAGCTGCGCAGGTGCTGAGATTCTTTTTGGAAACCAAGAGCAAAAGATTTAATGGAAACTACAAAAAAAAAAAAAAAAAAAAAAAAAAAAAAAAAAAAAAAAAAAAAAAAAAAAATCCTGCATTCAAGTTTAAGGTTCCCTGCCCAGAAGAAGTAATTGATCTTGGCATTTGCCAGCACCCTGAAATCAACCTAAACTCAAGCCAAATTAAGGTGAATGTAAAATAAACCATTTACTGACAGAAGCTAAAGAGATAACGGAGTTACAAAATTTACAGAAAAAATTAATAAAAGATGAAAAGAAAGCTTTCCACTTCACTCAGCTCTAAAGGTTCACAAGGAACCCACTGTTAGACATTCAGAGCTCAAGTCCCAGCATCTAGTTGCACAATCAAAGGAAATAAAATCTTTAAACAGAAGAAGATTTGATTTGGGATTCTCTACTTTCTGCTTCTCCCCAACCCCTCAGATCTTCTCTTTCAAATCTTCTTTTTCCTGTCACTTCTTCCTTCAAAGATGTCCTTTGATCTCCCACCCCCTGGCTGCTCCCATCTGCTTTGGAAACATTGGTGTCCCCTGGGCATGATTAGATGTGATTATCACTTGCCCAAATGGCAAGCAGTCAGCTAGTGACTGCTGTGGTGCTTGACAGACTGCTAGCCCCTTGTGAAGCAAAAGGCCAGCCTGGGCAGTTTCAAATTGTTATGTGTATCTTCTGCATGTTATTAACTTATATTCCTTTATACACAGGTAACCTTGCTAATCATACTTTATACAGTCACCCTGCTGGGATTAATGTATGCATCATATGACTGGATTTCATTTGGGAACAGACATAACAGTAACCAGTCACTTAACGGTAATAACAGACCTCCACTGACTGCTCCCTAAGCCAATATTTGAGGTATAATCTGACATAGTTTTAAATAATAATGCTGCTTATTACAAAGCGAGTTATCATAGTGTACCTACCCATCTGTTCTAATGATTGTCCATCTCAGTGCCAAAATCAGAAATAACCAGTTGGCATTTCTAACTCTCATAGGTTAGTAAGGATGGCTTTCTCCTGAGAGAATGTCCCTAAAATTTGGAATTTATCAGTACAGTAATGTACCAAGTTTTCTTTGGCACTACCTTCTCTCCAGGAGAAGTAATTCCAGGAACTTCCAATAGTGTAACAATAATGACCCATTTTTCACATGGAGTAAATCCTCCAGTGTCATAGAGTGACTACTGTAGTAGTGGTCCTTCTGCCTTTATAATTAATATCATACATGAAGGAGAACTGAGATGACCTTTAAAAAACCCCCACAGGAAATTTTAATTGCCTAGAGCTGAAATGGAAGGAGATCAATTGTAACAACTAGAAGCTTTCCATTTCCACCATTAGGTATATCACTGTTAGGTTGAAAGGGGCTACCAACAATACAGGAAGAAAAACTCTACAATGAAAAATAAAAAAGAAATAAAAAAAAAAAAAAAAAGGAAGTTGTAATCAGTCCAACCTGAGTGAGTAAGGGTATAAGAATCCACAACAGAAAAAAACAGCTCTTCATCCTCTTGCGCATGCCTTATCAACCACCACCATAAAAAGATTAGAAAATGGAAAGAATTCTGTGCAAGGAAAAATAAAACTAATTGAGGAACTGGAGAGATCAATTTATAATATGAGCATGAGGAACTGATCCAAAAGCCACTGTTGTCAGTGGGAACACATCTTAAAAGGAACCACAAAAAATTATTTGTGCTTTGCTTGCTATCATCCTGTGCTAGCAGCATACACAAATGTTAGAAGCAACCAAAGGTGAGGATAAACATTACCTTTAACTATAAATACCAGCCTGGGTATGTGAAAACTTTATTAAAATAAAATGTTGGCAAGTTTTAGATGATTCAGAAGAAAAAGAAACGGCAACTTAGTTCATTAAAAACAGTCTCAAAATGTAAATAAACTATGTGACAGCATGCTTACTGGTTAGACCCAAGTGAAGGACTGGGAGACAGTGTGAGAACTCTATTCCCAATTTGCTACATGATCCAGGCCAAGTTATTTAGCTCCTGTTTGTTTATCCATCTGTAACATGGGTGTAAGAAAAGTTATTTCCCAGATGGCAGCATGGTAAAACTTAATTGATGTTTGTAAACTTCTGGCACAGTCCCTGATGAGAGGTGAGCACAAAATAATATTACATTTACCTTCTGGGAGCTCCTACATTTATTTTGTAAATGCAATAAAGATAAATTGAGGGTTACAAGAAGAGAATTATTAAAAATCTGCTGTAATAATTAGTGAGTTCAAAATGCACATTCTTGTTCACAGAATACTAACCAGTACTCGTACATGMGTATAGATCAGACTTGGGTAATGGCTGTTTTATATTGTGAGATGAATGCATACATTGTCCCCAGGAGAAAGTTCAAATCGCTTTTCCCTGCCCTGATTTCACTGAAATGATCAGAAAGGTTCCAAAAAAAAAAAAAAAAAAAAAAAAAGAGAGAGAGAGAGATTAAATATGGAATTTGGGACTTTGTGGCTATGATATTTTAAGTATCATAGAGTACATTCCTGGGCAATCATAAATTGTAGCAGCTCTCCATTTTCCATCTCTAAAACAGGACATGGGAACTGGCACCACAGGCCCAAATTCAGAAAGCATTTTCCACAGAATGCTGTCTCCAGTAGCGAGCAGCACCATATGTTGCTATATGACGTTCTCTTCCTACTCCACAGATTAGATATTACTGAGGGATTCTGGCTTACTTTCAACTTTTTTTCTGTTTTAAACAGTAACTGTTATAATTCTGACTACTTGTTACCCATAAAATCCTATCCTTCTCAATTCTTGGTGACAATGCTATTCTACAGCAAGTTTCCACAACCAAATGAAACCTTGGGCAGCAAATCATGGATATAATACTACCGTCTTTCTCTCTTCCTTTTTCATCATGGCTTGTTTAACTGCTCTCTAGTAACACGGATGGCAGAAGATGGCAGATTCAAACCAAAAGTGGTTCACTAGAAGCTGGGAGACACCGCTAATTCCCTAATCATCCCTGTTCTTGTACTCTTCCTCAGAAGACAGGATAAAGGGGCTACAGGTCTAAAATAAAATAATAATAATAAAAAAGTTTAAAATACATCTTTTAGGACAAGCTGGAATCATGCTCTGAGATGTCCATCTCTAAGACAGGGACAGTAATGCCTCATTGGTGGATCCCGTGGGAGTCCAATGCAAGTGAGGTACTGAAATGCTGTGAGACCACAGGCACTACTACAGAATTTGGACTTCATGTGTCTCTCGTCTTAGCGGCTTGAGCCAGAAGGAAGCTAGAGGAAGAAGGCTAAGGATATTTTACTTCTGGCACCTACAGGTTTTTATGGATCTGCACCTAAAACAAGGCAAAAACCTAACAAGTCAGCTCTATGAATTAACTTCTTCAAGTTGATGTCTTGCAATGTCACCTACTACAGTGACAACCAGTTCATGAAATTTGATGAAACCACCTTATTGAAAAAAAAAGCAAAAAATAACTGAAATAATAGCCTTTTAGTTTTCCCATATAAGAAAAAACTTCAAGGAATCCCAGGACCCCTGGTTTGTTGGGTTTTTTTCTTCTTGGAAATGGTGGGTTTGGTTGTTTCTTGTTCGTTTTGTTCTGTTTTGTTTTGTTTTGTTTTGTTTTAAAAAAAGACTTCTCCCAGGTGGCCAGCAGTAGACTATGTACCTTGGTGTCATGGTTTAACTCCAGCAGGCCACTGAGCACCACAGAGCCACTCTCTCACTGCCCCCCACGGTGGGGTGGGGGAGAGAATCAGAAGAGTAAAAGTGAGAACTCATGGTCTGAGGTAAGAACAGTTTAATAATTGAAATAAAATATAATAATAATAATAATAATAATAATAGAATATACAAAGCAAGTGATGCGCGATGCAATTGCTCACCACCTGCTGACTGATGCCCAGCCAGTCCCCGAGCAGTGGCCCCCCACCCAGCTTTCCCCTAGTTTATATATTGAGCATGACATCATATGGTATGGGATATCCCTTTGGCCAGTTTGGGTCAGCTGTCCAGGCTGTGCTCCCTCTCAGCTTCTTGTGCATCTCCAGCCTTCTCAGTTGGTAGAGCATGGGAAGCTGAAAAGTCCTTGACTTAGTGTAAGCACTACTTAGCAACAACTAAAACATTAGTGTGTTATCAACACTATTCTCATACTAAATCCAAAACACAGCACTATACCAGCTACTAGGAAGAAAACTAACTCTATCCCAGCCAAAACCAGGACACTTGGTTAAACTGGGATGTACAGTCTATGAGTCTCTTGGATTGAGCGTTCCTCCAATGGATGCAAATACATCCATTTGACACATTGACATCTCTGGGTTTGTCTTGCTTGCTGCGAAGTGTGAATGTTCCCACGTCCGCTTTCCATTTGATTACTTATTAAATTGAAAAAAAAGATTCTTCACATTCTTTCATAAAGATAAACAGAAACAATCCTCATAGCAAAAGTTTAATTACGGGTATTCACAACAACACCATTTCCCGTTGAAAGGACTAGTTCTTTTCTTTGACCTGTTTTTTCAGGCTGTCTGCAAAATCAGGCAGATGCTTCCACTTGATCTGAACCCAACTCACGCTTTCAAAAAAATTCTGCAGCCATAATCAGATTTCATAAAATGAAAGCCAAAATTTGGGGATCCTGAAAAGACTCACATAAGCAATGTTCATATGCCAGTATGTACCACCATAGTTCAAGGCCTGATTCAAGACTAGTATACGTATCTTATTTAGAAGATGCAGCTTCAATTTACTTAAATAACTTCCACTCGTGAGTTCTGTCCTGAGAGTTTAATTAATACCTGCTGGTGCTTCCATAAGGAAAGGAGCCATGACGGAACAAGGGCAGTCTCTACTGAAAACTGTATAGAAGAACACAGCTATTTAATACAACAATTATTAGCACCAGACATTTTCTAAAAATGTTATATGAAAATATCTTTTTATGCAGACAGTATAGCTATCCACAATAATGTATGCAAAAATGAAATCACATTTCTGCTTTTGAAGTTGCATTATAATATTTGATTCTAAGGTCCAACAGTAGTTTTTCAAGCCTGGATTCCACTTGTACAACTTCAAGATGTTACGAGTACATTTGAAGTGGTGAGTATTTATCTTCCTTTACTTAATTACCCTTATTTTCTCCTGGATTCTCAGAAACTCATTCTTCATTTTCAGGTAACAAGACTCCCTCTATTAGCTCCCACACCTTCCTAAAAAAAGTATAGCATACAACCAACACAATCACTGAGCAGAAACTGAGATCTAAGTCAGTGACAGCCAACACCCCAATGCAAACACAGGCAGCACTGGGGAGTCTTCCCATTATGAGCCATACAAAAGGAACTAAGACCAACTCATCTGACTTCAGGCACCTGAGGTTGCTTATAGAGAGAGGAAGATTCATCTCCAGAGGATGATTCATCCTCCCTAACATCTTGCTAGATGACTGAAATTTGTTGGAATGGATCTAGGTAGAAAGCTACCATCCACCTGCCTGTTCTTCTCAGCTGGATGCAGCAACTCTAGAAAGTAAAGATATGCTGTTCCCCTCTACACCTTTCTAAAGAGCAGAGACCAAATGAAAGGCCTTTTCTACATCTGGTATTATGCACTGAAAGTAAAGATGGTTTATATCCATGGCACTGGTCCATAAGGTTTTATAATGCTGAGTGTGGACGTCATTGTTTCCACAGCATAGCTTGCTTTCCTGCTGCCTTCCTTTCCTACAATGACTTAGGCATGAATAGAGCTCAAATAGAACTGTTAAGACCTGACAATAAATACAGGGGGGTTTTCCCTCATAAATATTTACTCACATTAAAAAGAACGTATTTCATCATGTTTTTCAGTTGTTTTCTAGCCACCTTCTACAAAGTCCTGAGAGAAACAGTTGACCAATACAAATGAGAACAGAAAGCTAAGTCCAAAAGGAATTTCACTACTTCTACTACAGCTGTGGATACAACCATCTAACCAGGAAAACAAATAAAACCATATGACTTCATCCATCCATTTACAGCTAAACAATACTGTTCAAACTTTTGTATTTTGAATAGCTTTAATTTCTCAAATGAGCATTAAAATTAAGAAGTTTTTCATCAGATAGCTGCTAAGCCTGAAGAAATCACATTCTTGCTGCAGAAACAGTAGAAACTTGGCTAAGTAAATTGTTTGCTGCAGATTATTTATTTAGCTGCAGACACAAGCTAAATATTTGCCCCAATTCACTGGACAATCTCTTAACACCTGAGGGAATCTTCTACTGCAGATATTAAATAAGTATTAATCCATGCTTTGCCTCTAATTAAATGTCATCTAAGTTATCTTATGTGCATTAAGGGCAAAGGATGATACAGTTTTGACTTCAGATAATTAGACGCCCTCCTTTAATTATGCCTCAAGATAGGCTTTGATTCAAAAATCTAATGCTACTGTTAACGTTTCAGTCTCCCTAATCTGTCCTGGAGAAGGAGAATAATGTCAGCTTTAGAGATGTGATTCATAACATTGGGGGGGAGGGGCAGAATTTTGGACATTCGTTTTATAAAGCATCTTATTATGCAAATATCCCAAGACATTGTGCATCTTTAAAAGGTTTATACATAAGCTCTGCTGGAAGCAAAATGTAAGAGTCATTCTGTTACATTTTTTAAAACATTTAGTGGGAGCGCTTCTGTAAGTATCCCAGGGCTGATTACTTTTAATAATTAACATCATACAAATGAGACTAATCAACCTTGTATTCAATTATATCTACTACTAATTACCTTGATGTTTTATTTCTAATAGCCTTTTGGCTGACCGATTATTCCACGTTAATAATGTTCCCAAATTTTAACTTTTCACAAAATACATCCTATTATCCTCTCAGACAGAACTGTGCTTCGTTTTCCTCCAAGTTTGGTCTGTCAAATGACATTATTGACTTTTATCTATTAAGTTCCATACCTGACCTGCAGGTCATGCAACTCCCATTTCAAAATCAAAGAAATACTAGAAAGTAGGTTCACGCACAGTTCTGTAATTTCTAAGCAGATGCAAGTGTGATCATGTTTTATCATCCTATTTGCACCTTTCCTGTTGTGCATGTTCTTAGACCATGACCCATCAATATCTTTTTGAAGGGAAGGATCAAAGGACTCTCCTATTCATACAGGTCCTTTATGTCATCCTTACCACCTCAGCTACCCTGACGTATGTTCAGTTCCTGAAGGAAACGTAACTGTCAGTAACCAACATATTTTCATGTAATTTTGCATATAATTTTGTAATTGCCCATAAATTTCTAGATCCACTAGCACTCAGCTCTGGCAAAGCAAGTCTTGCAAATTTAAGCAGGAGGCCAGATCTATGTCATCGTCCAGTAAGTGCTCTCCATGCTGTTTGTGGGGAGACTGTTTATTTAGATTTCATGTTTTGCTTTACTGTTGTTCTCTTCCAATTCCTCCCCTCCCCCTCATTAAGCTTAATGAATGCATCCATCCAGGAAATTTTAACAACATAATATACAGTAACTTCATACCATAAAGCAGGTTACTTTCCATGTTCATGAAATTATCATATATTAGTGGTCTTAGATCATTAGGTAGCAGCTCCTGAATTGAGAGCTATTCATACTGCCACCCTCCAACAACAAATATCTAATGTAACTGTACATACCATCTTGTGAAATCTGATGTTAGCAATTATCAACTTATTCAAAGAGCCAGAATCAGTAAATTAACTGAAGCTTAACCTTAATTTTAAGATTCCATAGATTCCCAGAATTCATCATTTTCTATTTTAAGCTAGAAGTTAATTGAAAATCTTTATATCTCATAAGTTCTGAGTTCAGGGTTCTTTTTTGCTAAGACTCAAGTCTTCTTTGAAAAAAAAGATTTTTCTTACTTTCCTAATACAATTTACAAGTAAAAATGTCTGCCTGTGTCAGCAAATAAAACATATCCCCTTTAACACCAAATGTTGGCAATAACATGAAAATAGAGTCGTTCTTTTCTATATTAATGGATCTTGTTCTTTGGAGTCTGTAAGTATCATTTTGGATTTTTACCAACAATCTCATAACTGTCCATGAAAGTGTATAGCTCACAGACAAACACAACAGGAACCTGCCGCGACTGTTCCGGGCCCTATGGCACAAAACACCACCTGCCATCTAAATTTGAGAAACCATCCTCTTAGATAGTGTTGTTATAACAACAGGACACAACTCCATAATGTCTGCCTAATGTCTGAAAACCTAAAAGGCTGACCCAAAATGCAGTAAGGTCAGTGAGCCTTTCTGTGTGTTGCTCAGGCCTTTTACTAACCTGTGATGTCCACCTCCAGCTGGTAGATTAAATCACTTGCATTACACGTGCAGATATAAACTAACAAATTAAGCATGTGGCAAGCTAAGGAATTAAACTGATTGCAGCCTGCCCTACCTGATTTGCCTGGATGCAGTGATATCTTATACCGATAAATCGTAGGTGCAAATATGCCTGTGGACAATAGCAGGGCACATGAGTGAAAAGCTACCTTCTGTTCTGACAATAAGCTAGACTTTTCAGCTATTTTATAGATATATTTTTCAGCTCATTCAGAGCCTTAATTATGGCTGACATTTGCTCAGTTTTTGTAAAACTGTATTGCAGGTCTGAAAAGCAAACCTGTGAGCAGCACTACAAACTCGCAACCAATCTGAAGCTATGCCACATATGTTGAAACCTATACCTATCTGAGTATGTGCATTTCATGGCATTAACAGTGGATGAATAAGTAGAGACAGCCCCTCTTCCATGCTGTTTCACATTGGATAGCTCCTCATCCAAGGCTTTGGAGCTTTAAAAACATAGCAAGAATAAACAGTCTTGGGCTAAACCTAAATACTGAAAGCACCACAGCAACAAATATATTCAGTATTTACTTATGACAGGCAGCATCAATAACCAAAGCTGCACACTTTAACTTCTTAAAACACATTATCTCAAATGCTTGAGATGACCCCATAATCCACCCCTTTCCAAAAAAAAACCACAAACCAAGTTGTTTATGTGAAACAAGTCTAGGAATCTCAAGCCAGTTCCCAACATAAAAAAATTCCACTTCACAAAGTTGTTACCAAAACTGGCACTAGTAAGCAATGTCAGAACAGGCAAGGGATTGAACTCCTCCACGTCAGGTGTGGAAAAACATCAGCAGGACACTGTCAGAAAACTTAAAAGGCTTTAAGAAGTCCATAATGTGTCTGTTCTGCACCTAAACAAACAACTGAAGCAGAGTTCACCATGCATAATTCCGATTGTTAATTTTTCTTATTTAACACTCTGGGCCACATTGAAGTCAAATCTGTAATATCTGATTATGACTCCCAGCTGCTACTGTGTGTGCTCTACAACCAGCACTTGAACACAGCTGCTATTAATAACTAATCTGTCTTACTTTGGCCTAGCAAGTTGTTACAACTGGCATTTCCAACGCACTAACACTTTCTGTGTAACCCCACTGACATAGATATTTGAACATTTCAGACTCCACTTCGATTTTCCTGAGTGATTCTCAGTTTATCTAAAATTTCTGTGATATTTCCTTCAACCTCCTGTAAAAAAGACATAAATGTTGAGAAACATTGAAATATCCTTCAGTACATAAGAAAAAATCTGCAGTGATACATGTCTGATCAGCATTTAAAATACTCCAATACTTTTTACTCCATTAACCTTGACATAAATTATAGTAAGTAGTTCCTGTGTGACAGGAGTTTTAATTTAGCACTACATCTCAAGTTACACACGTCTTTGAGTCTGACATAGAGCCTCACTTCTTGCCAGTTCTTGTACCCTGAGGGAAACCCAACAGACAGTAAAACCAGGTCTTACTGTGTAAACAAGAAAGGGTATTCGTAGCATCRCTTTTGCTAAACCAATCACTTGGATACAAATGACTTAGTTTTGTCTTTCAGCATACATGTCCATTTCTGGCTTTTAGATTGAGCTGCTAGACGAAACTCTGGATGCAAAAAGCTTCGTACTTCACATTTCACTAACATCTGAAACGATGCCTGCTCTTTTGGCTACAAACACAGAGCTTCAGACTTTAGAGCGTGCAGCAGAATATCATCTGAACCAAAGATTGTTTTATTCAAACTATTACCCACTTTTCTTCTCTCAAGACATCTGTTAGTCCCTATATTTTACAGAAGTCTTTCCAAGTCCTTCTTGCTGAGCTATTCCATGGATTTTGTATGTTGGAGTTATCTACCACAGGCTCTTTTACCTCATTCCAGTGCCTTCAGTACAGTTGGGAGCAGGGAGCTTTTGCAGCTTTGATTTACATATTTAGATCAAAGTACCCTAATAGCGCTCCACAGTAGTTTAAAAAAAAAAAAAAGGAGGTGGAAATATATCTGGTACCTTTTGACTTTCTAGCTGCAAAGCACAGCAGGCCTAATCTGGAACTTGCTGAAGCCAAAGAGAAGCTTTCCAGTGATTTGGGATTAGACCTAGTGAAGGTAACTCATGTATAAACTAGTTTGCATTATGCCTGAACTACAGTGGGTTCTAAGGCAATAACTTACTTTTATTCGGCCTTGGAGAAACGTGTTTGATGAGTTGATTTTCATAGTTTCAGCCTGAAAAGGCAGTAACAGATCAGTTAAATTGTCACACAACATTCCAGCAAAAGCAAATGCATCAGACCCACTTATCTTTTTAAAAATGCAATCTGTGTGGGAAAGAACACGTTGTACTTATGTAGCATTATGAAATTATGTTTTTAAAAGAATATGGAAATGCACTAGTTTAATTAGATTGCTCTTCTTAAATGATAATGGGCTTGCCCTTTCAAATGAGGGGTTTTAAATATTGAATTGCTGTTACAAATAGTAATAAAAACTCAGTAATCCTACACAAGCATTCAGCCAAAGTATGCTTGGAGGGCCAACTCTCCAATGGCCTGGAGGGGCACTCCATTTTCCCCCATGGCTACTTAGGGAGTATCAGAGATTTCCCTCCCTTGCTGATGTGGCTGTCTCCTGCTGGAACAACTATACAACATTGCCATCTGCTGACTGTCCTTTTTCATTACAGTATAGACAAAGCCCAGCTCCCCCCCCCCCCCAAAAAAAAAAAAAACGCTCTAGAAACCAGCAATTTCTATTTAAAGACTTCCTGAATATTCATATTTGTTTTAAAAAAGCAAAAAGAGGAACTTCTCAGAGTGGCTATTTTTTCAGAGGACCAGATTTCATATACTCATTTGTTACCGTGCTGTGGGAGCGTATCTTAGAGAGCGTACACAGGAACATTTCAGAACATGGAGCCTAAGATCTCCTGTTTGCCAGCAAAAAAAAAAAGGAAGTTGTCATGACTAATTGCTGCTATTCATTGTTTCAATATCTTGATACCAAGTAAATTTGTCTAAATTAACCAAGAGTTCACCTCCTCCCCCAAAGCTCTCTGATGCTGGTGGCCTGCTAATTGCTTTAGAAACAAGTGACAGACTTCTGTCTTGTACTCCTAGGTAGCAGTGCAAAGGGTTGGTTGAAAAATTTCACAGGAAAAACAATGATTTTAAATATGTCATTCAATTTAAAGGCAGCCGAGCATAGTACAAGAACACAATGGCTGTACCTATACCTGAACTGGTGAAGAGAGAAGTACAGACTTTGGGTAATTTTCATGTTATGTGTTTTTCACAGATTTTTTCAGCTTTCCTTTGACTTTCTGGCAGCTCTGTTTTATTCTCAGGACAATTAATTAATTAATTTGATGTCCTGTCAACAGGTATAACTCTGCTTCAGGGGACAGAAAGTTTGGAGAAATGTTTGACCTTTTAGATGCTTAGCCAAACATAAGCTCTATGTAAACAACTGCTGTTTGCCCACCATTAAGAGTGACACATTATTCCCTACTCATGCTGCCTGTACTTTTAGCGTCTATTTAGCTGCATGAAATTACCTCCTCACTTCACACAGCTGGAACACTTATCAGCGTAACCAGTGACAAGGACAGGTTAAAAGTGCCTTTATTGAGATCATGTGCTATTTCTAACTGCACAACTGCCAGTAGAAAATGAATACTGTTTTTAAATGCTGAATGCACTAATCCTGCAGAAATTTGCAAGCATCTAACTTCTATAGTTTAAGTGGTCCTCACACAGGCCACTCTCAGTATGCAAATTTTAGCACATAAACAAATCTCTGCAAGTTCTGTACCTTGGATTGTACAATATTCAACACAAGCCTGTCTCTCACTCTTTGTTTTGTACAACTCCAGTGACAATGAGAGCTCAACCAATAATGATGCGGCCTAGCAAATTACAAAAAAAAAGGTAATAACATTATTCTGTAAACAAGTATTCATGTTAATATTTGTAGTTTTATTAAAAATTAATTAGTTGATATCAACAATCCATCACAGACCTCTTTTTTCAATCTAGACTTAAACCTGACCTTCCTGTCTGTGTCTGAAATGTGTTCACAGCTATGGTCATTTATATACCGCAGTGAATAATCTGCAGTAATGTTCAGTTATTTAAGCATCTAGAAATGGGATTTCAAAGGGAATCAGGAATGTCCTATCTCTCCCCCTTTGAAGTCGCTAGGCATTTCAAGGGTAGATGATGCCAACTTGGGATACTTGAAAATCCCACCCAGAACCATCCCATTCTCCAGGCTGAGAAATACAACAGGTTAAAAATAATGATGCTGTACTTGTTTAATGTATATTTGGTTACAAATCCACAAACGTGTAACATGAATGCAGAAATAACCCCTATGTCTGTAGACCATCATCTGACACAGTGAGGATCAACCTACAAGCCTCCTATTGCAGGGTCAGAGGCTGGACACTGTGGTGATCATAGAAGCATCTGGACTAGGCACATACTATGTTCTCAGAGGGGAAAATAAAGACCGCTGAGTCTCAATCTTAGTGCTAAAGGGTCCATCATGGTAGTACCTGGACACCAGTACTTCTCGAGAAACCTTGCTAGGACATGTTTAGCATTAATGATTTCTTGCCTTTATTTCTTTAAGAGTGTTTTCCATTATATCCACCATCCCAGCGTAAACCATTGTTTCTTTCTTCTCAGTGTCTAGTATGTTCATTTCCTCCCATTTATTGAGAACTTCACACCTCATAGACTCAAGCTGTTCAGAAACAGAAAGCAGTTTTTGTGCTATCCTCTTTGTCTCATGTCTGCTGCAGGGTTCCGGAAGTATAAAAATATATGCACAATTTAAAGGACAGAGCTGGCAGTGGAAAGCTAATTGGCATCTAAGGCTGTGTCCATAGTGCTTTCAGTAGGCATACCCAAGTACAAGCTTGAGTTAACCAAGCCAAGCAGTACAGACCAGGAGCCTGTCTGTAGACCCACCACAAAGACCCACAACATTGCCCCCAGTTCAGCTGGTACACACACCCAGTGTACCCACACTTCATTTCCACCAGTCTGAACTCTGGCACACAAGCTATGCCACTCACCTTTCACAGTCACCCTAATCAAGGCCCTTTAGCACTTCATGTAAAAATACGGTCAGGCTCTAGATACAATGGGAACACAGCCAAGGAGGAAATCACTGCATGCCCACATGGAGAACATAACAGCATGCAAGGAGCAGAATAAACATGCTGTACTCCCTTAGCAGAGTCCAGAAAATGCATTTCGTAATTTTCAGGCCAACTTCACTGCCACCTCACCCACTCACCTCACTAAAACAAGTCAATAATGGGATCCTACAAGATCCTACATAGCCAGCTCATGCTCCTGCCCAGCCAGGGTCTTATTCGAGTCAAAGACCTTTTCAGCTTTTCACAGCTTGTCAGCGAGCTCATCTGCAGCCTGTCGGTGTCCGTGCTGCTGCAGCCGGAGCTGTATTATGGCGCCTTGCCAGCTCCTCATCTAGGGAATGAGGGGAGCTACATGCACAGACTATGAGTGCTACGCTGAGTGCCCCTCACTCCAAGGGTCTGGATTAATACAAATAAACTACTTTCTTCCCTGGTGACAGTGCCGCTCATGGTCATGCTGTTTTACCTGTCTCCCACACCTTGGTTTGCCTCTTGGTGTTAGTCTGCAAGGGGAGCTATGGAAAGCAGAGCAGCCAGGAAAGATGCCAGGGTGCAGGGTTACACCTCTGAGGCTCTGCAGTTGCACAGCAGGCAGAGAGGGGAAGGAAGGAGGGAGGGAAGGCACCAGCAAAGGGAGTGAGAATGGGGAGAGGAAGAAGTGGTCTCTCTCTGCTGTGTGAGAGCTCCTAATGGTGTGGCCTGGCTTGTCTGACTGGTGCAGTAAGCAGGTCAAGAAAATCCTGGTGGCTCAGGGGCTGCCCTGGAGCTTGGAGAGGCTTTCAGAGCCCGCAGCAGTTCATCAGCTACATTTGCAATGTAATGGCTTTGTGCCATGCTGTCAGATTCAGGACTAGGCCACTGTGCGGGGTAACGACGATGTTTCAACCATTAAAGACTGCCTGTTGTAATCCCAGGACACCTAAATTTCCTACTCTCCAAGCAGCTTGTCATGGGCAGCCAACCCTTCTCTGCCTCCCTCTGGTCTTTGGTGCAGTATCAGGGTGCAGTCAATAGGTCCAGTGAGAGCCGACAGCTTTGATGAAAAGCGAGGCAGGCTGGAGGAAGAGACCGTGAGCCCAACTTGAGTGATGCACTGCCTCATGTGGGGAAAGTGCCTGACCATGCTTCCTGCCGCTCCCCATCCCAGGGGCTAATGGTCACTCACTTCTCAAAAATCCTGTCCTTTCGTGTGAGCCAGTGAAAATGATAGAGAGCATATACCCTCTCTGTGGATCAGRATAGCTACTGGTCCTGGAAGGACCTTACAGAAATGCTACCTGGAGAGAAGGAAATAATGCCTTCTTTTTTAGAAAAGATTAAGAAAACATTTTATTCAATTTTAAAAAATAATCAGATCTCCATTTTTTCCTCTGGGAAAACTGTAAAGTTCTCATTTCAAGTTAACTTGGATTGAATACTTTTTTAATTGCTTAGCACCCCACCTCACAAAAAAAAACCCACCAAAAACAAACAAACAAACAAAACCCCAACAAACAATATTTGCAGAGCCTTGTTCCCTATAGTGTCAGCACATGTTAGCACATTTGGCTAAAATTTCTTGGCTTGGGCTTCTAAATACAGCTGTAACACAAAAAGAAGAACAGCAACATTTACATCTCTCTGACTTGGCTGGTTTTGATTCCTCAATGTGTAACTGAGGAAGGTAGGGAGAGGAAGTTTGAGGTTAACTGAGTAAGCATTTTTTAAATTAGTACCTGGTAGGGAGGAGAAGGGGAGAAACCTTTACCCATTGTTTAAATGTCTTTTAGCTCATTTTATGCAAAACCACTCCTCAGATATGCCTTGGCCTAGAGAGTTCTGATTGTTTTATTCATTAGTCCTGCGGGAGACCCAGAGCCAATGACTGATTTTATGGGGTTTTTAGTGGTTGGCTGCAAAGCTCTGGAATTCAAAACCTGTACCATGCTGTAGAAACAAATATAATCAGGGCAGCTGCATTCAGACATAGATTCATTGATGGGAAGACAGTTACACTAGGGAGGAATTTGGGCCAGTTTAATTGCTGAGGGAAAAAAAAAAGGCAGAAGCTGGTTTGATTTTTCAAGCATTGTTCCTACTGAAGGTGTGTTTGTAAAAGCGAGTTAGAGGCCAGTGATAGGAGCTGCCCATGGTGAAGCTAACAACTGCCCACAGCCTGGAGCAGGACACTACGACACTGAGACACTGCACGGAAAGCAGATTTAGATCTTCCTCTTTCCTCAAAGAGGAAATGCAGAAGGCATTTTATATCACCACTTAAACAGCTATTTCCTTATTCACCACATTAAAGTTTGCTGACTGGTATGTTCTCATGCTCTGGAAGAAAACTCGGTTTTGAGTACAGGTTTTCAATAAAGGCATAAAATGCAGGTGTATTAGGTCAGAGTAGTTATACTATACTCTACCCTGATGGCATTTCACAGGATTTCCCAGTTCATCATCAGTCAGCTTTTCTTTTTGCTCTTCCACAACTTTCCAGATTTACTCAAAGTTCCTGATCCAGATTCCACTGATTGAAGGCCTTATCAAAAGACACTCCTTTCTTGAGCAGTACATAAATAGACTGTAAACCTCATTGCTGTTACTGAACCAAAGTACTCAGCAAGCATCCACGAGGGACTGGACTATTGTACGGATAACTAGAGCATCCAGGACTGATACAGTGAAGGCTGAAAAGAAGCTTAGGAAGGGCACGTGAAAGCACGTAATTCAGGGCTTAACCTACTCATGATAAGCATGAAATCCAGTTATCACATTTCTGCCACCTGAAGGGTTTCACGTACCATCCCCTGAGACATCTTTAACACACCAGAGTGCTGTAACTCTGACAGTGACAGAATCAGTCACAGACTCATAGAGATGATTTGGTGGTTCCCTAGGTTCCTTCAGCATTAGAAACTCTCCCACTGACATCTACTAGTTTCAGATAAGGCCAGGAGTGAAGGAAGTATAAGAAGGATGTTATGTGCCTGATCTCATTAGATGTCAGCACATTTTGATCATGCTAACAGGAAAAATCTCAACAGCTGAGGTAACATTTGGTTGGTTTTCCTTCTGACGCATTAGAACACGTTATTACCATAATTTGTGCCATATTTCTCTTCTGCTTGACTCAGAACTATCCTATCACTCACCTGTTTTATCTTCTGGAGTCTGGCTCATCCGTAGCACCATTTCTAATTCATTCTTCAGTCTAGAATAGAACAAAAGAGAACAACAGTTTCATAAATATCTTTTCAAGATCATATACAAAGTTAGATGTGAGCAAATAGTTGTTATGTATAATGAAGATTATTACACATGTCCAGAGGTCAAATGTTACTCTAACGGCATAGAGCAAATTCAAGTTCACTGAATTACATCGAAGTGACTCCAGGTCTGAATGCTCAGTGATCCAAAGGAGAGAAGAATTGACACACTGTGAGGAGCTAACAGGATTCAAACAATCACCCTCTACTTCATTAAAACTGCAGCTTTTTTTCCTAAGGGGAGAAACCTCTTGTTCACTGAATGAAAATACTGAAGCAATTACACATTACTTACACACATAGGTATCACAATAACGTAAGTGGACATCTTAGTTCTTTGCATATCCTGCAATATTCTTACTTCCCCTCTCCTCATCAGATCTTAAAAATCCTACCAGATATTCTAACATCTACTAACCAATGTTCTTTTAAAAAAGACATCAGTCTTGTATGAAAATCTTTTCCTCTGCCCACCCTCCAAGGATGGTTTCCCTATACATAGAAAGGACTACACATGGTCCATGGCAAGAGGAAAAATTTGGTCTTAGGCTCCCAGCAGCAACTAATGCATGCAAATGACTCAGATTTTTATTGTTAGTTTTCATGCAAAGCTAGAAAGTTGTCATTAGGATAGCACAAGTTCCTAGACTTCTCTGGAAACAGATTGCTATCCAGAACTGAACAGTCTTACAGGGTATTGGATTTTTATACCTATAGCTGTCAAATCTCTCAAGAACTCCTTTAGATCATTCTAGGATGTTTATCGTTATTCCCTTTCAGCCCTTTGGCAGAAGACAAAATGTCGTATTTTTCCCTTTTACCTCTAAAATATTTATAAAAGCTTGCACAAAAATCAATCTCTGTAGGCTAGATAAAATTTGCATATGCGTGCTCTATAAATATTCCACACTATGCCCCTGATCCATCTTAAATTCATGCCAGTTTGACTTTATCCCACAGCAACACATCATGAATTCTCTCTCTGTAGACAAGTGTAGATGTGTAGAGTACTGGGCCACTGTTAATTATCTTCCCGTTTACACTAGCAGAAACTAGTGAACATGAGTCTTTTTCACACTCCAGTATCTTAACTGCAGAATCATCCAAAATACATTTTGAAAGCACAGTGTAAATATTGTAAAGTGTACACACTAAATACACTGGAAGCAACAATTGCAAAGACATAAAAGACCTCTTAAGTCATCTGGTCTAGTTAGAGTAACATTTACAAGAAAAAGGAATGTGTAAGAAGGGGAACCAGCAGCTTAGTGAAAGAGTGACGTTTTAATTCTTCAGGTTCAGACAGTGGAGGGGGCAAGAACAGGAAAGTTGGTAGGTAAGATCTCCTGCTAGGACAGCTTTCAAGCCTAAAGGTTAGAGCTTTAGAATTAAACAATCATAAGGTCAAACATTGAGGCTAGCAAGTCAGATCAGAACTTGGAGCAGGAGTAAGGAGATTTGGAAGCTGTGATATAAAATATCAGGGGCACACAACAGAGGCATGGAAACACTGGGTCAGTCCAAAGAGGACAGGGAGCCTCAGAAAGTCTGAGAATAAGCTAGTCAAAAGAAGGAAGTCAAACTAAGTCCTGTCTTAGAGGACAGGACACAGGCAATCGAAAGCACAGGCCTTGTTGCCTCCATAATAGGGAACAAAGCCAACATCCCAGCAAAACTGACACAGTCTGAAATTTAACAATGCAAGCTGCAGTCTGTGTGGTCAGGAGACTTCTCTGTGATGACATAAGGTCTTTGGTGGGGGTCAGTTGGGAATGGCAAAAGAAAGCCTTTGTCCTGCTCAGAGCTAAACCATGTCTCCCAGTGTGATTGGTACAAAAGACATGGAGGGAGAAATCAAAAATACATATTAAGAAAGGAGAAAGATTTTTGCCTAGAACAGGCCATCCACAAGGTCTAATCCCTTGGACTTCCCTCCAAGACCTGATGTTTTAAAAACTTCAAGAAGTCTATTGATTTGTTTCTGCTTTATCCCATCTACCTAGTTGCTGCTAGAGCACCACATACTGTTTGTTTCTTGCCAGAGCAGTACTGGCTTTCTTCATGAGAACCTGCATATCTTCCCTGAGTGCCTGTATTTCTGGAGCCTTTGAAGGCTTTGTTTCCATCCCTTTGACCTGAGCCTTCAGAGCCTATGAGAATGCATGAAAAAGAGTAAAATGTGAAGTCATGTCATTGAATATTTATTTCCTTTGCTACAGGTTCTGGCACCATTTTTAAAATTACATTTTCAGTAAAATTCAGTTCTGATGAAAACTTCTGAATGAGCTGCTCGTGAGACTAAGAGCTAATATGGCCAGACATGAACAAAAAACCCCCTATGGCAGGTTTTAGAGTCACTCAAAGTTCTTTTCATTTGTAAATAGATTAAAGGTTTGTTACAGATAAAAAAGAATATGGACGATTCTCTCTGTGTCACAGCCAGTAAATATGAAGATTCAGACTTATGCAAACCCCTTGCTTTTGGACAGTCCTTTCAGGTGTTTTGCCACTGAGCAGTGTGTTACTCATCCTAGACAAAGCATTTATCCTGTCAACTGTGCCACGTTCATCATTACGTTTCATTTTCATTTCAACAGATTGTCAATATCGCACAAGAGCTCCCAGGCTCAATGCCAAAGACAGCGGATAACTAGGGTGAAATCCTCAGAGCAAATCCAAAGGATTGGCTCTGGGTCGATGGAGAACACCGGCCTAAAAATCTATCAGGAGCGGAAGGGGCTAGTTTTGGAGTAGGGGAAGTGAAAAGAGGAAGAATACAAAAGGGCCAGATAGAGAAAGGGGCAGGGACTGACAGGTCCAGGCTGAGATGAAATGGGGTCCTGAGCAATGGGCAGGGCAGGAAGAGGCTCCAGGGGATCTGGGCAGGGCCAGTCAGGGATGGCTCTGCCCTCAGGGCTTGACATCTCCTCTGTGCTCTCCTTCTACTTCCATAGTGGAGCACACCTTTCCTGGGGTCTCTTCCTTTTGCCACAAGTAAGATGTCACTGGTGGGAGAGGCGGGGGGAAGGGGTGTGTGGCACTACTCCTGGCAGCCTGAGGCCAATGTCACCCTCTGTACAGCAGCACTTCTGCAGTAAAGCTGGCACAAAGCCTGATGTGGCCCTACCAAAGAGAAGGCAGAAGGACAATAGGTTTGATACTTCTGAAATCCAGCACAGGCTATTCAGGCAATGCTCTGCTTATTCTGCAGCAGCTGCTCTCTCAGATTTCTCTACTGTGGGCTGCTCCTACAGAAACTGTTGTAAGCAATGAAGCAAAGGGCAAGCACTAGATCTCCTATGCCAAAGATAAGTTCAAGAAGTTCAGGAAGTGCCCGTATCTGACTTCAAATACTTAATGTCTCTGTAGCATCACCAAGGAAAGCAGCTAATATTGACAAGCAAATACTACCTTGTACTGTGCTATAGGCAGAGAGTCCAGAAGCATCATCATGTACAGCTCATACTCACTCTAAACAAATTGAGAGGAATGTAGACCATCAAAAAATGTTTTAGACAATCCAGAGATTACAGATTCTTGTTTCAGTTTGGCTCCAGGAAAATCGTACCTTTTGTGCTGTGACAGAAGGTTTACTTATGCTACCACACATGGGTTTGTTCAAAACCCAGAGGTGATAATTTGGATTTTGACTATGCCAATGTCATTCTCAGCACAGTTCACTTACTTACCCAACTATCTCCTCTTCCTCAAGGATTTCTTGCTTGTAATGCCTGCCCCCTCTTCCTTTCTCTTGCCTATAAATGCTGGATTTTAGTGGGTAATTATTTTGTCAACAAATATGGAGGAGTGACTTTTTTCCTCCCTCAGTTATTACTGGGAGAGTCAATGTAGAATTTCTACCATCACTAGCACCACATCACAGTGTACAGAATCAGAGTGCAACTTCATTTTTCACCTATAATATTTCAGTTGTGTTCCACATGCAAATCACTGTCCTGAGTGCCCAAGAGGAGAAACAAACAGATTTGGTCCCCAGATAAAGGGTTTCAAGTGTCATCCTTCAGCATAGTGAAAAATCAAAAGAAAAAAAGAATAGGAAACTGCCTGATAAGTCAGATAAGAATTACACTCCTCACGTGTAACTGTCAAAGTGAGAGGTGGAAAAATAATTCACCAGCCTGATTTTTTTTCCCAAACATTTCAATGATTTTAGAATTAGGGCTAGAGTTTCAGAAAAAAAGTTAGTAAAGGTTGGGGGTTTGGGGGGCTTTGGTTTGTTTGTGGGTTTTTTTTAGTAATGCTTTTATCAAAGTGCTTAAGTGGTAGCCAGATGTTTGGTGTCTGTGTAACTCACACAGTACATTAGGGGAAACCTGGGAAAGAACTCATACGTCTTTCCCAAAAGCTGTCTGCCCTTCTCTCCTGACCGTACAGAGACATTTGAGCAAGTGCAAATGTAAGTATTGCATGTGATGCTGCTGTCTTGCAACCTGGGGGACACTGCAGGAAGAGTCATGACTTGCTGCTATATGGTTAACTAAAAGGCATCAAGTCACAGTCGGAACACTGGGACACATGCAGGGCCTTGTCGTCTCACCAGTAGGGCCAGAAGCAGCACTGGGAATGCACTAAAGACCAAATCACATGGCTTTTATAGCCATGCAGTTTAGTTTGCTGGTCAGCTATAAAAGAAAATTGAGGGAAACACTTAACACACACACACACACACAGAGTCATGGCCCTAATTTGAATGAATTAAAGCAGTGACTGAAAACACAGCCTGCTCCTGAACGACTGAATATGAGCAATTTCCAATTCACCTTTCTCCCCAGTGCTATTTCCTCCAGTCTTGTGGCCTTTGCATCTGCAGATGATTTGCAGAGGTGTGCAATTTCTTGTGTTTTCTCCTTTCTCCATTAACATGATGATGCTTATAGATGGAAATGGTGTCAGCTCAAATCACTGAGCAGACTGGAAACCAACTTTCTATAGAGGCATATCTCTTAAGACTTCTATTCTCTGCTCTTGTTTGCTTATCTGTGTACAGTAGGAGAAGGAGCAAAAATGAGGAAGAAATCAGCCATCCCCTTTGAGACCACAAGTGATTAAATAAAAAAAACAAATGATGCTATGAGCCCATGAAGTTTGTTAGGTATGTTTGATTTTAACATGTGAGCAAGGGGGCAGAGAAAAGTCTCCTGAAGAATACAAATCCCCAGGAGAATCACTTTTCTCACTGTAGCTAAAAAGGGTTAAATGTCCCAGATGCACTGAGAAAAAAATTGGCAAAGGGCACTGTGAGATAATGCATTTAAAACAATAGTTAAGGTACATTTAGCTTACGTTGTGCTAAAGCTTAGGAATATTTCTTACCTTAATTTCCTTCAGAATATCACCAAATATCAGAGAGCTGTTGCATATATCTTCAAATACTTCCTCAACAACCTGTAGTCACTTGAAATGGAGGGGATCACAGCCACAGATTTTCTGGAGCTCCTGTACAATCATCAAAATGAACAACTATATACCCGCATGTGCAGAAGGGGCTCTAAAATAGTTACTGTCAGAATGTATTACTTTGTTCAAGTTCATGCCATTTGTCCTGACAGTATGCAGTAAGAAATATCATGAGAATCCAGATCAAATCATGGTCATAGCATGAATTCTGTATTTTGATCATCAGTAAGAAGAAAGCTCACATTCAACAAGAGAGGATGTACTAATTATCAAAAAGGCTAGTAGAAAACAAAGACGACACAGATTTGTTAGAAGACAATTACTACATTACGCCTCAACTTACTGTTGAATGTCTTGCTTACATCTTTACAGCCAATCCTTCCGTAAGTAGTCTGTCTATCTCTGCTGACTTCAACAGATCATCTCCAGGTTTGGAAGCAGCAGCCCTTGGAACATGTTGCATCCCTTAAAGCAACTGTTAGCTCAGAGACACATAATTAATATATAAATAACCTGAGAAACCCTAGCTAAGGAATACAACAGTTAAAACCATACATTTATAATCTCATGGTTATACATACCAGCTCTGAGTAATAAACCTGGAACAGAGAAAGGAAGGCTCTCTTAGGCAACCTGTGCTACTTCCTCTGTCATGGGAACTTTTTCTCTAGAGTGCTGCTGGCCTCACTTCAAAGTGCTCTGTTCCTAAGATTAACTTTTTCGCAACAAGCCTCTTAGGTAGATAATAGACTATGGCAGTTCTTCACTTTGTGAATATCCTTGTTTCAAACCAAGGCTGATAGAAATTTTGACCATTTAATCAAAGGGCAAAGATTGCCATCACTGCTAGTTAGCACAGCTTTCTGCTAAACTTTACCAGAGTTACACTATCTCACAAAAATTGTACTAATTCAAATTGTTTCTGGGGAAAATGTTTTCTGGGAAAAACTGCTTTAAAAATTACAAGATCAAGCTGTTATCCTGCTATAATACAGTACTTTGCCTCTTCTGTTTTCCCCCACCCCTTCTTCCTTTTACACTGGCCTCTCAGCCCAGAGGCATAGGAGAAAGGTTGCTTCAGGATATTTAGCAAAGTGGGAAGTAGCCAACTTTTTTGGCAAGTTGGTTAACCACATGGCAGATGATATCTCCTAGAATCCAGTGGAGCATGGATTATGCTGCTTCTCCAAGAGTTATACCCACGAGTAGATTGGATTAATTTGTTGCCTTACGTCCCTCATTTTGCATAACTTTTCTTGAAAACCTTTGGTAGCATGTTGGAGGTATACAAGAAAGACCTCTGCTGCTTTGCTTGATCATTTCTTTGCCAGTTTCTGGTATACTTAGTACTGCTATTGGGATGGCTGTTTCAGTCAAGCCTGACTTCTATTTTCTCTGTCAGCAGTCCCCTCTCCCCTGGTCCTGCAAATACCACTGCTTAATTCTCTGTAAAACGCCCTTGATAAATCAGCTGGCGTCTTACAAAGGATGAAAACCTGGCCATAAGTACCACAGTGAGGGACAAGGTGCCAAATTCTTTCAAAAATTACTCTCATCTACATGAAATGCAGGTTATTCTCCAGCCCACACTAGCCTAGCCATTTGTTAGTTTACCTACCCCCAACTGCTTTCATTTAGTTCCATCCCTAATTTTTATGAATCCAGTATCTTACTCTCACTCCTGCATTTGGCTCTGAGTGATGATGAGATTGTTAATGCTTCCCCCAGGGCAGCAACTCCAGCAACACAAGCAACTTCTGCAAGGTATATGTGCTTGACTCATCAAACTCACTCCCCATCCCACCCATCACAAGAGGCCAGCCAGAGTGCAGCAACTGTCTGTGCGTAAAGAGATAGTCTACACCACACATAGAGAAGGTAGTTTCTTTAACAAATGATCTCAAACGTGGTGCTGGACAAGACACTGAATATAAGGTTCCTTCAGAGCTGCTGACCAACAGTGATTTTTCCCATACAGATCGCTAGCTTGCAAGATCCTGCTTTACTGTGTGCTTAACACAATGTTTCCGCATGACAATGGCGGGAAGGGTAAACAGTGGCGTACAGTTTTGGGCTCAGGGTTTTGGAGCACATAGTAGATGTGTTTTACAAGTGCGCAACTAAGCAAATGCATGGGATCATCCGTCTGACAAAGAGAGGTGATTTTGCCTAAACCCATTCCATTTTCCTGAAACACACATAACCAATCCACCCAGAAAGATAATGCAAAATTTACCTTTCCATCAACTTGGGGAYTCTTTTTCTTACCTTAGCCAGCTTTCTTTCATGCTGCTCTGATACTTTGCTCCCTGTGAAATCATTCTGTAACAGTTCATGCTTTGCTATGAACTCCTCCTGGAAATGTAAGAACTTGTTAAACTGTTCAGTTTTAGTTACACTAGCCAAGTATAAAGGTATGAACTGGTATTCCTCCTTGGCAAGCTCCACAGCACAGTGTCAGCTGTTCTTAACTGGTTTGTTTTCCAGCACCATAATCACTGACACATCTAACTCATCTCTTTTGAGACGCATATGAAGTCTGGCAGTTCCCTCTTCTACTTTCTTTTTAAGCGCTTTCAACTTTAACATTTCCAGTGGAGTAGAAAAATCTGCTGAGGCACCAACACCGGTCACAGGTGACTGTGGACATCTGTTGTTAGGGCAGGAAGATTCAGTGCTGTGCTGGAAGCAGAGGGATGCTGGAACAAAAGTTACCTGAAAATCTTTTCATCTTCCTTGCTCTCTCATTTTCAGCTGGGAATTGATTTCTTTCTGTCACAAAACTAGTTTGTTTCCTGGCAGAGTACTATCATCCCTGTTTTATTTTCTCTGAAGGCTTATAAAGCTTGTTATGATTTAAGTGTCCGGAGGTGTAAAGTTTAACATCTGTTCTGTAGGCCATTTCCACACTATCTAAGAGATGAGCCAGGCTCCTCACCTGACAGTTTCTCTCCATGATGAAACGGATTGTTGTAGCACACACTCAAAAGAAAGAGGAAAGACAAAATACACTTAAAAAAGGGAAAACTTTAGATGACAAAAACTTTCAACACAGAACAAAACTCTCCCACTTGTAGAACAAAGTATTTTACATAGACATGGCCTACAAAAATATGCTACCTTCCTTCTTATCCACAGCAGTATACAACAAGGTGACCTAGAGACACCTGTGGGTTCCTGTGAAGCTCAGCCTCTGCCCGCACTTCTTGGTAACACAGTCTCTGACTTTTTTCCCCCAGCTCTCCCCACGAGTTCTACTGCTTGAGACAGCAGCCTTTTCTGCCTGTTCATTAACACTAGTGGTCCCTTTCCACTGTACGTCAAATAATCCCTTTCAGAAACTCTCAGTATTCTTATTGCTGTGTTGCTTTACAAATTTAGTCTTCCTGATTTTAAGTCTAACTTTGTTCATTATCAGATAATACTTTGTCACCTGCTAATCTTGTGCCAGTTCTTTATTTTCAATAGTTCTTTCCTTGTCATCTACTCTTTTGTGTCATTTATAGAGAGAAATCATGGCTTCTCTCAGCCTTCTTCCTTTCTCCCAAGCTCAGTGTATGTCATCTATGTATAAACATATTTTAGTAAGGTAGGCTCACCATTCTTCTAGTCATCTCAGTAATGATGCTTTGCTCCTCTTACAAAGAGTCACAGAATGGTTGACATCAAAAGGTGCCTCTGGAGACCATCTAGTGCAACCTCCCTTCTCAGAGCAGGGTCAGCTACAGCAGGTTGCTAAGGGCCATGTCTAGTTGGGTTTTGATTATCTCCAAGGGTGGAGCCTCCACAACCTCTGTGGGCAACCTGTTTTGACGTTTGACTGCCACCACCATGAAAAAAGTTGTTTCTTGTGTTTAAATTGAATTTCCTTGTTTTTTCGTTTGTGCCCATTGCCTCCTGTCCTGTCACTGAGCACCACTGAGAAGATCCTGGGTCCATTCTCTTTGCTCCTCCTATCAGGTATTAATACACATTGATAGCACATTGAAGAGAAGACTCAGGGGGTCTTCTCTTCTCTCGGCTGAGTAGCCCCAGCTCTCTCAGCCTGTCCTCATGTATCAGATGCCCCAAGCTCTTAATCATTTTCATGGCACTTCACTGGACTCACTCCAGTATGTCCATGTCTCTCTTGTACTTGGGAACCCAGAACTGGACCCAATACTCCAGAAGTGTCTCACCAGTGCTGAGTAGAGGGGAAAGAATCACCTCCCTCAACCTTCTGACAATGCTCTTCCTAATGCAGCCCAGGATGTGCCTGGCCCTCCTCCTTGCCACAATGGTGCAAAGGGTGTTTGAGTTCTTCTGTTCTGAACATGAATGACAGAACCGTACACAGCATTTACTCGTGTTCTCATTTTCAAGTGTTGAGCCAGTTTTGAGTGATTGTAAATTAAAAGGWCTTTTGGTTCAAAATGAAGTTTACTTATTTGAAAGGAAAAAGAAAAAAAAAAAAGGAAAAAAAAATTCTGATGGGATGAGAGTAGCATTTTCTGCCCAACTGTCATGGTGCTTGGATTGACACAGTGGATTAGCATGGATCTGACATCGCCAGAACAACACTGGCAATGACATCCCTGGAGCATATTTAGCAAGAAAGGATGCCCATACCTACCATTAATATGCCTCAGCCTTAGACCATAGCTCCTTTGGGATGAAGAGTCAGTTCTGTGTCACCCTCATGACTCAGAAGGCCCACAAACATTGCAGCTGATAACTAGCTGATAATTGTGGTGGTAATGACTTTGTCATCCATTTACTCACTCAGCATTAAATAATGCAATAAACTCAGGTAACATCAGGATGTTACCAGGATGATCCTAACACTTGAGAAAAATGGTAGGCTGATTTTCCTAATTTTTCCTGGAAGGTGAGCCATTGATTAATTCTTTTTTTGCAGGGTAGGGGGTGAGATCGCCATCAAAAAATGAAAACTTTTTTGTAACTCATGTTATTATTGTACTCTGGCTCAGAGTGACCTAATAAATTAGTCAAGGGGCAGGCTGGTGCTTATGCCAGCTCTCCGTACCTCAGGGAGCTGGACAAGACCTTAAAACAGCTACACACCCTGGCAGACACCCACACAACATATGAAAGACACTCGAGCCTGCAGGAGGCCATGCCAGAAGGTCAGGGCACAGCCTGACCTCAACATCCCACTCCCCAAACCCAATGGCAGCCCATGAGAAAGCTAATGAGAAAGGCAAGAGTACATTTGCATTAATTGTCAGCGTGTGCCAGGATGCCCAGGTGGCATTTGCTCTCAATGCTAGTAACAGGCAAGGCCAGCTTCAATGAGCTAATATTTCAAAGTGGCTTTCACTTTTGTCTCTATACAGCTTGCTTCACCTCCTCGAAATGGTGACAACCTAGTGTGGCTAAAACAGATTCCTCTTAGCCCCTCCTGCCTCCCTAGAAAAGCCAGTTTGCATGTCTGCTGTATTAGCAGCACACCAGCTGACCCTGTCTGGTAGTGAACATGGAGGGCTTGTGGCAAGCGGAGGCTTTGACCCAGCAAGCCAACAGTGCTGTTACAGTGACAACCTATGTCCAGCAGTTCTGAAACAGTGGGACATGTTGCTTCGTGAAGGCATACAGTCCCTCCACAGAAACACATGGAAGCACTGCCTCTTCATTTCAAACAGTACAAGACACTATGAGTTGATAACATTGATAGTAAAAGCAAAGAAACATGGCCACCCTGCTCAATAGGGAAGGGGGCAGAGGAGGCCAAAAATGCCAAAAAGTGAGCTTTTTCCCTCATTCATCACTGAAAAGGTGAGCAGGTGGCTGGTACAGGTAACATCAGCGAGAGAAGAGTAAATAAATGTTAAAAAACTAATAGCCCGAATGAGCAGAATAGACAGCACTTAGAGTAATGTGTTGCTAATTTGGCTGAACCTGATGAACATCTGTCTAGCATATGTGAAAAACTGCCTGAAAYGAAAAGTCTCAGACGCGTTAGCAGTTACTTTCGAGAAGGACAGCTGGGGTCTGGTGAGCCACCAATAATGGGAATAGCATAAGTACAGGGTCTGTTTTTAAAAGAAGTGGGGGAAGGGAGAAAGGAGACGAGTAAGAGCTCAGCAACTTTACCTTCAACTTCCAAAAAGAAAAAAACATCCTGGAAAAAAGTAAACTTGTTCTAAGCACTGAGATGAAAAACAAGGAGCTGAATAACAGCCAGTATGATGGTTTAAGAGTGTTAGTGCAGGGAAGAAGCAGTAGCCGTTGCATATTTTGACTTTACTTAGGCTGTTGGCATTGTCTTGTGTAGCATTCTTATGAGCAAGCAAAACAACAGAAAAAAAAGAAAATCATGTAGGTGGAGACAGGCTAGCATGGGTGCAAAATAAAAACAAAACAAAACTCTGTGAAAATATATTCAAAGAGTAGATATAAAGGTTCCATGTCCCAGCAGAAGAGGTACCAAGCAGTATTATACGGAGATTCATCCTGAATCTGCATCTAATTTTCCAAGCATTTTTGTTTATACTATGAATGATGGAATACACAGTATGCTTGTTAAATTTGCAGATGACATGAAATGGAGAGGGGATGCAGATATTCTTAGAGACAGGATTGGAGCTGAAAATGCTCTTGATAAATCGGAAAATTCTGAGAACAGCTGGATGAACTTCAATATGTGCAGAAACAATCAGCTGCCCAGCGGCCAGCAACAGCTGGCTCAGTAGAAAATTATTTAGAAAATATCTGGGGAATATGGTGGATGACATGGTCAGCGCAAATCAACAGTGTCAGTATGGTGAGCAAGACAAACGCCATTCGGGGATATACAGGCTAGTCTTTAACACATATAGCAAGTGGGAATACTCCTGTCAGTGTGCCCAGCACAGAGGAGGCTCCAGCTAAATGTTATGGCCAGTTTCAGGCACTGCTCTTCAGGAAAGATTTAGGACAACTGGAGGATTGCAGAACAGAGTGAGTTGAAACCATAAATGAGAAGAAAATGTATGTGGGTGGAAGAATTTAGTTTAGCCTGAAGAAGAGACCAAATGAGGGAGATATAGCAGAAAACATGCTTGTAGCATGACTGCAAAGGTTTTAGGAGTTCAGGTATAAAAAAACCATCTCCAGTGTTACAAAGCATGTCTTGCTTTTCCCAGTTTCCAAATGAGCAGCCTGGGGTGGCCCAGAGCAGACCCTAACTGCTCTTGCTACCCAGGAAAACAGACTGGGGACTGATAGACACAGCCAGAAAGTCAAATCCTGACCTGTCAGCCTAGGCAGCGTGATAACCCACAGAATCCCCTCACTATTAAACAGTATTTGAAGCACATATTTAWATGTGATGCAGTCGGAGCCTTGATTTACATATCAAGGAGCAACAAATTTAAGTGGGATTGGCTCACTGGACGAAGGACCATTGGGGAGAAGTAGGAAAAAGCGTGCATATATGGGTAGGTTTTAGGTAGCACAGAGTAAATTTTATGAACTGACATCTAATAAGGCAGAACTATATTATTCCTTCAACAACAATATGATACAGGGAGCAAAGGGGAGGGGGAAAGAAACCATTTAATTTTCCCATCCTGCCACTCCATTCTTATCTCTGTTTCTTTTTTAATTGTCACTTCTAATTCCAGAACTCTTTAATTGTTCCCATGATTGACTTGTGCTGGAGGGATGGAAATGAGCATGATAATAAGGTCATGATTTTTTTCATAGAAACACGTGAGAGAAAGAGCATACTGCACCATGTTGAGTAGAGGAGAGGCAGTGGCAGCTGCTACTGAGAAGGATCTGCCTAGCCGATTACATTCGCTCCTCTTCTCTGTCTTTAAACAGACACAAAACCCTATTGTGGAGATTACCATTATTTATTCTAGAAATGCAACAGGAGGCTGGCTAGGTACATGGCAGAAAAGACAACTAATGGTGTTTTCCCGTTCAGAATATAGCCTGGGATGGCCCTGAAGGGAAGTCTAGAGCTGGGCTGGGATAAGTTCATACTCAGATGTTGTCCTTTCATTTCCTCTCTGGGCAGATCACAGTAGTCTGAAAACCTCAACACAAAAGCAGCCTTGAGTTCAGTCCTCATGTAAGCTGAAGCTTTAAGGTCTAAGTGGATAGGAGATGAGGCAAAGTACAAGGTAAGGCACGAAGCAAAAGAAAGCAAATTGTCCGTTATAAAATGGTTTTCTTGAACACTTCAGGAACAGGAATTCTCTAATTTGTCTCCTTAGTGACTCTGTCAATGAGCAGATAGCAAAAGCGAACACCTCAGGGCCTGTTTCCTGCTAGGGGATAGGTCTGCATCCTGCCACTATCATTTCTGGTGGTAAATGGGAAGCCGATAGGAAAGTGAAAGTTTCCAAAGGCACTGGGCAACATGCTGGGCAGCACAGGCCCTTCCCCTTCCAAGCCTATCTATCTCCACTGCAAGTAAGAGTAGGCTGCTTCTAAAAACCCATCCCACCATGCCTCTATAGTCTATAATAAAAGAAAACACTGTCCTGAGGAGGAACTAGGTCTTTGAACATGTCTGTATAGCATAAACACAAGCACAAGAGGATGGGAAACGACATGCTTAACAAAAAGTAGGGGATAGAAAAAACAGGTCTGAGAGACCATGGCAGGCTGGAGGAATGGGCCAATAGAAACCTCTTGAAGGACAAAAAGGAGAAGTGCAACATCTACAGCTGGGATGGCCTAACCCCACATAGCAGTACAGGCTAGGGATGAACTGGATAGGTAGCAGCTTTGCAGAAGAGTACTTGAGGGGTCCTTTTGGGCAAGTTCCACAAGAGAGCAGTGTGCCTTGCGATGAAGGCAGCTAACCACATACTAGGCTGCATAAGCAAGTGCATAGCCAGCAGACAAAGGAAAGTGCTTATTCCCCTCCACTCCGCACTGGCAAGGCCACGCCTGGAACATGGTGTCCAGTCTTGGGCCCTATAGAGCAAGAAAGACATTGACAAACTGGAGAGAGTCTAGAAGGAACACTGAGATTGCTGAGAGGCTGGAGCACAGACCACCCCAGGAGGAACTTTTTTGTATAGCCCAGAGATGAGATCACTAAGGAGAGACAGGAAAGAAATTGCAGTCTCCCACTGCAATGATTGATAGAGAAGAAAGAGCCTCTTCTCAGAGGTGCACAGTGAAAGGGCAAAGGGCCACAGCCATGTGTTGCAACAAGAGAAGAAGAGGTTGGATATAAGGAAAAAAATCTTCACAGCAAGAATGGTTCAGCACTGAAGCATGTGCCCAGCCAGAGAGGCTGTGAAATCTCCATCCTTGGAAGTACCTGCAACTTCACTGGATAAGGACCTGAGCATCCAACCAAAATTTCTTAGCCCAGCATGGAGGACGGCTGGACTGGGCAACCTCCAGAGGTCCCTTCTGACTTAACTTTTTCTATGTTTCCAGGAACGTCTTTAAGCTTGCAAATGAAACACTGTAAAGTCAGGAAATACTCTGATGTGCTTCCCCTCATCCTCTGTCTTGTGCATTCAAGCTGTGCACTGCAGGTGGCAGAGAAGCAACAGGAAAGAAGAAGCAGCAGCGTTATTGTAGTCACAGTTCCTGAAGGATGTTAAGTGAGGCAAGGTCTGTAGGAAGAGGTAGTCTCTTTTATTAGATCAACTGATATAGTTAGAAGAACTTGATGGGATTTCAGGCACGCAAACGCTTCTTCAGCCAGAAAATAGAACCAGCCCACTTCAGCGCTAAACGCAGGTTGAAAACAGTTACTCTGAATTTAGCTAGCTATATTTAACAACTAGACCATCTGAGAAAAAAACCCCACATAATTGGCACTTGTGGAGTGGAAGAGATGTTAACTACATTTTCATCTTCCCTTTCAATATACCTCCTGAGAGAGGCAGAGGGATATTTTTGCCTACAGAACATGAGGGTGGTTTGAARCGTGACAAAGCAGCTCAGTACGGCTAAGCACAGCTTCCTGGGAGTCAGGGAAACTTGGGCTGCACACTGTGAAACACATACCTGTACCGGAGCCTGGTATGAGGTTTTGGACAAGGTCACTGAGCAGGGGCAGCCCTGCAGCGTGTGCCACGCCGATCCGCGCTCGCCAGCACGGACCACACGGGCGATGCTCGGCTTTTCCTGCCATGTGGAAAGTCCACACATCATTTGGCAGGCTGGGCGAAGGCCTCGCCCGCTGCATCCCTCGTGGCTTCCCCACTGTACACCAAATGCCCCACCTGGCCCTTCAGCCATGACTGGCTGACAGGAACCGGCACCTCAGCCCTGAGGTGCTCAGCGGACCCTCCCGCTGCCGCCAGGGCCTGGCAGAGTCTTGGGCCGGCACTCACCACAGTCCCCATCTGTCACCACGGGCACCAGCCGGCCGCCCCGCTGACCCCAGGCCCCCGCCCAGCACCCGGGCCGAGCCCCTGGGCCTGAGCCTCACCTTCCCTCGATTGCGTTTCAKCCTGGGACACAAGGCCCGACCTGGGCTTGGTTTGGGATCGGTTCTGCAAGGCGCTTGTCTGTCATCCTGCTGCTCACCCCCAAAGCTACAGCAGGGCCCCCAAATCCAGCCCAAAATTACTGCAGGAGCCCATTGCTCCTTCACAAGCATTAACCTCCAGTTACGAACCGTTCCCTCCCCACCTCAGGGTCAGCCCAACACACCTCTCCCTGCCGGCAGCATGGCCCTCCTGCCCACCCCTCACGGGGCCAACCGCATCATCCTGGAGGACGGGTGCTGGGACACACAATGCACCCAGCCAGGCTTTTGGGACAGCCCCTCTAGCTCCCCAGGTACTTCTTGTGCTAATTACTACTGCTTCTTGCACTAATTACTGTTTTCTCCAGTTTTGTCTAAGAATGGCCTGACTGACAGTATTTCAAACCCCCGCAGACAACCAACACCATGCATCCCTTGTCTAAAAGCATTAGTTACCAAAGGTAAAAAGGAGGAGAAAAGGAAAAAAAAAAAAAAAAAAGGCATTTCTTCTGGCATGTCCTATTTTTGGTAAACTTCCCCTCCCCCCCATTTTCTGTTCCCTCCATGTCTTTAATTAGATTTACTTTCAAAATTTGTCCTGAATTTCTATGTTCCTCATGTAACTAAAGGTCAGTTAGTTAGGACGCAGTGCCTAGCTGTTACTTCTTCCCTTCTTCCTCCTCTCCCCCTGCTGTCCTTGAATACAGGTGGCACATTTGCTATTTTCTAGTTCAGTGATGATACTCTTCATCCAATGTCCTCTTTTAAACAGCTCTTAAACAAGTGATAGAAAGTCTTAAGAGCATGATATCTAGCAAAGCCACAGCAAAACCAAGCCTCTGTGAGTGTCAGACCAGACTTCTGAACCCACATCAAGTTGTTGAATCAAACCGTAGACAAGCTGACATAGTGAGAGCGTGTGAGAAATAACATGGAAGATAGCCTTTCCCTGACAGATAACAAGCACACGTCTGACTGTCTTTAGGACCATGAGCAAGGCCCCATCTTCTTAGCACAGTTGTCCCATCACATATGCATTAGCTTAAAAATCCCATAATTTGTTCCCAGTGCAGGTCGAAAGGAAGAACTACAAAAAAACCAAACCCAAAACCCAAAATCAAACAACCATACTGATGCCTGTACATTAATCCTACAAGCATACCTAATGAAATTCATTTCTCCTGAAGCTTGAGTAATATCAGACTGCGTGCCTGATTTCTGACAAACTAGATGACAACCACTTTAGTGAACATCGAGCACAGCACTGGTCATCACACCTGCCTGACTCAAAAGGCTGTCCTTAGGCTGACAGCCACCCTGCAGATCGGCACACAGCAGCCCGAGCCCCTCCTTCTGAAGGATCTTTGGTTTATGCTCAGGAGTCACAAAGCAGTTGGACCCAGTTATAGTTTAGAATAAACATGAAACCTCCCATCTGCACCCAGCAGTGATCATTCCCAGCCAGCATTCCTATGTATGGTGACCACAAATCTAGCTAAGTCAATATAGCTTTGTTACTAGTGAAACATGTAGGCGCCAAGCTGCAAAGCCGCTCTTACCTCTGAGCTATTGCTCCTGCTTCTCAAACTATGTTTGTGCAAGGGGAAAAGAAGCGGTAGCATTCCTTCCATTACTGTTGGTGCTACAGTGGGGCTTTTGTTTGCAATGAACAACAGAAAAGGCTGCCAAGAGATCAGATCTATTGCTACAAGTTTTATGGATATTATCTTTCCCYTCAAATGCCCTGAAATGCAAATATCTTACGGTTGTTATGTACTTGTCACAGTCATGAGTTCCATTTACTTTAATTTCGTATTGTTATTACATAAAAAGATGCAATCAGCCAGAGGGCAGGGTGGCCATTTGAAGGGTCGGATGTGTTTGTTCTGCAAGCCTCTGTGAGGGGCCCAAATCAGACTACTGCAGCTGGAGTGACCTTGTGCTCAGATCCGTGGAGCAGCTCAGAGGCTGCGTAGGCCCATTGCATTAAGCACTGCAGCCCTATGGTGTGTGGAAGAGGCAGGATGAGGGCAGACTCTTTCTCAGTTATCTCCGGCACAGAAACAGGCTGCATGCTGTGTTGAGCCAGATGTGTAATCTGGGCCGTGTGTAGTGGGCCCGAGCAGGCTCAGACAGGTACCTGTGTCAAAGGCAAGCTCCAAAGCTGGGGAATGGGGGCAAACAGCATTTGCATTATTAAAGTAGGTCTTCTGAGGTCACTACCAACCATCACTAATTACACTGCTACCTTCGGAGTCTAAATGGACATTGTACTTTAGGGACTGACGATGATTTAGGCATTTACACCTGTCTCAACCCCCCTCTAAGACTGGTCTTTATGAAAGGAGTCAGCAGGACTTTTCTGTGGAAATCCTCCATGAACACAGCCAGGATCCAGCTCCAATTTTTCTACATGGACCACGACAGAGCTGAAGGCTCTAGGGTGCAGAGAGAAAACAGCAGGAGGCTGAGGGATGCTTACCATAGGACTGGGATAATTCAAATCTGTCTGCTGTGCAGGGCAGGCTTTATACAAAGGGCAAAATGGAGCCCTTAAATACAGCCCATCTGTCAGAAACTGTTTATAGGATCTGGGGACAGCATCGCAGTCCAGCTATTCAGTAGTCACACCATGCAGTCTCATCAGTACCATTGGGAAGGCTGGTGTCAACACCAGCAGGCTCCAGGATTAGATTTAAGAGAGTTTCTAAACTTAAATCCTTAAAAAAACCCAGAAGTCCTTAACAAGTCAAAATCTAAGATGATTTTTAAAAATGTGCTACTTAGTTGTTTGTCTCCATCCCAGTTTCATAATCACACTTTTGTCCCAGAAATATAATCTGTAGGTAGTCCAAAGCATTGCTGTCCTCAGTCTTGAAACCCAGACTTATCTGTTAAGAAGTATTGTTCCCTGTTGCAGACAGTGGTAAAATATCTCTACACAATGCAGCTTAAACAGAAAAAACAAGGTAAGCCCAGACTTGTTCTGAGATACTGCAGGCAAGTTGCATTGTTTAGTTTGTGTATTAGAAATGCCAGAAATAAAAGTTTGCTGGTATTCATACAGTCTGTGGGGCTTCAATAGATCTTTTTTTTTTAGTTTAATCTGTAAAGCACAGTCTGGTTTCTTAGGTGGCTTTCCAGCAAGCCTCCCACTCCCTGGCACCTTCATTCTCCTCCCATAAAGCTTTTGAATGTAACGGCTGATTTCATCCAAACTTCAGAGGGGAACACTCTCAAAAATAACAAAGTTCCATGTTTTGTCAAACTGTTTAGAGAGATGACTGGGGTTCACACCATAAGTTTTTCATTCCGTTGGCTAGTTTCTACAGAATATGGGAGCCTGTGTGTCATAGCAAAAATACTGCAAGAGATAGATTGTAACAGGAAACAGAGGAGAATTTCAAAGTTATGTGTAACAATAGCAGAAAAACTTAACTTAATTTTTTAACCTAAGAATAATAATACAAACCCATAGGAACCCAGGCTTCATCACCCCCCTGGGTCAGAGGAATACCTGTTTGGGAACACAGTGCAGGCTCAGGCCCTTCAGGTAGGAATTCACACCAGCTCTACTCCTGCGGATTCCACCAGTTAATATCACTGGGAGCAGAGATGAGCAACACCATGGACTTCTGTCCCAAAGTCTTTTCTGCACAGGGGTATATTTGGTTTGGTTGTGTCTACTGCTTGTTGTTTTGGTGATTGGCAGAGATGGCTGTACCAGTGGTACTTACCTCTTCCTTGTTAAACAGAGAGGACTCACAGTCACACTGAGCACCCTCCGATCCTGTTAACACCATGACAGTGATGTGCAGAACAGCTTCTGGGTTAGATCGCTCTAAACAGCCAGCGCTAAATGAGGTACAGTACCACATAGGCGTATGTGACTACAAGAAAGAAAAGTGACTGCAGCTTTCCTAAAGCTTTCCCTGCCCTGCCAACACCCCATTTCCAACAAGCTGAGGATCTGCCACATGCTAAAAGTAGTTGAGAAAATTATTTCTCAACATTTCAGCATTTTAATACACCAATGTTTTGCTTTTTGTAGTTTATTTTTCATAGTTTAGTCATGAAGTCTGTTTCTGTGTTCCCAGCCCGTTGCCACCGTAAGTGTTGAGATTATATTATTTCCAACAATCATAATACCTATTTGGAGTCTATATAATCTGGAGAAGTAGTATCCAGGCAGTTTATTATCAAGTTAAATGCAACTATCCTCAGAGTAGAAAAGTTTTTTTTCCAAATATCACTCACTCTAATGGAGTTTTCACAAGTACTTCCCTCTCACCATTTCTTGGCATGTAGAAATTACAGCATGTTACATTTTTCTCCTAGGCTACTTGTGTTTGAAACAGACACCGAATGCAACATGGGTATGGTGCTGGAGAACCAGACAGACTGTGGCATAACCACGCATTTTAAAAAAGTGTGCTTTTATGTACATACATGTGAAAAAGCATGTGAAAGATCTGGACCAACCCTACAGGGTCATGTGGAGAATTACACAGTTCGTATTTGGTTTCTAATCTTATTGCAGAATGTGGCATATTCTATTTAGTTCTTTTTTTTTTTCTGAGGTGAAAGTAACACTAGTGAAACTGATGTTCCCAACCAGTGTACCTCCAGGATAACTCGATGAGACAAGCTCTAGAAAGGAAGAGAATTCAGTCTGTCCCAGCCCGTCCTCTCTCTCTGCTGAGGTCACCAGTATCCCCCTCAATTCAGGACAAGCATGGCAGTAATGTCACTTGCGGAAGGACAGAAAATGGGTTACAGCCATCGGCCTACCCTGTAAAGATCATAGAATAGACGCTTCCAGGCTGTGTCAACCTCATTAGCCTTGACTGCAGCAGCATAAACATTAAATTACAGCATTCTCAGTCACAGGACTCTCTTGTTTAAAATGTAGAGTCGTTACTAAAACACAGCAAAACAGTTAGTGACAAGTCATTGACACAAAGCCTTCCCACATCTGCAAAAGAAATAATCTTCTGCGCCAGTCTTCCCATGGTATGGTTTATATCGACTGACTCAACTGAAAAAGACGACACAGATCCTCTCTTGGTACATGTTCCAGTTGAAAGAATGTGAAAAAAAAACTTTCCTGTTTACCATGTGGATGTCTGCCACGGCATTTCCCATAGCATCAGTATTGCTGGGGAGGGGGAACTCTGTCAGTGTCAGAAGTGTTTTGTCAGACTAAGGTTAGATACCAAACAGAAATGGAAGCTCAAGCAAAATTCTGTAAACTCTGCTCTGTTTTACTGCCACGATAAGCTAGCAGCAACAAGAGTAAGATACACAAATGGCTTCATCTGTGACATAGGCTATGCAGGATCAACTAAATTCAGGAAATTGGTAAAAGGTCTTGCAAATGAAAAACCCTCTTGATCTCCCTCTGCAGTCCTTTCTTGTCACTTCCTAAACAGGTCCATAATACAGCTTCAGCTTCAAAAGAAAAGCACTAGGCTCCCCAACCACATTTATTTCATCTATGCCAACTCTGCATGGAGACACTGTCCAAAGCATTTCAGAAAGCTCTTCTGCATGATAAGCATTACACAACACTGCTTTGAGGCAGAGGGCGATTCTGTACGAGGCCTTTATGCAATTCAGGGCAAAACTTACCATGCAGGAAGACTGGGGAGCTGAGACTTCAAATCAGTCTCCCTACTTTAGGCTAGCCAGTGGGTGAGAGAAGCTTTCCCTATACACAGAGCCTGTCTTTCATTTTAGTTCTGCCCTCACCTTACCCTGACATGCCACAGCATTTATTTCATTCCAGGCTTTTCAGGTATGTAATACTGCATGCAAACTATTACTCTCAGGGCTGAAAGAAACTAAGGTCTCCTTTCCAAAATTCCAGCCCGTTAACTCAGTATTTGGTACACACCCTGTTCTCTGTGCTTTACATAAACCTTGGAAACATAGCCCTGCAGAATAGCTTTACACTTTTAATTCCCAATCACTGGGAATTAATTCAGACCACAGAAGTAGAGAGGGTAGAAGAGGCTGTAGAGATGGCAGTCTGTTTTACTCATGCAGTCCTCAAAGGTGAAAGAAGAAAAGACCAGGAAAGCAAATTCATAGCAACCTTATCAGCAAATTCTATTTAATGATTTCAAGGAAATGATTTAGAAGCTTTCAGCTAGCAACTACGCAACTCTCTCGTAGGATGTTAGTTTTCCTGTGTGAAGCTTTTTTTTAAGTCTGCAGGACAGTGTATCTTGCTTTTCTGAGACTGGTGGTCTTCGGGTTCACACGCCCTGTGAACGACAGAAAAAGTCTTCAACTGATGCCTTACCAACTAGAATGGCAACCAGCTCTAAACACTAGGTCGTCTCCCTCTGATCTGTTGGCATTGCAAAGGTTAAGAACAAACTCAATGAAGACTGCTGTCCTTGTACATTCAGGAAGCAAAACTACACTAGCAGACATCCTGGATTAGCCCCGAGTCCCAGACCATGTGGAAGTTCTTTAGGTTCGCTTGATGGACCAGGCACTTAGTTCACTAGTGCTTCTGGTATATCACCAGTAAAAGATAGCTAGCTCTGATGGCAATGCTCTGCTGGGGACAGGAGAAGAGATTTCAGAGAACATTTTTCTGTAATATGCAGGAAACAGTCATGAAAGACAACTTAAAAAAAGGAATATATTCTGAGTTTTTGTGTGTTATTTTATACACATTCCAACAACAAACAACATGAAAAAACGGTATTTATTCCTTGGAAACTTTAGTTCTACCACGCTTGTGATTCTAGAGTACCTAGAACATTTACTAGTGCTGTGGCTAATTAAGAAACATTCAAAGGAAGGAAGTCAATATATTGCACATGAAGCTCTGCATGAGGTTATAGCATGTCTTAATATAGTGGTAACTAATCACAAAAACCAGGGAGAACTGCACAGAAGATAGACCCAGTTCCCTGGACAGGTACTGACTCCAAAATGGGATGTTGTCCAACAGCTGGAGCTGATTCAGATAGTTTAGAGGATCAGGAGAATTAACCATACCACTCCCAGCAGGCCTGGAACAGGACCCTGCAACATGGCTGTGGAACAGGAACTACACAGATCCGGTACTCAAAACCATTTGCCATTGGCCCTCACATAGAAGTCAGTACAGATTTAAAATAAAACCTGATACTGTGTTTAATTAAAGGAGTTTGAAAATTTTTAAGATTATGTGGCACTGTGACAGCTCAAAAGTTGTTAATGAAACTACATATGCCGGCTTGAAAGTTTGCACTGTAATTTCTTGAGCCACCCCTCGCATCTGGAGAAGATGGAAAAGGAGGTACTCATCTATGGTACTCAGCAGCAGCATATCTGAGGGCATCACAGCTCTGTGATATTTGTCCTCACCTGAGAGGAAAGTGAACACCATCATACATATTATAAGGTGACCACCTGATTGCCTCTACATATATTTTGAATTCTGGACTGCATGTAACCAGGAAAATTCCCAAACATGCATAACACAAACAAGTGTTTAGAGGCTTAAATAAGTTAACAAAAACCAAAACCATCCAGTGCTGGGCAACTTGCACAAGGTCATAATGGAAATCTGCCACAGAACAACTTAATTCCCTCAAGTCCATAAGTATCATCTTAACAGATGTCCATTGTCTTTCCAGAGGTACTGTAAATATTCTTCTCTGCAAGCTTCAGTACATTTTCATGTTAAGAGGAAAGCCACATATCACTGGCCTTTTTCCCAGGCTAGTCATATGAGAAAGAAACTACATTTTTTTCAGCAAGGTGGGATTTTTTGTTACGAGATGTAAAATGTGCCCAATATTGAATACTTATTTTCTCTCCACAAGTCAGCAGCAGCAAACAACTTGGACTTCAGTAGTTGGAAACTAACGTTAGTTATCATACTGCTTCTCTTCTTTACGATCAACTTGTCCATCAGCACTAATTCCAAACTACCCATATTCACCACTGCACCACATTCACCACTGCTACAAACATGGATGGTAAAATTTTCAAAGGCTTCTGACAGATATTGACTCTCTTAGGTGCTTCCAAAAGTTTCTTTTTTTGGCTTTTTTTTTTAGTATTTTACAAGCCCTATTTTTTCATTTCCACATGCTTATTAAATAGTGCTTATTAACCACTTATGTTGCTTCCATAAGCAGCATAAAGACAGCTCAGAACAGAAGTAGCTCTACAAACATCATATTCTCACCTATATGCACAGGGTTTACATTGCTGTAAAAAAGAAAAATAATTAATGCCAGCTGAATGCTAACAGACAATGTGGTGAAAATCATTTAGCCCTTCCAGCAATGTTACAAACCAAAAAAACATGAAAGGAAAACTTTGCCTGGTATAATTCATTCTTTTCAAAGTTCTTGAGTCTCAGGTTTCCCCTTTCTTTTAGAAGACTTTTAAACAACAGGTCTTACACACACACCAACTACCTTCTGAAGCATTTCTCTGTAACTCATTCTTGACCCAGAGACTAAGATCTTCATCTTTGTTAAGGAACATCCATGGCACAGGTAGCTCTTCCTAGAGCACTACTGAAACACACTGAAAAAAACTTTGCTCCCTAATCTGAGGAAGAGGGACTACAGATTGAGGAAGGGGAATTTGTCCTCAGTAATTGTCTTCAGCAAAATAAGTACAACAAAATAATCTCCAACACTTGTTGAGCAAATCCATTGAAATCCATTGAAGCCTCTGTCCCTTACAATTGACTCAAATGAGCACAGGATCTTATGGAACACTTGGATACTTTCAAATCAGCCTAATTCAAAGTTCCTCAAAACCAACAGAAATACTCCTTTCCTCCCCAAACTTCAATAAGCTTCAGTTAAGGTGCTTTTACATTTATATTTTCCAATATCTGCAAGAGAGTGTATTCAGGGGTTGATTTTTGTAAGTCTCTGGTGATGTTTTTCAGTAACAAAGGGCTAAAACTGTTAAGGAAAGCATACCGACTGGGCAGTGACCATCAATAGCAAAGCATCATGCACAAGAGCTTAGTCTGCATGACAAGCAGAAAAATATGAAAAGGCATGCGACTGACTGCCATCAATCTGAAAAGCTTGACCAGAAAGTCATTAATTGACTTCAGCCTACAGTTCCTTGCCAACAACACAGAAACAGGTGGAAAGCACCAAATTAATAGTATTCACAGGAGCATTCCTCTTGTATTGCCTGTCCCTCCAAATAATTTGGAAAGTTTTGACTTAAATGAATAAACCCTAAAAAAATGCATTAAATGTCAGTGCAGTTTCTGTTTCATCACAAAGGTTAGCCCTAGCAGCACATCCCTTGCAGCAAACAGAGCTTTCTGGAAGGGCTGGTCACAACAGCGCAAACCCAGGTATGGTTTGTAAAACTGGTTTTCGACAACTGTATGAAGTAGTAGTTAAACCGAAACAGTTTGCCCTGGAAACCTGTTTCTGGCCAAGTCGTCCTAGCAATGCTGAGTTCCTTCAGTGAGGAGGGAGACCAGGAACATTTGGAGGCCATGCTGAGAACTAGAGACAGAGCTCAGGTTGAACTCTCTATCCCCGGCTCAACATCTTTCTCTGAGAATGGAAGGGTCATGCAGAGTCATAAAGACACAAGGCCACTTTGAGGTCTATAAATGGCAAATACCCTGTTTACTGAGCATGAACAGTGCAAACTGTTTTCATTGAAGCAAATCAATGTATTAAGTACATTATGCTTTGATTCCGTGTCTCCTGTGGATTACTTGTGGTATAAACACACACATACACACACACACTTCCCATCCCTCACTTCCACTCCCAATAATAGCAAAAATAAACATGAAAAATAATATTAAAAAACTCTGTATTCAGTAATATTCACACCAAAGTATATGTATAGATATATCCATTAAAATTATGAACATTTCTAAATATATTTTATGTATCATACATATATTTATATGTATAATTACATATCCACAGAAGTAGTCTTGCTGTGCTAAAGCAAAACCAGGTTTCACAATAGGACACCCATATATGCATATGTACTGGCTGTTTGGTTTGTGAATTTATTTACAACTTAACTGTATCATAATAAATGCTTACTGTTCTATTGTACAAACGTAATAGTAAAGGTTTAGGTTTGTTTTTTAAATACAAAGACTGCAAATGAATACATGAAAAAAATTACACACCATGTACAGTATTTATAATTTATAAATGCAAAGTTAAGACCTCTTTAAATTATTGCACTTGCATATTTTTTGTTTTTTTTTTTTACAAAGATAGTTTATATGTATCATATATATATATATGTGTGTGTAAATATATATATATATAAAACAAATTTTTCAGCTCACTAAATGTAGTAAAGTTGAATGTTGTTACCTTGAAGTTCGTTCTTCTTCACATAACAGCCCAACCTGGATTTTGAATATATATGAATCTACTCTACAAATCAGTTTGATCTACCCTAGAAAGCAGTCCGTCATTTTAGGTTTTTTGACAGAGTATACACCCGTATTACAATCGAGCACAGTTTTTGGTCAGAAAGCAAAATAAGAGTTATGATGTGCCTTTGCTAGATTGGGATATATAACCTAAAGTTTGAACATGAACTTCCTTGTAGTAGTGTGCAGAAAGCCTTTCCTGTGTTTAGAATGAACAAATTAATTGTTCCACTTCACAGAACTGTTCCTATATCACAGTGTTTGAGGCAAATGCATTATTTCAAGAGGGTCATAATTATTTTGAGCATCTAACAATCTGTACTTTTTAACATGAATAGTGCTATTTGCTATCCCTGCAATTTTAACACTAAATGCTCTAAATGCAGTCACAGCAAACTAATCACACTGTTCTAAGTTTAAACACATGAAAGAAGCCTGTGCCACATAAAAAGATGAATTCCACACTGCATGTCCCCTCCAATATAAATATGTTTTATCATATACTCCAACTAAAAAAACGTATTGCATTTCTCTAATGTAATAACTAAATGGCCACTTATAAAAAAAATACTGCCATGAGTTGAACCATTACAGCAGAATGTTGTACTACTGTACAAAATTCAGAGATTAATTATAACAGTGAAGTTTCTGTCAGTGCTGTAATAAAATATGCAACATCTCAGGTGAGTATCATGCTATGTCAACTATTTTTCTCACTTAGTGCATACCTTTCAGGCACCATTGCATAAGACATTAGAAATGCTCAGATATGGCTTCAAACACTCCTTTTACCTTTACTGGGCTTAGAAGGGAAAAGCAATCGGAATTATTAACAAAAATAATGCAGCTCTGGGAGTATAAAGTCTAATACTTCTAGGAAAGGAGAGATCTGTTAAGTTTTTTATACATTCCTAGTGATCTTGGGCAAGATCAGTTTTAGCAAGATAAAAATGCAAGGAAGAATGGCTTTTGGCAGTTTAACTTAATGAGCCAGATGTCTTACAGATCTAGATGTCTTACTGCTCTATTTGTGAGTCCAAGTCCAGAATTTTGAACAATTAAATGTCAACATGTACTTGAGCCATGAAATTCAAATGCAGCTTCAAAGTTTTAAATTTTGGTGGTTTTGACTTTGGAAGTGCGGGTATAAGTTTGTTTCTACAAAAAATTTACACATCTGCATCTGCACTCTGTAAATGCTAARACAGACTAAATTTGCCTAGAAAATACAGCCCATTGTGGCTATTTTTGTTGGTCTAGGTGCTAACAAAGAGTAATATTTTGTCAAGACCTTTCTCCTTTTACACGCCAGGAAAACAAACAAACCACAACCACCGGAGCCAAAATTTTTAACTCTAATGGACATTATCCTATAGCAAACATGTATTTTATGTGGTTTGGACAGTTCTATATTAGAAACAATACCTGATTGACTTGAGACCTTAATAGAAGAACTTATTGCTAATTTGACAAATTTGTAAGGGAAACATGTTCTGTATCAGTACTTACAAACTTCAAAACATAAAATGTTACATGATACTGCCAAATATTTTGAATGGTAAGTTACAGAACTAGTCAAGTTATCTTCACTGTCAACGAGTAAAAGATGATTTAAAAGCTTTCCATAATACACAGTGTGATAAGGAATATTTTTGCAACGCTTGYAAGATCAGCATTCAGAGAGGGAGAACAACAGCAAATATACTTAACCCATGAAGGAAAAATGTTCCATCCAGTTGTTGGGGTATCTGAATTTCAGAGAGTATTTTTGTAGTCACCATAGATTTGGATAATTTTCATGTAAATATTAGGAACCATGGATTGTGTCTCAAGTACTTAGCAGATGAAAGGTTCCATCTACAAAATTTAGTTAAAACAGAACTGCTAAGGAGTAAAGCAGAGGACACAGCATGAGATACTATTCATTCTACTTTGGTGTAATTGTTTCCTGCCATTTTTTTTTTTTATTCCAAAATAGTTTGCTGTGGTTAACAATGAATTTCTGCACTTAGAACTGGCAAAGCTAACTGAAAAAGAATTATGGGGCTGCTGCTAGGTAACCTGTATCATACAAATAAGATAACTTCATATTGAATTCTCAACCTCTGGGATATCTATGTACTGCAAAGGCTTAGGTGCATTTATACATTATGCGATTATGTATCACATACTGTACACATGTACAGATACTGGTATGTGCTCGACCATAACAGAAGGCAAAACTCAAGATTCCAAGTCATTTACATGAAACCCATAAGATGGCATGCTTATTAGAGCAATACAGCTCAACAGACATGAGATGGAAAAAGAGAACCTCTGTTCTGTCTTTAAGTCACTACTATTATTTGTTGCAGTTACACAAATGGCCATGTTATCACGGAACCACTAGAAGACTGTGTTAGCTGTGAAAAAGCATATAATGCAGTATAGGCTGTATGTGAAAGGTATGCAAAGACTGTGTTTTCAGCTACTGTGTGGATCAATACAAAGATTTTTTTCTCATTATTTTTAAGAGAAAGATGAAGGCAAATTAAGTGTTGTTGAAACATACCCTGTACAATTGCACTAAATTTAAGAGAGTGGCATTAAATGTAAGGTCTTAAAGTCTGTGCATCAGTTTGTAAGGCTGAAGCCTAAGTCAGCACAGACCTGTAAACACAATATTTTAGAGTACTTTTCTTCAGTCAGCTATTCTTTCATTGAGAAAGGCAGTTCTAAGCCTGGAAATTTTGCTGAACGAGGGGGAAAAAAGCGAACAGACGAATGGAGAACTTTCCTAATTTCACTCTTCTTGKGATGGGGGAAGAGACCAGTAGAAGACATGCAGTGTTACTGTGCAACACAAAAGCTAGTCAATACAAAAACATTTTTGATTTATTGTGATGGTACCACAATCCCTCTTATCAGACCTGATTTTTCTGACAAGGCTTTTGTTCCCAGCAGATAGCATACTTCAGGTATGACTCTAATACCTTTTAAAATACAACTCAGCAGGTAGAAATAAAAATGATGACTTTACTTAATTGTGAGCTAGGCAAGGAAATCTTTGCTGTCACATTTAAATTTTAATCTGATACTTCTGTCACTATGGATACAAAAACTCCAACCTGAAACTCTCTCTCATATTGGAGATAAATATCCAGTACTTCCAGTGTTTTAAGGGCGGAGTTGTCTAGGTTTACAAATCATTCTGAAGAACAAAGCACCATCACTTGTTCTTTCAACGTTTGCCTTGTGAGTGACAGACAATTTGCATCATGATGCTTAATGAAGTACTTTAGACCTTTAACCTGAATGTTGGTTTTCCTTTAGTTTGCAGCAAGAGAATTCACTGTAACCTAAGCATGAATTATAGTCTCCAAGGACTCTGCTGGAGTTCAAACTGATTACAAGTAGATCACACATAAACATTCACAATAGCAATGGGTATATTGTTCTATTTATAGCCAAGAACTCCCAAGTGACACTGGTGTTAAAGCCAGCCACAGTATGGTATAATAAAAGTACCATTGAAACCCTTACTAGAAAGATACAATTTAGAAGTACCCCCTAAGATGTTCCCCCCCCCACCCCCATCAGTTTTAAATTAAGGCCTCAGCAATGTAGCCCATGAGATAAGGCCAGTCTTTTATATTCACAAGTTGTAAGTTCTCTTTTGATAGCTGATTCCAAAACATCTGGGTTGTCGTTTTCCCTCTGTTCACATTGTGTCACTGGCGCAGGGTCAGGAGATTGGCTGCCGGAGTCATTTAGCTGAGGTAACTCCATGGGTGTTACCTTCCTAGGCAGATCTGCTTCTTAGTTAGCATTTTGTAGCTTTTCTTTTTCCTTTTTTTTTTCCAAATGAAAATGAAACAAAACAAAAAACAACCCCCAAAACAAGAAGGGATGCTTTTTGGGTTAAAGCAATCTGTTGCTGCTGTTCAGTCATCAATCTTCACAGGAAGTGAATCTGAGGTCCCAGGAGCAAGGGACTGGGAAGGAATCCATATAGAGGCTTCCTCGCCTCTTGTTACTTTCTCCCATTGGTTGAGATTGTCCCTGGAGATGAAAAAAAGTCAAAGAGGTAAAGCACTGTTCATAAATTTACTAGGATTTCTTCCTAACAATACTGACTGCTGTACTATACTTTGAGATGTAGCTTTATGCTGTATATAAGTACCTGTATGTCATCAAGCTTTTATCATCTTTACATTATTTCATCCTTTACCTTCAGTTATCCCCTGTTGTAATTCTGTGTGGCTCACATACGTGTTGACTATATATAAGCCTATGGCATATGTTCCCCAGAACGAGCCCTGGAGCTACTGGCTAGCACCTGCTTCCATTACAAATTTCTAGCCCTCATGGCTGCAGAGAAAACCCAGCTGTGTCCCAACAGAGACATGTCTGCAGAGACTCTGAAACAGTCTGGAGACAAGCAGCCTCCGTCACTTCAGACTTCAGGGATTTTACCACAGCATACTTTGGCCCTTTTCAAAACCACCACAGAGATCAGGACTTTTGCCAGGAAACTTCCTTCACTGGAAACCACAGAAGCGCATTAAGCCTTCTGAACTCCTGCACATGGGCTGCCTGACAGTGTATAAAATGTTGCATGCCAACATCATAGTATCAACTTTCAATTACTAATGTGGTGATCATACTATCAATCATCTACTACATTTAAAGAGTACTCCTTCCTCCAGACAGAAATTTTTTTTAATGTCTCACAGCCTGGCCAACCCCCAAGTCCAAATTTTGGTTCACAAGCCATAGAATGATGAGAAATTAAGCTGGTAATGTTCTAATGATCTGAAGGGAGTACAGACCCATAATCTTACTTGCTGTACATTAGCACCGCTCCAGTGACTTGGAAGTCTGTGTTGATGATATCCAATAGTGGACCATACTTGCAACCTATGGCCAAATCTAGCACTCACGTCTTCAAAGACAGAGAGAAAGAGAGCAAGCTCAACTGTTTCAAATTCATACTATCAGATACCTAGTTACTAAAACAACAGTTCTTAGATGTCTTCAGTAAACAAACAGGAATGTAAAAGCACTAAGGTCTTACATGCTATGTGCCATATTATCGTATTACATTGGAATTTATGTGGCAGAACTCTTCTGATTTTTATGTCACAGCTTTGCTGAGACAGTTGATAAAACAGCAAATAATGAGCTGAAAGCGCAGTGAACAGGTAAGAAGAGAAAACGTCGCATTTCCTGGGGATGGGGGAAGGCAGGATCTGATGGAGTCTACCGAAGAAAGCTGGTGCCCTCTAGGGAAACACCTACACCATTTTTTGCAGGCAGATGGAAACCCGCTCTGCCAGTGCTCCAGGCCAACTGGAAGCCATGCAGCCAGCGTTAATATGGTGCTGAATCTCAGCTAATACAGTCAGGCACTAAGGATCAGAAAAACTGAACTGCCACTATTTCTAGGTCCCCTTCCTGAAACTGGGAAAGTAATGGGGAGAATTGCAGCCAAAATATTGTTAAATTATATCAATTTCAGCGAGAACTGAGAGACCTGAAAGCACGTGGAAAATTTTTTAAAATTATTTGGTCTGAAATAAAGGAAAAAAATAAATCACTTCACCTCATCCCTAAAATAAATACACTATCATAGATTTGCCACTTTGGTAGGCCTTCTGAGTACGTGGACTACAAAACACACATAGAACTTATTCTGAACACTGTAACCCAGGTGGCTGGTAGTTTTGATCTACACAGAACGACAAGAGAGTATTTAAAAATGTGGAATAAATTGCCAGACAATAAAATCTTCTAGATTCTTAGCTGCTACCTTAGCTTAGGGAAATCAGTGACTGATAATTTTTTTTTTTTTTTTTTTTTTTTTTTTAAAATAAGAATTTTTTTTTTTTTTTTTTTTTTTTTTTTAAAAGATGCAGATAATATGATTCATTTGCCTTTGTGCTCCCAGTGAAGCCCTGGCTCCTAAGTGTCTGCAATAAATGCCCAGAGGCTCTCAAAATAAAAACCTTGATGCTGACATGCTGCCTTGGCTGCTTCTGCTGCTATTATTTGCAGCTGGTGTCTGCGTTCCAAACAACTCAAGGACACGGCAGCTTAAACGTTGCGTTCCAAGAACAAGCACTGCTGGTGAAGGGGTTATATCAAAACCGGTTCAGTCAGCAGCTGAGGCAATACGAAACAGGAATGAGGCTGTATTCCTCTCATCACACTGAATAAGTTACCCATCAAAAATAAAGGAAAAAAAATGTGCAGTGTAAAATCAGTTATTTGAAACACTCTGGAGTAACCTAAACCCTGCAATAACACACATTTTAGTAATTGGGGAGCTGAAGTTAGATCTGTGTTCTTGATTTCCTACTCTGCATCTCCAAGTCTGAACTCTCAACACTTCCTCCTCAACCCCCTCAAACAGACTCTTGAAAAGATGTTCATGCTTGATCTTCAGAAGCATGGCAAACCTTTCATCTAGAACACATATGTATGTGAGCGCTTGATACTCTACAATTCAACTTTAAATCTCCTCAGCTGAGTACTGAAAGATGGACCATCAAATATTACAAGCCACTTTTGCAAATAAGCCTCATTTGGATATCCATGTGGCTAGACATCAAAAGATATGGGTCTTCCCAGAACCCCACTCCTGAAAAAGATGCTGTGCAGTCTTAAGCACTCAACCTAGCCTCTCTAAGCCTCAGTTCCCATTAAGTGGAATAACAATGCTAACTTCTTACCAAAAGTACTGGCAGGCTTATGCAAATGGTTCTACAGTAAATACAAACCCATTTTTAAGACCTCCCATTTGATTGTGCTAGTTACAGAACTTTCCTGACATCCAGTGCTGAGGTTACTTTATTAATCATACAGACTCTGCAAGACATTTTCATGTTAAAAGCATATAGACACTGATTTGGGGAGTAAAAGTACACCCACATGTTGACAAATAAGTAATACAAAAGAAATAAAAATTTTCACATATATAAAGCAGTTTGACAATATTTGTTAGCTTGAGTAGAAACAAGTAACTGGAAACACTCATGATAAGCATTACTGCATTTCTAACGGTGGGTATTATAGTTCATGCTGTTTAATCCATGTACACAGTATAAAACTTTCTGACTGAAAACATGGTTACGCAAAGCACAATCTGTGTTCCAGTTACATGGATCGAATAACTGACCATTTAGCTTTCAGCCATCAATACAGCTGAAGCAACATGCCTTCAAGCAAGGATTACAAAGAGAAAGAAGCTAGAAAACTTCCAAATCTCAGACTACCTCTCAGTAAAGCAGCTGGATGACTCACGACCTTGTAAAGACTGAAAGGATTACAAGCAGTTCTGTAGTTTACTTCGTGTTCTCTGATTTCACACTGAAAGCAACTCTTCTTTATTTGTCAGAGTACACATTATTCAATTACCTATAATCAAACTATCAACACATATATATTAGGTCAACACGGCTCAGGGAGTACACATTCCTACCCCGTACTGTAACTCTGAATTCCAAAACAGGATTTGGACTTTGATACCATTATGATAGTAACACACTCTACAGCATTTTGAAACTAGAGAAGAGTTTAATGCTATATTGTAACTGATGGAACCACTAAAATATGCACTTATGAATACTTCCACATTACTCAATTTCAGATAAGAAATTACTGCCTATTATTTACCAGATATTGTCACTTCCATAGTCACTTCTAAGGACGAAAGACACTACTGTAAGGATCACCCAGCCTGACTGCCTGGAAAAGACAAGCCTTGGCAATTTCATCACAGTAACTGTGCCTCAGACCTGTATCCCTTTTACCTCTCTCTTTTAAAAAGTATACCTAGCCCTGGTTTAAGATCTTCAACTGACATTATTCCAAATGCTAAAAAAGACATTCACCATATTCCTTGGTTGAACCTTTGGGCTTCAAGTAGTCTTTACGTGCTAAATTAATGAGCTTTGTCTAATCAGAAAACATACTATGGAGACAGTTACAGATTTTGATAAAGTCATTCTCTTAGATAAACTAAATATATTATGTCAGATTTTTTAGTCTCTCACTACTAAGATCTCAAAACATTCTTTAAGCTCTTTCTGAATCTTCTCTTATTTGCTAGTGTCTTTATCTACTCTTCTTAAAGCACAGACACTAAACAGGATTCCAGCTGTAGCCCCATTAATGTAATAACTACAGAGGTATAGTCTCTAATCCTACCTAATATTCCCTCCATATCCATCTAAGGGTTGCACAGCCATGCCCAGCAGCGGGACCTTAGAGGCAGCTGACTATTAATGATGGCCCCTAGATACTCACTGTTTTTTGTAAGATAGTCCTCCTTCCCACTGGTACAGACCTACGTATTCTTCTCATAGCTATATGAAATAGTGTTTGGGTGCGAATGAAATTATTTTGCTAACCACTACATTAAATTTCATGACGTCTTGTACACAGTGGGCACCCTTCTGTTACTTCACACAGATCATTTAGCGCACAAGATCAGGAAAGTGACAGAGTAGGTAGATCTGCCATACAGGACAAAGAAAGAGTTCAATACAAGCTAGAATTTAAGGACCACAAGAGGAAAAAAGGATTATGAGAGATGCTAGTAAAAGCATAGAAAAACAGGCCTCTTTTGCCTGGATGTGACTAAAGATTGCTGGCATTTTATGAACCGACTGTTTTTCCTTAGAGAATACTGATTAACCTGAAACTGGAACATTTTCATGAAGCATACTGGTTTCAACAAAAGTTTTGTCAGGAAAGATTGCTAAGGTCCAGGATATAATTATTAGACAGAACTACCTACAAAGAGATCCACCATTGTTCCAGGGTAGAAGCAGCCAATTGGTTAAGGACCCTTGACTCTCCTCCAGAAGATCCCAATCTACATCCCAACTGATAGGGTAAAGTTACATTTGCCTCTCCCACATCCCAGTGGTACTACCCTTATGCTCCCAATTACTAAATATTCTGGGGACCTTTCTTTTTCTGCTTTTTAATAAAAATGTTCTGACATGAAATAAAACCACACGCCAAAACCACATTTTTTAATGAAACAGAATTCTAGCCAATGCTGTGAGAACTATGCTGCAGCATTGTGAGAACTATGCTGAAGTAAAAAGGACAGAGAGGGAAATTGCACTGAACCAGCTTAGATAGGGATACATAAGCACTGAACCTGTTTCTCTCTAAATGCTTTTGGTGTCAAACACATTTTAATCAGCTGTGTCTGTAGATCTGCGTTGGATAGTCCCAGCCAGTAGTTATTGCCTCTGGGTTTCTGCATAGATTAATGCGAGATGCGTATCCCTGTTTATCTGCATGCAAATTCTAAAATTAAAAGTCTGTATTTCCAGACAAACTTGCAAAGCATGTTTGCTTTTTCTTTAACCAAGCTACACGCTATGCAAAAACTTGCACATTTACTCACCTGCATGCTCGGAGTAGTGGCCCAGTTGGAGGAAAGATCTGTGCAAGTGTGGTGTAACATGGGATGGCTACAGCATTGTAGAACCCAATCTATGAAAAACAGCAATGAAAAAAAAAGTTAAATGTTGCCAAACTACAACACTGAAAGTTAACAGGCAACTAGCTCAAAGGTGTTGACTACTTACTTAATTACTACTTATGTTAGTACTTCATACTTCTGCACCTCATCTTAATAGCCGAATACTTGAAAATGAAGCACTAACAATGAAGTCTCTGGCAATTACAAGTTGAGTAATGCCTCTTACATGCCTCTCTCTTATGACTAATATGGCTGCTTCAGATAGGATTTTCTACAGGACCTTTTATTATTCAATTGATTCAGTTGATTTGCTTAGGATCTATCTGGCTTTTTGGTGTCAGTAGTGGCAGGAGGTAGGTGCAGATGGCAGAGCCATTTCTGCAAACATTGTTCTTGTGATGAAATTATGGTCAGATTCTGGATTGTTCTGATGTCCTCCAGAGTATGTATTCCATAGCTCAATTTACTTGAGATGCTAGGGGCTTTGCATCTTTGGAAGTTTCTAAAAGGTGTGCACTGTGATCAATAATTGGTTTGCCATTCTTTTCATGGATGCGGTTCAGTGATATATTTTTACCATTATCATAGAAATCTATTTAGAGAATATCAAATGAACACATTTTTAATGATATCTGATTCATACAGGCTTAGKGGCCTATGACAGCTACCATGTCACAGCTGAATTCTCATGACACGAGGGAATTTTTAGAAAATGCTACTTATATATTAGCAAGAATGATAGGTTAAATTCAGATCCATTATAACATCACTCATTTATCCCAGACTCTTATGATAGTTACAGTAGTGCACTATGATCCCTTTCTTTGCACAGAGTTTTTAAATGCCTTTTAGTGAAATACCATGTATTGTACTGTGACCAAAGCATTTGATAAGAAGTCTTGTTTTAACAGTCTAAACATTGGCCCTTATTTAGAAATTGAAGAGCAACTCTTGTCCTCACCTCCATCAATACAGAGATTCCTCCTGTACTGCTATGTAACCAAGTCCATTCCTTACTTTAAAAAAAAAAAGATACATTTTCTGACCTGAGAACCCAACAGTCTGAGTTGAAGTAATCATGATGCAACTGATAGAAAGAAACTGCAGCTGGTGAGATGGCAAGGCTGCACACAGCTGTGATGTCTGCTCATCAACAAAAAGTTTGCTATTTTGCATAGTGCACTGGTTTCTTCCTATGTGTTTTTTCTTGTGTTCTTCTTGTTTGTTTTTAAGAGGGAATATTTTATTTCACTGGAAAATAACAGATTACTCCATAGCTATCAAAAATTAAAATGGGACCTTAGTTACAGTCACACTGTAGACTTTCTGGCTCAAGGAGAAGTGTGTTGCCCTTGCAAAACATAAAAGATTTCAACCAAACTAAGTTCATCTGCAATATATCCTGAACAACCTTCTCTTTGGAACCCTGGTATTTAAAATAAAATGTGTCCTTTAAGGTCCTGAAAGCTTTTAAGTTAAAATGCACATCAATCAAGGAAGAAAAACCCTAAAAGTCTCAATGGATTTAGGTTTTGAATAAAGCCAAGCTAACTAAAAACATTCCTTTGCAAAAGTTTCCATTTCTGACCAGAGCAAACTCACACAAATCCCTTTTGTAGAAGGTTTAGGTTATCTGAATAAATTATTCCAGACTGATTTTTATGTTGCTGTGGCTAGACGGAAAGCCTAGAGTTCACTCAGATATGAGCAATCTATTGAAGTCACTGCAGGAAAGGCAGTGTACATATAACCTAAGATGCATAAGAAGGAGGAACTGGAGAATATCTTCTGTTTCTGAGATAAATTGTTCCTGTCTCTTCAAACTGTGCATCCTAAACACACTGCTAGCTTTAAGAGCTGTATCTTTAATGATGTTAATGATGATAAACCTTTTATTTTCAACCTGAAAACTGTATTTCTGGGATAAGCTTTGAATGGCTGAAGCACGTGAACTGTTCCTTCTCTTTCCCTTCATTACTCAGGCTGGCTTGACTTGTTTATCAAAAGGGCTTTCAGGTCACTGCATAGATTTGGCATTTCTATTTTCTTCACAGGTTCCAAAAGGAGGGGCAGAAAAGTGGGTGACGGGATCCTTGCTGAGTCAGGAAGAAATCTGCAGTGCAGGCTCCACAGTAGGAAGACACCAAACTCAGAGACCTTACATGAGTTGTGCTGCAAAGGGTGTAAAGCACAACAGAGACCAACTGTTCCCAGCCACCCAAGTGAGAGGAAGAGCTAAGTACAAGCTATTCTCATCAAAGATGAGTACTTGAGGCAGAAGTAGGTTTTTTCAGAGATTACATGTTTATACAAATCCTCATTTCCTGAACATCATTGTCATTTAAATAAGGTATTAATGCTTTAATTAAAATCCACATAAAAATACTCATTCATGCTTTTTGTTAGAGCCCAAGGAAATGGATGATAATGATTTATTAAATTCTTCAGTCTCTACATAAATATAGGAATGGTTACTTTCACAGAATTATATATATCCTAAATGTCACATTTTGCTGTAACGTTGTTGTAAGATACAGCAGCTACAACTATACCACTGAAGTTGGCTTTTAACGTCCTATTTTGCTTAATATTTTACTGTTATACTATTAAGAAGCATGAAACAGAGCACAAAGTAAAAAAGAACCCGATGAAGACAGTACTTGGAACAATACTTACTGCGTTTTAAAGAGAAAAAAATAGCTTATTTCTTAGATCTGTGCTTTCACACCATTAACAATCCTTTCACAAATGCCAAGATGACTACATACTGTGTACTTTTCAAGATGTTCAAAGATAACTAATATAGCGTGTGGAAAAATAAACCAAATGCAGAAAAATGTTTCTTCTCTTTTTAGGCTTATACTAAACACACAAATTTAGTAAATTAACTGCTAATTCCTTACTATAATAGGGTAATAGTTTTTATGCTAAAATATGATAAAGTGTCAGAATATAAAAACTTCCAGTCTTGCTTACTAAGTAATTAATCTACAGTGATTTTGTGATACTTTGTAATTTCTAATTTATTTTAAGTATTATTGTTAATTTCAGAGTTCATGAAATGCTTTGTGAGTGCCAACTATGACAATTAAAACATCAGAGGCCACTGAAATAAAAAACAAAAACAAAAACAACAACAACAAAAAAAACCAAAAAAAAAACCCAAACAAAACCCAAAACGTATACATATATATATGTGTATATGAATGGACAATGGACAATTTAAATTTCTTTTTCTCTGCTCAGATAATCAAAGGACAAGCTACCTTTTTCGTTTACCCAAAAAAGTTAGTTCAAAGACCTTTTTTCTCCCTCAGATTTAGGTTTACAAAATACCAGTTTTCCCTAGGGAAAGCATAAAAAAGCAGTCAGTTCTGCACATTTGTGCACAGGAAAATCACTACCCAAAGGCTTTGAAAAACAGACAATTGAGACTTTTAGAAATACACCCTTTATTGCTTATCTTCAAGAAACTCTTCACATTATTCTTTTTTTTTTTTTTTTTTTTTTTTTTTTTTTTTTTTAGGAATGTCAGAAAGCAGTGTTTATAGTTATTCAGTGAAGAAGTATTGGTCTAAAATTACAAATATTTCAAAATCTGAACCTGGATATTTTAACCAGGAACAGGTGACAACGTTCATTTTGCATTCAGGATAAAACAGTGAAACTTTTCAGCTAAGGGCTGTAGCAACCACTTACTAAGTTGAAAAAGTGTTATTGACACTTCTCAAAATCGTAGGTGATTGTGGTTTTAGCTAGAGTTACAAGTACAAAGAATGGAACAGGTGACAACAGCAAAGAGCACATTGTAATGCCTTTGAAAACAAGTTTTCTGTTGCTACTTAAAAAAGTTAACCCTGTTTTGCATGAAGAACATAGAATTCAGCAGCCTACATACCCTAACATCAAATGAAATATTCAGTAATATATAAAATGTTTTTTCCATACATGTTTTATTAACATTATAAAACATCTATCGTTTTACAGAGAGAGTTCATACCTGACCCTGAGGGACTTCATCTTTCTTGTCTCTGTCCATCATAGGAATAGGTTGAATACCTGTTTTCTTCATTTCATCACCCTGGAGCAAAGCAGAGAGAGAGATTAGGAAACAAAAATCAAGACTACTGAGATCTGAATTAATTTCCATCTTCTATTGTACGTCAATCTAAAAATCCAGAATTTAAAATAACGTGTGGTACCGGTCTAAGGCAATCTCAGAAAACTGCCTAAGGAGGGGCTAATTTTATACATTCACCTAAATGATAATGTAAATAGCAGATCCTGAAAGTCTCTAAGTCAGTGTACACACATTTTCCTTGTTTCCAAGGGCGTCTCCGTAATAAAAAGCAACTGGAAGAATAAAACCAAAGAAATTGATTCATTCTATTCTGTTCTATTCATAGTTAGTCTCATCTTTCAAAACATTACCTGTTTAAAGCACTACAATACAATGACCAGTAGAACACAACTCACCCATCCAAGGAAAAGCTGAGTGAAACAGATGAATTTACAATGTGCCCTCTTTGTCAGCAATCCAGTCTTTTTGACCATGCTGCTTTGAAGAAGCTGCCTGTCAAACAGCCTTCTTTTCTTTAAGTACGTTATCCCTCTACATTCATAAGACGAATACTGGGAAAGATGCAGTATATCCAAAGACCAGATATATGTAATGTACAAGAGAAAACTGCCTCCTTATGTTTCACCCATTATCAGCAGAGCAGCCAAAACACATTTCTGAGCATTATACTGGGCCTTAACACAATTACTCCTTAAAAATCCATAAGTAGCTGGCTACTTTCTGTAACAAATTGAAGTTTTCCAAGTCTTATGCCTCATCTGCATTGTCAAAACACCACGGATGTTTAATCTTGAGGTTATAAAGGCAACTACAGCCATAGCAATGGTTGCTTTTGGCTACTGCTCATGTCTGAGATTCCAAAGTCAATGGGATCTTTAAACTGCTAACCTTATGTATTGGGTTTGTGTGGTGAGGTTTTGGTAGCGGGGGGGTTACAGGGGTGACTCCTGTGAGAAGATGCCAGAAGCTTCCCCCCATGTCCGATAGAGCCAGTGCCAGCACTATGAGGGCTGCTATGGGTCATCCCAGCCAGACCCAATATACCTTAGTTAGGGAGAAAGTTTATGCAGGATAACTGCTCATACAATATTTGCTTATCTTTAACGTGAGATTCAGCTCACGGAGGTTTAGCTATCTGAAAGCCTGGGACATTCCCTAAACCCGTGTTCTATGTTTCTGCTACAGTTAGTGAAGGCAACTCCAGAAGACAATTTATAACATCTTTCGCATAAGATTTTATCAAGCCACATTTCAAGTGCCAAAATCCAAGGGAGGATTTTGGCACCTTTACTCAAAGGGAAGTTTGCAATATAATAAATTGATTCTGGTCTGAGCAGAGCATCTTTCTGTTTGACTGCCTTGCAACTACCTTGAGTGCAGAAAAGATGGGGGCTTCTGGAAGTCAATTCTCTCTTGCATATTTGGCCTCAACATCACCTATTAACTATGATCCTGCTCAATTAACCAACAAGAGATGTAATCAGGAAGCTGTTTTTGAATTGGTGTCTGTACTATTCTCTCATATCACATATTTCTTTCACCAAGTAGTTAGAGAGGCTAGAATCATCGAATCTAGTCTGTTAGACATTTTACTGTTGAAAGAAACAAAAGGAAAGGCCTCCTTCCTCAGCTGATAAAAAAAGATGCCTGTTAACAATTCCAAGCACAGAAATTCAGTGGATTGTTACTTAGGAACTGTAAGCAAATTTTGTTTTTATGTGCCCCCAGTAAATAATTTTAATTTTTTTCCATTTGCTTGAAGTACTGCAATTGATTGATCCAGGACTGTCTGCAGCTACCATAGTCTCAATGGTAAGAACCTCAACACTAAACCATTTAAGCATCATATGATTTTAAGCTCTTTGATTAACATAATATCAGGTGCCTGAGAAACACTTTTAGTCAGAACTTTGAGGAAGCTGTCCAGCCTCTGACTGATTATGCCAAAACTGAACGAAGCTCAGATTTATGTTCACCATTTCACCTTGAAAGAAAAAGGTATCACAGAATCACAGATGGTTTGGGTTGGAAGGGACCTGTTGGCACCATCCAATCCATCGCACACACCTACCCCGGCAGGATCAGCTAGAGCAGGTGATCCAGGACTGTGTCCAGTCAGGTTCTGAATATCTCCAATGATGGAGACTCCACAACCTCTCTGGGCAACCTGTGCCACTGGTCGACCACCCCCACAGTAAAAAAGTACTACGTTTAGATGGAAAGCATGCACTAGAAACACAAGTGTTTTCTTGTGTTCAGTATGTGTGAACACATATATGATAAACACCTATATGATTAGTTGTAAAAAAATACTGCTTTTATCCTCATAGTTATGATCTTGATCAGAAAGTTATAGTCGAAATTTTAAGCAAAGAAGTTTGTATCATACCTGCAGTATAGCTATAAGTGGCTTATAAGTCTCTTAAAAAAATACTGCAGAAAGGCTTTAGCAACTGCCTAGTGTCTCATATCTCACAAAAAAAATCACAGCAGACATCTTATAACAAGCTTGTAAACCTATTGATCAGCAAACGTATTATTTTGCTTGAGTTGTAGCACTGTGGGAAAGCTTCATGCTGAGTRATATCAAGGTAGATCTTAGCTGAAAACACTAGCTATATTGGGCTTTGTTCAATGAAAAAAGATCAGTGTGACATACCACAAAATTGCTGCAACCTCTTCTGCAGTTATTGTTTTAGTTAATGATTACACAAAGAAGAAATATTATAAAAATGCTCTGATTAAATCATTCAACATATTAAGATTAAGAACTCAAGTAGTAATTAGAAGCAACATTCTATCCTACTTTTAGAACTGTAACATAACCATTCAATCTAGTCAAATATACTTTTCTAGACTTTATCTTTTTTCCCAATTAAGTAACAATTTCTGCAGTGAAACACAATCTAAACTTTCTGTTGGTTTAGCTTTCCCAGGATTTTCTCTATATGTGTCTCCAGCTTTCCAGTTTCCAAAAGTGGGACCACAACATACCCAACTTCTGCCATGTATCAATCAACCTCCTCTTAAAGAGGATTCAGTGAAACACCAATTACAGAACTCAATTTCTGTCAATAGCTTCTAATTTACATTTGCTCCATGAAGTAGCAATATAACAAGATCTGCCTTTATTAACTCATCCTTGGATTACAAAACTGGTTAAAATCTGGGCAGGCTCAATTATGTCCATAATTCCATCTTTACTATTGTTGAGTAGGAAAAATCAGTTTGATCCTTCCTCCTCCACTGAGTTCACGAGATTTGCATTAAAAAGTCTTTTTACATGTAAGCAAAAAAGTTGAGTATATAATCAGTGAGGCACATCAACATTATATCTCCATTATATCACTCACAAGAACAGTCGCTTTCCAGTGCTGACATTTTAGAAAGTGAGTACTGAACTAGGTCTTTGAGCTTATACAGTCTGCATTTTTCAAATATTTTATTGTAGTCTGAGCTGTTCATAATTAAGAGAATGAGAACACGTGAATACAAAAAACACCCACAAGCCATGCACATCTTGAATTTCATAGTGAACATGCAACAGGCAGGACAACAATCTCCACACTACATGCATGCTACATCAACTCTGTGGGCCTGATTTCCATTTTACACCTGTGTAAAACAGAAATAAGCCCACTGGATTCTGCAGACTTGCACAGGGGACATAATGGAAAAGAACAACACTTTATGACACGCATGTGCAATAGGAGTTCTGAAAATACAGCATATCTTCTAAAACTGCATAATTCAACTCTGTGCAACACCCTCAGAATTTATTCCTTAGCCCTAAAGTAGTCACTTCCACTTTAAAAATTAAACGATTAGAACATTTACTCCTCAGAGTAAGACACGTGAGAGATTGCATCTTTATTTATGAACATGATTACATTAGCACAGCTCAATGCCTTGTTTCAATTCTCAGTACATCTTATCTGTGGAGTAACTTTCAGTATATTAAAAAATCATCTCTCTCTGAGACCCAATTGTTGAGCTGGCTCACAAAGAAGATTCAAATGGTCGGACCAGAACAATTTTAAGGTTTGTCGTATTTGCTTTAGCATTTCCTGGACTCATACTACAGCTTTATAAGTGTGTTTCAAGGCAGCTGACCTGGAAGCTGGTTTCCTATTTTGCATTTCTAGAACACAAATAGATCCCTTCACAAAACTACAGTTAGTGACTCAAAAAACCTTACAGATTTTCTTCTGTGTTCTGTTGCTTGGTCACTTTATGTTAGGACATACTTTCTAAGTTCATCTTTAACAGAGAGAAAAAATGCTGCCTGAAAATTAGGAAGCTAACTCAGCTCTTTAAATAGCTTCAGGGTAAACAACAAAACACGTGCATGCACCAATGAACACTTTTTAAAACAAGCACGCTAAGATATCGATTGAAAAATACTTGTGGTTGTTTTTTTCTTCCTGGATACTTCCATTTATAAAGAGAGTAAACAAAAGAAACACACATACCTCAGCCCAGAACTCTGCATATATATCATTGGCCGTCAGTCTGGTAACTGGCCACAACTTCGTTACAGAACACAAATCACAAGCCGTCATCATCAGACCAATCACTCTATCTCTAAAATAAAATAACATTAAATTGTAAGTTTGGTAAAGAATTAACGATCACACGGAAAAGTTTTTATTTGCTTTTCCTCAGTTCAATCAGCAGTAAAGTATACATACTCCAAAATTTCTCCCACCTTGCTTGTTTCTTCCTCGCTTGTTTATGATTCACTGGTAAGGGATCACACAAATTGTATATTACATTCCCTGTAGTATTCCCTGCATTGTTTGCAACCAGAGTTCATTGACCATCCTCTGCACAATCACATTCACAGAAAAGTACGCAAGAATGCCTGCCTGTTAAAACACTCACATGCCCCTCCTTAATTTTCTGAAAATACAGTACAAGTCTATAAAAAGAAAGATGGCATATCCTGTTGCTGCATTTCTTTCTATTCTTCAAAGAGAGAGGAACACATGCTCCAAGAAGAGGAAAAACTATTCTGAGTCTATCTCAAGGTACTCTGTCATTGCTTTGTTGGAATGAATTCTAACCTGACAGAACAAGAATCCTACACGTAACTCTGTCCTATACACTGATGAACCTGTTCACAGAATAACTGAACAGCATTAGTAGGATTATAATCATTATTAGAACAAGGCACACAAAAAAAAATCTTATTTAAACAGTTTTCTAGCACTCGTCTACTACTCAAACCTACAGTTTATGAATCTAAGTTTTGTAAAGAAAACTGGCAAATTAATGAATGAATTCATGTGTTTTCCACCCAACAGAGAATTTAAGATGACACTTAAAGACACTTGCATCTTTGCTAACAATGCCTATTCCATGAAAAAAAGCACACAACTTGCTAACTTGCATGCCAGTGTGATGGCAGTCATTAAAACTGTACCAGCAGACAAATATACCAGGGAAAATACACAAATACACAATATAATCAATAGATAAATGGCAAAGTGCAATTCCCCTGAGTTAAGAAAGAAGATTCATCAGCCATGTAAGGGCCAAATTTCGCATTCCATTGCATGTACAGATACCAACTAGAAGTCTTGGATTCTCTAGCCACATTACAAACTGGTGTCCTATCTTCAGACATGTGGCTTTGCACTGAAAATGCTCTGAAGGCAGGTAAGATAAAAAAAAAAAAAACCCAGAATATTCAATCACACACTAAATAGTTGTGATCCTATTTAAATTTTATAAACCCTAAATTCAAGATTTCTGGTAAATTTCATTCTGAGATTATCAGAAGCTACTATATCTTTGTCTTTTTAAGATGTTGAGGTTTATTCAAGTCTGATAAGGTTCAGTTCCATACTGGGAAATAAGCTTTTAAAAACTGCCCTACCTACAGTGTTGTAATAATTTCTTCAAAACTACTGTCAAAAACCTGTAAAACTCCTCAGAAAGAAGACCCAAGTACTGAAGTTCCTTTTGAAAAAAAATCAGAATCGTGACTCAGTATTTTCCCATATTACCTCTCTAATTTTTCCCTGCATTAGATTAATGACAGGATCCGCTTTCCAGTAAAGAAGCTCTGAAGGGCTGCATAAGCACTTTAATGAAGCCTGTTGTGAGACACATCTCATCCAGGGTGCACTATGTCTTGCTTATGTGGACAGAGTCATGTACTTATGAATATATGCACTTGTTGTATATTTTTAAAACTTAAAGGTATCTTAATTCACAAAGGTTGAGATCTGACCAGAATTCTTTCCAAAAAGGCATGTTGACAGAATAACAAAAATATTGACATAAAAATAAAACTAAGTAATTATTGCACTATACCTTTTTCCCCACCACCTAACTGCCTGTGCACTAACTTTCCTCTGCAGACGATCTGTCACTGAACTGTGCAGATGACATCCAAAGGCAGTGACATGCAAATACAAAACAATGGAAATTACTGTTACATACTTGGAATTTTACACACAGCTGGCCTTAGAAATCTCATATGTAAGAAAATTACTGTGTACACAGAAATTTTTTTTGCAAAAATAAGGTTTTTCTTTCTAGGACTAATGCCATAGTGAACTAATACTGGTTTGCTGCTTACCTGTGTGCTTGGTTCTTAAGGTTTAATGCTCCTGTCTGATGCAGCTCTTCAAGCTGTTTTCTATTTCCAAAATACAGGGCAAGGTCTGTGGCGATGATGGCTTTCCGGATGATCTCAAGTACTTGCTCATATTCGCTGGAGCTCAGATTGGAGAAGACATTGTGCCCTTCCAGCTATGAAAAAGTAAAAAACCAATAAAAAGCACAAGCTCTAATTCTGAGATGATTTCAGTCTTTACTTCACCAGACAGGTTACAACGGTTTACAGCCCAATGACATTTTTTGTTGCAAATTCAAATGTTGACAGCCTGAAATTCACATTTTTGTCTTTCCTTTTTAAATACTGTCACGAAACCTATGACTAAGCCACTGATTTGGTTTTGGGACTGCTCCTTCTGAAGCCTAAAGGTATTAGTAGAGAAAAATGCTAGCTTTTTCTTCTCTGATTTATAAGCACTACAGACACAGCATTTCCAGACAGTATTAGCTTGGGAACTTGTGATTCAATCCTGATCCAGAGTACTGCATTGCCAAGTTGGTAAACTGAGTGTCTGAAGTACAATTTTGATACTGCATAACATATAATATGGATAAGGAAATAGCCAAGTTAAAGTACTAAAATAATTYTGTTTTCGTAGTGTTCCAAATGAAATGTGCCTGAAATTGCTGCATTTACTGATACAATTTTCTCTATAGAAATAAAGTTAATTACAGTATTTTAATGTATATGAACATTTAGGGGAAAAAGCTGCTTTGTTCAACCTTGAGTTGACTGACTCATAAACTAAAGACAATGGTTTCCACTACGGAGGCTCTGGCAACATGTCACTGTCATCCCTTTTCAATTTCCACTATGTATTATTGTGCATTTAACTGACAATATCCATGTACTGTGATCGCTCATGAAGCTATATCACATTTTGAAAAGTCAATACTATTTGCTGTCTCTAGGATTTGGAAAACAACTTGTCAAAAGTCTTCCTACTGTTGAGAGGAAACAGAGAAAAATAAGAAAGAATGAGCCAACCATGTCAAGGTGTGCACATTCACAAATAGAAATTATTAAAATATATCAAATGCAGATGTGTTTTGACATTTAATTGGCATTTGGGCTGAAGCTCATAAAAAGTTTCCCTGACTTTTGTCAAGCATTTACATAATTTGTTCAAAATAAATCCTCCGTGGTACAAATAGGCTTGGTTTCTCTCACCATCTGGAATGTAAATGTCATTTTCCAACATTTTTACTTGGACAAGTAGATTTATTGTGAATAATGAATAGAAAACACAATCCGTCTATGTCTCAATGCTCCTTTGACAGACTCCTAAGTCATAGAACATGATATTTAAAAAAAAAGTTCAGAATATTTTAACCCATCATCAACACTTTGGGAGCAGGAAATCACTACTACTAGTTTTCATGATTTAGGGTTTTGGGGACCCTTTCCTCCCCAACCTTGCTGCCTAATCCAAGAGAACAGACTATTTGTCCTAATATTTAAATTATTCTAGATTCTATTCTTTAGGCTTTAGAAGCTGCACTATCAGAAAGACCACTGTGACAGCTTCTGTTCACACTACTAGAAAAGAACTGATTCTGTTAAGTACTGACAGAAGCAGCCATTCCTGAGCATGTCACCTAGGCTTTTGAGTAGTACAAAGTACAGCTCCTAAGACTTTATTCTTTCCCTGCTGAGCTAAAGCTAGTGAATAGAATCCTCTGCATTCGTAAGTATGGTGTACACTAGAACTGCAGATGGATGAGCAAAGCAGCTATAAAGTTTCAAACAGTGAAAAGTACTGCAGGTTACTAACATAAAATTAAAACTCATTGAGATAAACCCTAAAGGGTTTGGTAGGTTGGTTGGCTTTTTTTGGTAACAGTCCAGGAATTCAGTAAGGCTTTTTGATTCAAACGAAAAACAGCAAGTCCAAAAGGCTGCTCTAATCTGCCTTTGCTGCTAATCGCCACCCATGGGCACTTGGGTAGCCCGCATCTCAATTCACTCTACAGCCCTGACCACCTATCTCCCTTTCCTCACTCACACTGATGGCCAAGGCTTGGAAGTAGCAGGGAAGCAAAAGGGTTCCCTGCCTTCTTGGCAAATGGGACTTTCACCAATTACATTTCTGCAGGAAAAATGCAAAATGGTTTTTGAAGAATGACTGAAGTCTGCTTCACGTAGCCATAGCGGGACAGAGAAGTGTTAATGACTGAGGAACTTGCTCACTGTGCACAAACTCACATGAAGAATACTAAAAATCTAATGCCATACCACCACTGAAGGATTCAATTACACCCTCCTACATGGAGGAGCATTCAGAGATAAAGCTTCAATTCTCTGATGAAATGTATATGATACCTAAAAAGATAATCACAAGATGTGCTTCTGAATACAATACAGAATATGTATTTTTCCTAAAAGGTGATTAGGTATTTAAGAAATTAAAGATCTTCCCCCTGAAAGACCAGAAAGAAAGAAAAGTTAACAATGAATGGCACAGTAGCATGGYAAGGCTGTGCATTGAGCGTGTGCATGGTAACCTAAAACCAGTGAGCACAAGTGTGTTATGGACTGGCAGTGGTTTCATAGGTGAGAGTTCTCACTCTTCTAATTGAGCATGAAGAAAATTTTTACTGATGAGAAAATATCTGTGTGTCAGTAGCACACCTGGATTTCCCAAAATGTGTCTGCATGCTTTCTTGTAGTTTTCTATTCATTGAACATACAGACACATTACCTCATATTAGGAACTCTCTTTCATAGAATATAACCTTACTCAGTTTTTTCTATTTCAAATTGCTGAATAACAAAAAAGCGTATGATAACATAATGAAGCAAGTTTAAACTTTTCATGCGTGCAAAATTAACATTTCGTCCTTCATGCCACACATTTAATGTTCACGGAATTTATTACAGCAGGTTTTCAAGCTTCTCATGCAAACTTTTGCCAGTACTTGAGTTTTTATTCAGAATTTCAGGATGGTTGAAGAGACTTCGTTGAAGCACATTATGCCAGAAATATCTAAGTAAGTGGGAAACTGATTTTTCATTTTCAAAGTTCCTATTCCATATAGTCATAGGAAAAACCCTCATTGACCCAGAAGCTAAAAGCTCCAAAGGAAAGCCATAAGCAAAGACCTTCAAATACACAATATTTTTTATAAGATCAAGATTTTGGGAAAGCTATGTTTTGCACTGTTATTGAATGCGTGGGTTGCTAATTGTGGCTTGCTGTAATAAATCTTCCATTCTTCTAAATGAGCACCACAATCCAGAAATTAAATTAAGCATGCTTCAGAAAATCTACTGTGTAATGATGTGACTCCTATTTCCATCACTGGACTCTACTGCACAGAAGATACAATTTCAATAATCCTACCTGCAGGATGGACACAGTCTGTGAGAAGTGGTGCTGTTCCATTGTTGACGTGGAGTAGAGAGCAGCTAAGGGGTGATCAAATTTCTGAAGATAGCTGTTGCTGTAACCTCTGTGATCCAGGTCATGACACAGGCATGCAACTAAAAGACCTTTTCGCTACAAAAAAATTGAGATAAACATGAAAAGTAAGATGTATTTCCTGCCCCTAGATGTCACTCTCTTCCCAAAATACTGTAACAGTTGCACTATGCTTACACTGCCTTCAAAAAGCACATGGAGAAACATCCTTAAAATTGCGAGAAACAAGAAAGTGAGGACGTGCTGAATTAAAATTCTCGGTCCAATTGTAAGTCAAACCTTTTATATAATATGAATTTAAAAAACATTGTTGCACAATCACATACTATTGCAGGGATTCTGCTTCAGGAAGAAATCGGAGTTTTAAACAGATAGTCTGGTCATCCACTGAATCCTTACCATGTTTGTTAAAAAAATTAAAAGTGCAGTTATTGAGGGAGAGGAAATACATAAGATGTATGATTTCCTGGTCAAGGCAGCTGCACCGAAGTCCGATGCTAGACCTGCCTCTGCAACACTCCTTGAAGACACTGACCAAGTCTCCTAGATGAAACTTTTCCTAGGAAGTCACTAATGTGAGCTAAAGAAACGCTGAACAATGGCAACTGCAAACAAAGTAAGACGGTAACTGATTTTTTTATTTAATTAACTCTTAATATTCTGAAGAAATGGAGTCCCTGAAATCTCTCTTTCAACACACAAAATGCGTGAACACTTGCAAAAGCTTTTCACATAGCAGGTGTGTTTTGAAAACACATTCATTAATGTTTGTGAAGCAGTCACTGTCAGCATGGAGTATCACAAAAATAGAGACTTAACATCTCTGTCTTATAGTTGGTTCTGATGAGTGCTCAGTAAACAAGGATAAGGCTATAAAATGAAGCAGAAAAAAAATACTGATTAACCTCCTACTAAGTGAGCAACATTCAACCTGTATACTGTACTGAGAGGCACATGATTCTGTGGAAAAATAGCAAACAATGATGTAACTAAAGATTTTATCATAAATATACAATGTGCAGAATTAAGGTTGTAGCAACCCTAACTGTATTTCTGATTTTGAGACCTTCACTTTTATTTTAAATCCTTCACTTTTATTTTTAATGATGTCTTTTCAATATCGCAACTTGTGAAGTACATTTTTAAAAAGCACATAATAAAACAGATGATGCAGCAGCACATGTCCACACAGATCCTCAGCAGAAGTGGAACCCTTAGGAACATATCACACACCCATATTAGTTGAAGTCGTGCAGTAACAGCTGTAGGAAGCTGGTATCCCCTTTTCACTACTATCAGGAGGGGCAAGACGTGTAACCAATAGACTTGAAAAACAGTCTCTGACAGCAAAAGAAAGCAGAGTCTCAGAATCCTTTGTGCTACATGTCACATCTAGTGGGCATAAGCTTTTCTGTCCTTCCCCCACAAGCTTAATTCTCCTGTTGCATCCTTTACAACCTGTGTTTTTCCAGTCTTAAAATTCTCATCAGTCTGTCCCTTGTACCAGATGGTTCTCTTTGTCTAGCTTGTCCCAGTCTCCACGTCCCAGGAAGTCATTCTTSTCTCAGTCCTTCAGGATTATACAATGCCTAATCGCAGTGCTCTTGACCGTGTACCCATTGTCCCTGCTTGGATCCCAACTCTTTGACCTCTGCCAACTGCTGGATCTATTTGTCTCAAGATCAGAGTCCCCTTTACAGTGTTTCATACTTCTCTTCCCATCTCTAAGGCTATCAAGGTTCATGTCATTATTCCTCACCTGAGACCAGCCCATCCTAGTTCCCCAAACTTTCCTTCAGCAGTTTCCCGTATTCTTGTTGGATTCATCTCCAGTCTCAAGAGAAGAGACTGCTAGAAAGAGCTGGAACATAGACTGGGATAAGGCATTCAAACAGGTGAAGGCTGGCTGGAGTTTGGCAGGGAACAAAGACTGTTTCCATCTCTCTTAACAGCTGCCTCTTTTGCTCTCCCTGTCTTTCTTACTCTGTGTCTCCAAAAGGATAGGRCTTACTACTTGGTTAGTACTGAATGTTATCAGAGCTTTAAATATTCCCTGAGGCTGCAATCCACAGATTTTTGTTGTTAAAGGAATACTGATTTTTTCAAACTTGTATAGCTTTGCCAACTTTCAGCATATGCCTGGCAAATGCCACTTTGCTATTTCAGTGTCAATTTTCAAGTCCCTGCTTTACAGCAGCATAAACTAGACCTTTTCAAATGAAAGATCACCAAATTTTATTTTATTCTTATACAGTGAACAAAAACTTGATTTCTCCTAGCATGTTTCTTTAAAAGAGCCAAACTATTTTGGCTGAAATTTCCCCAAATGATTCAGCTTGAGGAAGTCACGGAGCTTGGAAAATTACAGCCCAAATGGCTAGTRTTTGGCAAAGTTATACATAACTGAAAACAGGTTCTCCCAGTCAGAAGTTTCAGGTAGTATTAATAATGGACAGCACTCCCAGTTGCACCTACCATAATTCAGAAAAAAACAAGTGACAATTCTTTATAGTGTATATTAACATTTAACCATTCTAAGCCTTACATTTTATTATTATAAGTTTTCCAGTTAGTGATCTATTCAAAGTATTTTTTTCCTGATTGTTTTAAACACTATGCATTTATCTTGAAAATATGTACATGCATGCTACAGAGAACTGTTGTATAATAAAAATTAATCAGTGAATTAGCACATTTGGACAGCTGTTTTCCTTCCATCCTTTCTACTCTTATCCTTTACTCACATATGTCAACCATCTCTGCAACCCTTGTCTTCCTATTCAGGATCTCCCAGACCTCACAGGGTTCAAGATCCAGGGTGTTTCCCACGCCTCAGTACAGATCTGACAGTTAGTTAAATAATTAAAATAAAGACTTTGGTTGTAAGTGGGCAGGAAGAACCTCAAAATGTGGACATGGACTTATAGCAAATCTGCTACTGCTTCTTCAGTGGGCAGACCTGAAAAACGTGAAGGAAACACTAGGATTAGGAATCTGAATAATTCTCCTTCCTCGGGCTTTATACTCACACCTGTTCCTCTGCAGGGACTTTTATATACACTCTGAGCAAGCTGACAGCAAAACTCTAGCATAGAAAATGTACTTCTACAATGACTGATACCTCTGATGAGGCCTAGTAACTGATACAACCATCTCACCTACCTCTAGATCAGTGAAAAGCCCCTGGTTGTTCTGAAGTATGGCATACATGCAGTGTGCAACGGTAACTGCATGCTTCCAGTTGTGGTAGGGCACACGACGATAATTCTTCTTTACAGACATAGTAAATCGGCATAGCTTTTCCAGTTCAAAGCTAGAAAGAAATTAATTTGGTCAGAGACAAGAAATAAGAATGGGAAAAATAACCAACAGAAGAGAAAAGATGCTCTTTGATTTACTCTTCTTGCTAGGACTGACTCTCATTGCGGATGACTCATTGATTACAAGAGTCATTCAAGTTTTGGCAAGGACAGAGGAGCGTGGATACCTGACAATGTTCTTAGTTTAATCTGTGAAGTTCTGGAACATAAGTCAAGATATCCAGCTCAGGCAACACAACTGCATAACCCTCCCTGATCCCAGAAACTTGAAGTGTGGTTTCTTTAAATCGTTATCTATTCAACCTGCCAAATAGTGAAACTCTGCATCCAATGGACAATTTGAAAACATTGTTTGTGATCAAAACAGAAAATTAGGGTTTTTTAAGCAATGACACAGAAGAAATAATCCTGTTTAAATTAAAATTTCCGTCAAACACCAAATGTGTAAGTTGTTTTGAATAAAAGAAATTGAGATGCTCCATATTGACATCGTGAAAAGAAGAAGATTTTACTTTTTCCAAGACTTTAAGATTTTTTTCCAGTTTGGCCAAATGAACAGAAATTCACATTTCACTGTTTCTTCATTTTTCACCAAACAATATTTTGTTAAGTAATAGCTGGTCAACCATGAAAATGCCCCAAAACTACAGGATTTATGGGAATATTTCTTAAAAAAATTTTTTATATTTTTGCTATTAATATAGACAAGCAAAATGAATTTATGATCAAGAGTATTTTCACTAGGGTAATAATAAAAAGCAGTAATAAAGTAATTGTTATGTTTGGCTTATGTGCTCATCAAAAACACCTCTGACAGAGTTCATATTCTGTAGTACCAGAGCTCTGCACAATCTTTAATAGACTTTATCTACTGATGTTCCTTTGAAAGGAAAGCTGAATACTTTTTGTTTACAGATGGGAAATTCAGGCACAGATTAGATATCACGTAAAATTTTCTAAAGTACCTAATCCGAGCTGGCCAGGGTGAAAAGGGAATATTACACTTGAGCCCAGAACTGAACTGAAGATGCCAGAGTCCCAAGTCACTGACTTTTTCCCTCATAAACAGATCAGTTTTCCTTTATTCTCATTTTTTCCCGTTACTGTGGTTTGACTTTTTTTTAAGTTCCATGTTTTGGTAATTTCTTGGGTATCTCAGGGAAGCGGTATTAATGTTCTAGTTTTGCAGTACATGTGGGCTGAGAAAACAAAGCTGAATGGCTCTGACCCATATGTAAAAATGTAAACACATCTACTATATGGAGCCAGTCAGATAGGAAAACATATTTCTATGGTTGTCTGCTGAGCAAAGTAATTATTCTTCTTAGCCTTCGTCTGACATTAGTAAAAATGAAGGCATAGTGTCTTTCAAAAAAGCTTTAGGCTTTCTTTTTTAATTCTAGAGACTTAAGTCAGACAGCTCTAGAACAATTGTTAGAAATACTGTTTAAAACAGTACATCATAATTCAGAATATCACAACAGTCACTTCCATCTACATCCAATATCAACTCAATGGTTACYACGGGTTAGTACAGTTGTAGCCAAAGGGAAAATCATTATCGATGATACCTCAACGTAGAATACTATTACTTCCTCCACTGCTGTATTTTGTATACTTGATTAAAGCAGTAAAAGATTATTTCTTCATGAGAGCAAAGAAAATGTAGCAAGTATCATAGATTTTTCTCCAAAATCCTCCCTGGACAGGACAGTTATACATTACATAGGTGGATGCTTAAAGGCACAACCTTACTCCTTAATATATTAAAAATCAAATTTTAGTCTTAAAATAGCTGTACTTGTTTCAGAGAGTTAAGAAGTTTTGTTCTTTCAGAAATTAAATACAAGTCCAGTCCCAACAGCCTCCTTTTCAAATATTTTCCTCACTTTTGTTTCTTTAACTTTACATGTGAAAGCTGAGACTCATTTGAAAAACGTCAAGTAGGTATCAATTTTTTCCCATCAAAGTTTCACCTTGAAAGAAAGAGACTGGGAGACAGAGAGGGAAGAGAACAGAATTTAGCTGAAAATCTGAACCCCAGTCCTGCATCCACAGCCATTCAGTCAGGAACGGAAACAAGCTAACTACACTGAGCAGTAGGGAACTGTATTTAGAACAGTCACACACGTTGCAGTATTGAAGAAGACATGAGAAAGACCCTCAGGTTTGACTGTAGGCTTTGAGGGCATGGAGATTCATCCAGTTACTAAAATGAAACAGTCACCAGCAAAYGTTTCCCAAATGTTGCTCCTTTTTGCAGGGAGGTAATTCCCCTTGCAACTGCCCATCTGTAGATTTTTTCCATAATTTGGAGCAGCTCCTTTCTTTCAGCAATGGGACGTACTTAGCCAAGAGACTACTATCTTAGTATTATAATGGACACTGAGAGAAAGTACAATAAATKAAACATTTCATTTCAAAATCATTCACTTCCATAATTAATGCACAATGACGCCGACAACCGATTTATTTAGTAAGATAAGATCTAACCTTGGATTATTTTAACCATATACTATATTAATTTCAGCAACTATATATTTGAAAAATCAGTATTCATGGACCTTCTCTCCTTTTTGACAAGAGTGCCTTTAATATCTTCACCATCTTCTGTCTGAAAAGCAATCTCATCTCAGAACCAAACAATACTTCTATATATTGGAAGGACAACTGTTTGGATGATATCATGAGTTCTTTTACSTGGCTGTTCCCAAATTTTATTAACTGAAGACCAAGAAGCTGGGACAAGAAATCCAGCCTGCTTATTACAGCCCTGTACAGACCAGATGTAGTAAATAAACTCCAAAGAGAATAAGACTTTGAATTAGAAAATAATGATCTCAAAATTTCCTAATAAACAAACACATAAATAACAGAATTAAAGCAATAAATCATGTACTTCATACCAGGCTGTCCCACAGGATTGGTGAACCATGTACACAAAAATGGCAGGCCAGACATCCTCATATGGACTGATATCAAAGTGGTATCTAAGAAGAAAGTTTCAGCTTAGTAAGGACAAACACCTTTTCATTCTTACTAAAAGCAAGTGAAAATGACTAGGTAATGTATATCTGACAGCATTCACTTGTTTCTGAATATACACAGAAAACTGACTTTACAGGCTATATTTTCCAGCAATGTAAGTTAATATATTTCCRCTAAGGTCAATGGAACTATGCTTATAGAATCATAGAATCATTTAGGTTGGAAAAGACCCTTAAGATCACTGAGTCCAACCGTTAGCCTTTGGTTAGCCTTTGGCTTTGTTTAGTTAATAGAAACATAAATCTTTATTTAAGAATCCATTGCTTAAGTAATGTACAAAAATCTTTGTTCTACAGGGATGATGAGAGCTTTACAGGCACTCTCAAAATATTCCAGACTTTCCGCCCAGGAATTGTTAAGATGGTGTCTCTAATAATATTTTACTGGCTTTTTTTCAATAATTTCTGTCACAAAATTGATGAGACTCACTCTAGTTTTGATAGAGGAAAAAAAATCAACTTTTACTGGCTAATAGAAATTAAGCCCAAACTTCAAAAATCAAACATTTAATACTGCATTTTTTATGTTTAATTAACTGAGGACTTCTCCCCTCTCCCGATATCAACATTTAGGCCTAATATTAGGGATCCGCCCAGCAGAACTGTTTGTCCTTCGATTATAAATTAACCCCTTTCCCTGCACCTGCTGTGCTGCAAGTCTTCTATTTGCTTTCCACTGAACCCAGCTATATGCTTGCGCATACGTGGCATACTGAACAGCACAGCAGGTACAGGAGAGCTGAAGGTAGCTGAATTGCTTGGAAAATGGTTAAATGTGTTCAGATTGCTCGAACTAAAGGATGTTAATATAATTTAGAATGAAACCTGTCATCTTTGCAAGTAAAAGTCATTGTTGCTGAGGAGGTAGGTTATATAATATCATCTAACAAAGCACAAGAAATTGTAATGCAAAGAATAAGCTTCTACTAGGGTGTAATCCTGCAAGCTGCTAATACTCTGGCATTCAAGCAAATCAATTCAGCATGTAATGAACTCTAACTGTAAGCAGTCCCTGTTAAGCATACGCTTGCATGCTTTGCTCGCTCACAGCTACAGTGCTCAGCKCCTGACAGGAGTGAGCGAGCTCTGGAGATTAGGTTTACAAAGACAACTTAGATTTTGTGACTCACTATCATAGAGTTCTGATTTTCGGCACCTGGTCACTACAGTAGATTTTATTGTCCTGGGCCAGAAACAGTGACTAAACAATGAGATGACTCCCAGTGTTAGCGTTGAGTGTGGACTGACTGATAAAATACAGATAGAGGTACATCTTCAGCACACAACAGATCCTTGAGAGCTGAAAGTAACTGAATTATTTCAGAGAAAGCCTAAGAGGCTGGATGGGAAGTCCTCCTCCAAATTTAGGCCGCAACTCTAAACTCTAGCACCTGGGATTCATAACCCTGAATTATCTTCAGAAGTTTGGAGATCTGAATCCATTTTCCCCTTCTTCAAGAATCACAAGCAGATGCACAAAACACACACACCAAAAAAAAACCCAAAACACCAAACCCCAACCCCACCCCTGCCCCAAACCCAAAACCAAAACCAAGAAACACACAACCCAGAAAATCCCAGGAACAAGCTGAATCTTTTATTCTAAAACATACACAAGGGGATGAGATCCTGCATTTGGTCTTAACTACWGATGTTCCAGCTTAGCCTCCTCTCTGGCTCTGAGCTGTTGGTGACTTGGGACTATCAGAAAGAAAGCTCATCTCTACAATCCTTAGACATAAACTAATGCTTGAAGCAACTACTGTAGCTACACATGCCCGAGGAAAATGCTACCATTCTGAGTAGGTATTATTTTACATCTTTGATAGATAAATTTTGTTCACAGGTCATTAAGTATAACTAAGTATAAGAAAGTCAGAGATAAACCACTATGATTTTGGGATAGTTCAATAATAAAAGTGCTTCCTACAAAACCCTCCACTACACCTAGGAAGAAGAAGAAAAAAAAAAAAAAAAAAAAAAAAAAAAAAAAAAAATCATCTTTTCCACAGACTGATACTAGATGCAACTGTTGCTATATGAGGAAAATACTTACAGTTCAATTTCTTTATAAATATGCGGAGGCAGTGTACAGTGCATGAGGTTTTGCCACTCTTCTGCTGTACAAACACTGTGGTAGGATAGCTTCTCCATTGTTACACGGTAAATACACTCTGAATGGCGAATTCTGTGGTACATCTGAAAAAGGGAAGTCATTTATTAATGTGAAATTTTAATAAAGGAAAAAACATTTCTTTCCTGTATTCAAGCACTTATTCTTAAAATACACATTTGCAAAAATGTTAGCGCTTTTGGCTGCTCAACTTCACACATTAGAAAAGCAACAGATTATATGGAATTCAGTACTTCTGGAAAACTGGGCCTCCTATCACATCATTCTGCATCTACTCACTCGGGTAAACATCTAAGGCTCGGCTGATTTTTCACTGCATCTGAGCTCTCCCAAGAAAAAGAATCAAAGTTCAGGAGTTAGAAACAGAGCTCAGTCCCTTGCAATATGCTAACAGAAAGAAAACTGATAACAGGGCACAATTCATATTTTGTGCCACTGCATGAATTCAGCTATTAATTGGTACAAATAACTGCTACCTATGCACAGTAAAAAGTACATGAGATGTTTATCATACCTACATTACTATGCAATAACTGTGAAAAATAAGTACAGTTAATTATTGAGAGGTTCAGACAGCTATTGCAGACATGGCATGGTTTGTAAACAAGTGAGGACACAACAATTTTACTTGTAAAGATAATCCTCTGGAGCAGTATGCCCTGAATGGTAACATTCACCATCTAAAAAGGAATGAACTCACACACAATTGAGTGACTGCATACTCCCAAGTTTCATTTATATGCAGGCCTTTCCGCTTGCCTTGAGTCATGTGGAATAAGTTTAAATAAYTGTTAGTAATATTTGCTGCCCCAGTATACCGACAGCATGATGTTGGTAAAATGGCTTAATGTAAATCACCAGGCTTAACTGGCATTGCACGGTATCTTACCTCCCATGAATATGACACATTTCTTCTCCATTGCATTTTTATTGCATTTATTGCATTTTTATACTTATATAGCCATGTTCATTAAATTGCTTAYGCTTCCTACAGGAATAGTAATTTTTGTGATGATAAAGGGTTTGAAAACAAAAAGTTATCCACTCTTATCTAGAAGCATGGATAATTATGAATATATAGCACAGCACATAAATGTATAAATTGATGTCATTGAATATTAAGCATATGGAATCAAGAGAATACATAACATCTCCATCCCGCAGTTATATTTGTAAAACATGTGATCTGAATTTATAAAAGTAAATAAGAATCATACTTTCTAATGGAAAAGAGAAGACAGACAGATATCATTCACATTTCAGAGCTTGCTCTCTCAGTTTAACTACACAAAATTGATGTATCCAGAGTACAATTATTTCAGAAAGCATCAAATGAATCCCTATCATCCTCTTAAAACACAATTATTCAGCAAAGAATTCAATGATTCCCGTTTCCTTGTTAATTCAACGAAACAGACTTATGAATCACTTTAATAATCTGGAACATCAAAATCCTTCAGTAGGATTCTAAGTCTTCCCATTATAACCAACAGCTTACAAAACTAAATAAAACTTACATTAGCACAGTGTAAGGCTAAAGCACAAAAGACTGCAAACATTTTAAAGTTGTTCTCATCAGTTTTAGAGAAGGCACTTCCACTTATTTTGTTCACCATCTGCACAACACCTATTACACTTCCTCGGCTTACAATAGGCATGCACAGGATATTTCTGGTTGTGTAGCCTGTGTAGAGGTCTACTTCTCTGGAGAGCCAGAAAAGAGAAAGGAAAAAAAGAAAAGAATTCATATTATTAATTAATATCTATTCCTCGATTCTCAGAAAATTTGATGTACAATATACTAAATAGTTTTAAAGTAGATGTAATTAGTACCTGCAAGAAGTTCACCTCCAAAGCTCTCAAATATTTCCATCTACTGTGTCATATTTAGAAAGAACTTTTTAATCCTTTAATGTCCATTTGCAAGATAAAGAATTAATACTTCCACARATGTACAGTCAGCTTATTCATAAAATTAAAGAATACATTCAGGTACTTAGGCATGCTATTTGTTAGTGAACTTTTTTTTCCTCCCCTGAAACTAATCAGATTGCAGGGAGGCTAATAAAGAAAATAAGCAACAGCCTACCTAACTGGGAAAAGTTCCGTAACAGGAAAAATAACTAAATTTTTCTCCATTATATTTATATTTGATAAAAATAATACTTTTTATTTGTATCTTAAAAATATCTTCGATGGCTAAAGCATTTAAATAGATATCTATAGGCTGTCTCCTCATCAGAGGATCACAGCTCCATGAATGCATCCTAATACGAAATTTAAGTAGTACATTTAAGTAAAAGGTTTGGTGAGCTATCTTCCCCTCCCATGAATAACATCCTACCTGTTAAAGCGTGGATCTGCATAGGCATCAGGGATGTTAAGGACTTCTCCTGTTCTTGCCACTTGACCAGCTATTCCTTTTTCTATAGAAAATCTGCAGAAAATAAAAATGTGTGTTAGCCACAATATGAGCTACCTGGAAGAACATTTTTCCAGTGGAGTCTGTCTTGGGCACGGTAATGGATATTTGTTCCCAACCAGCGTCATTTTGATGCTTTCAGGAGAAAAATCTTACAAGACAACAACTAGTAGTAAATAATAAAATAAAGAAGCACATACTAACAGATACTTTCTGGAAACATTTTATATAACTACATAGCTTAATACAAAAGATGCCATAATATGACCATTTTAGTGACAAAAATTCAAAGTCTTCAATAACCCTGGGGGTTATGCCTAATAAACATGACATTTGTACAGAACCTGAGACTTGTGTTTACCTTTACAAGCATTGATTTTATCATCACTTTTACATATTCATTGTTTCTTTAGACACATCATAGGCAATATGGAGCTTGTTTCTTCAGGGCGGGCAGGTGGATTTGGTAAAATAAACTTTGGAAAAAGACCAGTGGAAATTTCAAAGCTAAACATTATATGCGTTTGCCATGTACACTTCAGAATAACTAGCTTGTTTCGTCTCATGTCACGCAAACAATGCCATGGTACTAACTGCATCCCTTAATCACCACAAGAAAGTTAAACACAACAAATGTATTCTGGAGTTGAATCAGAAAAATCTACAAGTCTGTCTTGCAAGGAAATAATTTTCAATTCTTTGACATAAAACAGTTATGACATACAAGCACAAAAGAATTCATGGAGAAAAATAAGTAGAAAGAATCGCATGTGGAACACTTTCAAATCCTGCCCCCACTGAAGTTAGTGACAAAGCTGACAGGATTTCACCCTGCACACCTGATTTTAAGTTAGTTTCTTCTGCTGCTTCTATGTACATCACACCAACTTAAGGCTCCTTCCTGATGAATGACTGACTCAGTGTCACTTTCTTACAGACATTTAAGTTGTACTTCTCTTTCAGTATACAGCACCCATGAAATGGCTCACACCCTTGCACTCAGAGTCAACATTTCAATAATTTTCATACAGAAAAGACAAAAAGATATAAGCAAGAAAAACAATTATCAAGAAGGAGTATGAAAGTGTATGCTAAAGCAGGCCACCTTCTTTAATTTACACCACCTCCTTGCTTGTCAGCATGTAAATTGCACCAATTTTGACTCCTTCCATTCTCACTCACACAATGTAGTAAGTGGGAGTAAGTTTGTCTAAAGGAGTCTAAGTGAAGACATGAATCACATCTCATATTGGCCCAGAACTTTAAAAGTATAAGGAGGAAATGAAAAAAATTCTGAGAAAATCTATGCTGAGTATTTTAACAAAATTTTAGTGCAGGATATTTAGTCATACATTTCTTTCTTTTTAAGAAGCTGCAGGTTTAAAACCTGTGTGTTTTTGAAAATCTCKATCTGTATTTATTAAGGATTCATAATTTTTGAAAAGTGAAAAATGTTATATTTACTTTGGTTTTTTGCCTCTTTCATTAAAAAAAACATGCATATGTGTTAAAATTATGTACTGGTGACATGAAGCAGAAATACACATCAATTTTAGGCAGAGAATCCTAGGTATTCATTACAAGCCCATATACATTTTCAAATTCACCACTTCAAGCGTACTTCAGAATCACAATTATTTAAAAGTCTGAAAATACTCTAAATTCACATGAGAAAAAGTAATACTAAATTACTGGACTTGAAATCTTCCAAACCAATGACCAGTCCATACTAGATTCTACATATGTCTAATCCATCCATAAGAAGTACAAATTGTGATTTCCTTGCTTTGGATGTGCTTGAATTGCACAAATTTCAATTCCTCTTGGGAACCCTCTTGGGAAAAAAAGTCCAATACTGGCAGACTACAGATTAGGTGCACCTTTACCTGCACCTTTACCTACCTCAGAACACCTCTGTTTTTTTCCCAACATGATTTCCAAAAGGACCGCCTCCGGAAGACGGCATTTCCAGGAGTGACGTTATAGCTTCAGAGACGTTGTTTCGATGGCACTGCAATGTCATTCCCAGAAGTACTACCTTCTGGAGGCGGGTCCTGGTGGGAATGATATCACAGTATGACAAGTATTGTCAGGGTACCTGCAGATAGGCACAGAGACTGGGTAATAAAATGCCTGCACATCCATAGTTATAATGAAACTGCATTCTTCTGCTAGCTACTCTTACCTTATTTCTTTGGTCTTCTTGAAGACAGGTTTCCCATCATTTTCTTCTCCAATATCAAAAAGGTCTGAATACAGCTCCTTATTTTTGTGGTCAACCTGGAAGAGTGCACACCTATCTGCATTCACCAGGTTTTTTGCATATATCTATAGACAAAAAACAAAACTAGAGTTAACGGTCATGAGTTAGATTATCTTCAGTCATTTATCTGATAAAAACATAAGTCCCTAGAAGATAAAAGTTTTGAGAAATTATCCAGTATGAAAATCTGTTTGAAGGAGCATCCACCTTCACAGCAATCCTTTAGGATACAATTCAAAATGAAAGTGTGTCCTTTATTCATTATTTTTTTGTAAATTAGAGTGTTCTCCGAGAAATGCGGGAATATCTTTAGAGGCTTGAACATTTGCTAAAAGAAAAAAGGATTTCCCATTACACTGTTTTTCAAGTACAAGGAATGCTTTTCAAAATGGTACCTTTCCTCCCTCTATCTTTAGATATTATTCACCTTTTCTTGATTTTAAATAGATAGGATATAGCAAGACCTAAGAACATTTTTGGCTTTTTGTCTTTATCTTCAATGCAAATATATTGGTATTGAATATCCAGCTGTCCTGGTTTCAGCTGGGATAGAGTTAATTTTCTTTCTAGTAGCTGGTATAGTGCTGTGTTTTGGATTTAGGATGAGAATAATGTTAGTAACATACTGATGTTTTAGTTGTTGCTAAGCAGTCAAGGACTTTTCAGCTTCTCATACTGGCCTGTCAATGAGAAGGCTGGAGGTGCACAAGAAGCTAGGAGGGGGCACAGCCAGGACAGCTGACCCAAACTGGCCAAAGGGATATTCTATACCATATGACGTCATGCCTAGCATATAAACTGGAGGGAGTTGGCCAGGGCACGGCCGCTGCTCGGGGACAGGCTGGGCATTGGTCGGTTGGTGGTGAGCAATTGTTTTTCATTTGCATCACTTGTCTTTCTTGGGTTTTATTTCTCTCTCTGTTATTTTCCTTTTCATTACAATTTTTTAAAAATTATTATTAATATTATTATTATTATTTTATTTCAATTATTAAACTGTTCTTATCTCAACCCACAAGTGTTCTCACTTTTACTCTTCTGATTCTCTCCCCCATCCCACCGGCAGGGGGGCAGGGGTGAGCGAGCAGCTCTGTGGTGCTTAGTTGCCGGCTGGGGTTAAACCASGACACCAGCAAAGACAGACATAACACAGAGGCTAGTGTTTGATTCTAAAAAAGCTAAATATGCCTGTAATACATAACAATGAACAAAACAGGGAAGATTACAAGTGTCATTATGGATTGCCCTATGCAGCAGTATAGAAAACGGCTGCGCCGTCCTGATGATAGGGACAGTTCTTGCACAAAAGCTGAGACTTAGTAGTTCTACATGAACTAACCAAAGCCCACAAGGTACTACCCATAGTCAAGAAAGTACCACAGTACAGCAATAGACTTGCATGGTCTCTATCATACTTTGAACCAGCTAGTTTTATCTTAGCAAAACTAACTGCCAGCCAGCATTGATTGTCAGAACAGAATCTTCTGGAGAACACAGCAGCTCTTCACTAAAATGTTTCTCAGATGTATGATGGACTTTCTGAGAACAAGAGGAAAGAGTGAACCAAAGTTGAACAAGGATCACTGTGTTAACTTAAGATGCCATACAGTCAGGATCAAGAACCTGCTCTATCCAATTCAGATATGTCTCCTATGTTTCTTATCTGCTCAGAAAGTATAGTAACTGCATGGTAGAGAGTGATCTGAGGTGGATCTTGCTCAACTTTTTAAAATTGTATATAATAGCTATCTAGTCATTCCGCCACAGAAAGAGGCTGACTACATCTTAGTGTGCAATGCATGCAGGTGGCATGTCTTAAGAATTCTCAAGACTTCCATATGAATTAATTATCTTCCCCCCCTTCTCTCGTTTTTCAAAAATAAAAACAAAAACCTAAAATATTTCATTTCATATCAATGCAAATAGAGAAATGTCAGACCTTGGCAGAAAAAAACCTGAGACAATAAATCGTTAGTTGGGAGACTCTAATCCCGTGTCATATGAGCTGTGTAATGGGAACTGCACAGAAACCATCTAGACCAACTCTACAAAACTTGGAGGGCCCTCCCGTACCGACAGAATCTGTGGCTGGAAAGGTTCTGTTGTTTTCTACTCCATTTGCTCCATCAGAGCAGTAGAAAGTCAGGGAGACTGCAAGCTAAGAGGTAACTTTTGTGAAATATATCCCACTTAGAGCATTAAGAAGTTTAAAGATCTCGACCACTCACACCATTTATTCCTTGGCTCAAAACAGAGTGAATATAAACTGTGCCAAAAAGGACAAGGGGTCCAATAAATGCTTCGCTATACCTATTCAGAAACTGTATCAGATTTCTTTATAAAATCAACAGCACAGTGTTGATTTTATACAATTAAACTTTTGTGTTCTAATGCATATGACTCAAGAACTTACCTTGGTCACGACTCATGCTTTTTAAAAATAACTGGTTAAACACTACTAATTGAGAGAAATAGTTAATGGGATGAGAAAGTCTTACTTCTCTAAAGCCCTAGCTCAAATCCAGGCCAGTGGCTGAAGGGGAATATCAGTAACAAAAGGTATGCTTTGCATTGTCAATAGGGAGGCCAGGTACCACCTTTTGGGTAGGTCGCTTCTAACTACTCAAGCATATTGGTAAGAAAATTTGCAAGGCAACTTGAACTTCTGCTTCCCCTCTTTGCATCTATATTCAAAACCACCCTTATACCACTAACTTCGCTGAGGGATTTTAATGAAAATAAAAATGAAAAGAATGCTAAAATCCCTGTACTTTTTTCTTTATTATTACAGGAACAAATCAAACTTTAAGTGCAATCACCAAAGGGTGAAGTAGTGAGGCGAAATTGAGTTCCACTCTTTTCTCACTGTGAGACACAGAATAAGCCACATAATGATAAAATCACACTCCCATAAAATGGCAATAAATGTGCAGGCACGTAATTCAATTAATTGGCCCAAGAAACAGCCAACTGCTACAGCTTACAAAGGAAGCTGAGTATGAAACATCTACGGAGGTTAAAATGCACAATCATGATGCAGCCAAGTGTTGGAAAAGAAGATGAAAGAGTAAGCCTATTTTACTGCCAATTGGTTTTCCACCAGACCTCTATTCATAGGGAAGAACAGGGAAGAATATCAATATTTGTTCTCAATGCCATATGTTACATTACACCAGTTCTTTTAAATGTTAAGCTATTTTTAAACAGTTCATTTAAATCGGAAAAGTCAATGTTCAGAAATGTGTCCTATGTGCAGAATTCTTGACTGTGTACCAACTGGAATAAGACAAACACTGCAGAATATTTTCCATTACTAATTCAAGTTTCTAAGTAAAACCACTTTAATATTGTTTGCATTCTAAGTTTGTTGTCTTTGAATAGTCTAGCTAAGAATATCACTTTGAAGACTGGAGCAAGCATCGGAGTACTGCTGGAGAGTAATTTTTTGAATACACAAATTGAAACAATAGTATCACAGACCTGATTRAGATTTACATTCAGGAAAAAGAACTGCAGTATGCAATGAATGCGCCTAAAGCTAAAAAGCATAATTCATATATCAAACACTCAAAATGTGCTACGAACCACCAGTCCATATGTATTTGTAAACGCTATTCAGGAAATAATTCTGAATTCAAAATTGATTCAGAAAATTATAATCTCTTTCTGAACTGTACTTTAATTCATTGATTAGTTATTCCAATGGACTTGGCTTTAGTGGTTTTTATAAAACATTGACTAACTCTGTCACTCTAGTTATGGGTGTAAATACTTTTGCAAAGCAAAAGGGATGTCATGTCTTGCACATCTCATTCAGCAACTGGAACAAATACTCTAGGAGTAATGTTTGATCTCTAGTCTTTCCTACAGACAATAACTTCTTCAGGAGTGTTTTGCAGCATGTAGCAAATTGAATTTAGGAAAAAGGAATCAATACAACAAGCTGAAATAAAAACAGAAGCCTTTCTGTCACAATTTTCAAACCTTCTCTAAAATACAACAGTAACTATTTAGTGCAGAGACGGTCACGTTTCATTACTTATGAAAGCTGGGAAATGAAGTTGTTGTGACAATGAAAAATCAAGCTGACCTTTGCCACCTTCTTCCATATAGAAATATTAATACTGTTTGTATTACGTGTCCATTATAAACAGCTCATATATTTCAATGAYGTAATGTCTTACTTCAAGGAAAGGAGAATGAAGGACTTCTTTAATAACTAAGACTAATAAACTGAGAAGTGAAAAAGACAACTTACCATTATATGTTCAAGTAGAGAATCTATTGCAACTATATTATCAAAATACGTTCTGCAGAGAAAGAGAAGTCAGTAAATATTGGCATTTAGTCAAACACTTCTCAAATGGCTGTCATGGGCTCTTGTTTCATAACTGCTTAACAGTGGAGCCCAAACAGGTGAGGACAAACCTCTGCACCTTGAAAATCACTGACTGGCTTGCTATAGCACAGGGGAACTGAGAAATGGTCCTAGCTCTGTTCCTTTAAGCCATTGTTCTGCAATGACAGAATTGTAGAATATTCTCTATAACATGTAGAATTTTCTCTATAGAAAAGGAAAAGACTACCAAACATTGCCTACCATGGATTGAATAGGCCCCTGCCGAGCAACACCAAGAATGTATCAAAATGCTTTGGCATCCTTTACACACTGAAAATTTTAAAAGGAGAAGTAAAAACGAAAAAGAAGAGCAATCCAAAAGATTAAAAAAAAATAATTTCTTCCATTGCTAATATATATCATCTACATGCTTTCAAAATATCTCATTACGTTTATGCATAGAGGACTATGTACTGAGAACTAATGAAAACTACGTATTGTAGCTAAATTCTCATCATATTATCTAACCCTTAACACTATTTAAAAGACAACAATTTATAAAACTCTTAATGAATCTTCTCTATAAACCCAGGTGTAGCATGTTGAAGTTGCAGAAAAAGACTGATCTTGTGACTTTAAAAAAAAAAAAAAAAAAAAAAGTATCTCAGTTTCACAGCAAAGTGGTAACTGTCCAAGGACAGTCAAGAACATTGAAAGATAAAGGTCAAACTTATTAGTAAAAGAAGTCTAAATCTTCCACGTGCCAAGTCTTAATAACCCTCGAATTACAATGTTCCCAGCAGACAGAAAGACATTGTCCCATGGCCTTGAACATATATACAGCTCAGTTCTGTTTGGGTCTAGTGCAAAGGAAATATATAATACGCTAGTCTTACATTGTCAGGGACATGAAGAGGTGGAGCACTGCATACTATGCCCTTTCTAAAATATTACAGAACACGTCCCAGTGACACTGCATGCAAACAATTTCCTCACTGAATAGGAAACCCTCTTTCCATGTAAGAAAAGGTACAGGCCATTTCTAAGAGGAAGGTAATTATTTTCTTGCTAGTGCAAGTCTTTACCTACATGAAGTTCATAAAGTTGTTATTAAATGATATCCCAATTTTGTGGCTCAAAACATAGGGTTTCTTTTTTGTTAAAACTAAACAATGCCAGCAATTGATAATGCTGTATGAGAGGTATTTTCTTATAGAAATACATATTAAATATTTGTAGTATTTATTGTAATGTTTATCTTAAAAATTTAAAATAATTACAAACTTCTTTAAAACAATCTCAGTACTATGTACCAAGAGTAAATTGCCAGCCCATAAATTTGGGTAGATTAATCCAGAGTTCTCTGGTAAACTAGCTCAGTACAGATGTTAGCAACATAAAAGCACTCTGGAAAGGAACATAACGGTGCAAGACACTGCAGCAAGTGGGTAGCTCTGGCAAGGGAATGATGAGAGTGCCCTTTAGGAGACACACACTGAACCTAAGCTGAAATAAAAAAAAAAAAGGTCATCTCTGAGGAAAAAAGCTAGGGAAAACATCTGGATACAATCAACTTGCCCTCCTTGCAAGGGGTAGACTCCTCCCCACGGTGTATCACTCCCCATTCCAGTCAGGTCGACTTGGCTGCCTGCATTCCTGAGCAATGACATAGGAATCTTGGACATCCTCTAACCTCATCAGTTCGAGAATTGTTCATCAAGACCCACAGAAGTGTTTGTAACAGCAAAAATACGAGATGTCTCATTTTTCCACAGTATCATCAGTCCTTTGTGATGCACTTAGAAATTCTTCAACCAACTAGTTGGTTTAGTTTGATAAAACACTGTTAAGCACCCCAGACTGTCATTTACCAGAAGTACAGCTCTGGTTTGTCTTTCAATTTATTGGCTAGCTCTACTATTTAAAGATGCTAATAGCAGCAACAAAGAAAAAGGGATGAAGGAAGAGCAGATCACCTAAGACACTAAATTGACTTTGCAAGTCTAAGCCCAAGCTTTCATACTCTTACTGTGTTTTCAATTTAATCTTGCATTTATTGTGACAAGAAATTAAAAGAAAACATACTATATGCAGTTACAGTCTTTGAAAATGAAAACAGAGCCTCCAGAAAATGCAGGGGAAGAACAAGCATGTGGCAGCCCTGATTCTCCAAGGGTATATCCCTGTAGTGCATATACTTATGCGTGTGTGTGTGTGTGTGTGTGTGTGTACATACATGTCAAAAAAAAGGGGGGGGAAGCTGAAGTAAGCTAACTAACTTTTCATAAAGTCCTTTCAAATCTTCTAAAATTGGCCATGAAAAGAGATGGCAAGCCTATTTGTTACTTCTCAAAAGTGGGCCACGTTTAACTCTGACAGAAGAGGGGAAAAAATGGCAAAAAACCCATGCAAAAGACCACAAGAGTAAACAAATTCTGTAAGATATAATCGGATGTTACATTTTSTTCTGCACCACCACCAAAAAAAAAAGTTTAACAGGTATACACCACTGCCACCCACATCATTCGTTCTTGTCTCTGTGCTGACGTTTGTCCACCCCCCGAGGCGTGCCTTCGCACCTGCTTGTGAACTACAGTGTAAAACACAGGTAGATTGGAAGAGCCATGTTAGAAAAGCTCATCAAAATAAATTGATGAGATTATAGTGCAAATCACACTTACTTTGATACATCAAGCAAGAAGTCATTCAGTTCAGTCTGCTTGGCAAGGCCCCGGCACACCTGGAAGCACAGATCACGTTATCATTTGCGCCAGAAGAACACTGAAGTCAAAGGGAAACTGAAGTCACGCAGTCTACCCATTTAATTTGTATGAAAAAAATACCACTACTAGTATATACATATGTTACAGCACTGTATAAAATTAAAGGCTGGATTTGTGTGCTGGGCTTCAATCTTAGCTATCTAGCTGCTGAGTTAAAACTGTCAAATGCAAATAACATCTTTCTTAAGACTCTTTGAAAGATGTTGGTGGTTACACTTGCTCATGCTGCCTCAAAGGCTGCCACTGAATGTGGTTATGGAATCAACTTAATGACACTTCCTTACCCAGACCCTGAGGCTCTTCTGAGAATGTCGAATATTTTGATTGCTTTCTTCCTTACCATACTTTTACCACTTTTTTCCAGGTTGCAAAGTAGCATGTGGATACAACTGAAGACTGACATCAGGCAAGTTTAAGCAAACTAAGTAGCAGATGATATATGCCTAACTTTGGGAGAAATCAGCATGAATATGAACACAAAAAATAGTATGCATACTACACTTTAGAAGCAAAGTGCTAGATGAAGCAAAGCTTTGAACTGTATTTTTACTTCACCTAATTACATACTCTGTATCTAAAGTACAATTGTACACATGCATATTACTAGAGCAAGCACCGAGGTCAAAAAAAGAAAACAAACCTCTACTGTTTGTACCTTTTACACAAGAAAATATCACTCAGAACTAGTAATATCTTTCATCTGTGCAATGCAGATATAAATAAATATGCAAAATATGACAAACTACATCCACAAGCCTTACTCTTGCATATAATTAGGTAACTAGGTACGACTTCTTGATACACACTACTTCCTAAAGCCCAGCTGTAAGTCTGGTAGGTACGGCCCAATGCCAGATCAAAACTCTTGCATTCTTCTCACGCAAAACTTGGGAACGGCAAGCCTTCTGCTTAGCAGAAAGGAGAGAAATGAAAATTACCAATGCACAGGCTTAAACCAAACCTCCCATGTTTTGTTTCGTTTTGTTAGGTGTGAAAGACTTCTCAGTTAAAGAGGGAGTCATTGTTACAAAGTGAAGCTACAACTGCATGCAATTGCAATTCTACTAGCGTACAATAGTCTATGCCAGCTAATTCTGCCTAAATGTGCCAGGGTGAATGACCATCCCAAACAAAGTCAATGACTTCCAGCACCGAGGTGGCAAATATTAAGAGTCTAGAAAAGAAAAGCAGGAAGCTTTGTGCGAGTCTTCTGCCAAGTGTATGAAAGACACCTTGAAAAAAAGAATGTCACGAACTTCCTCCTGTGAGTTGACAGAAGAACCTATCTTAGCATCTTCTGTGAGTTGATGGAATATGTTTAGTTTCAGTGTTACAGTCTTCTATTAGCTGAAGTAACAAAACCTATTAGCAAAGCTGCAGGGATTTGCTAGAGCAGCTTGCACTGTGTGGAGCTTCATTAGGCACCCGACTAGGGACAGCATGAAGCATCCTTAGTGGGAGTAGTTACAGGACCATGAAGCAGCTAGCAAGGATGGCTTAAAGTACGCTTAGCCAGCAACACCTAATAATCTCAAACTGAATACCAAAGCAGGAGGGAAAGCAACCGGTGGCCTAGCAGTTGCCGTCTTACAAGAAAAAAAATGCAAAGTTGTTATAATTCTGCTTTAATAATTATTTATCTACTTTGTTAAAGTTTCTTTTTCCTTTAGTAAAAATACTGTTTGTTAAGTTATTTGATCCACGGTTGCAAGTGAGGAAAACTAGCTCCATGAACACCAAAAATGTTAGCATATTTTTCCCAGGTTCAGGGAAAGGGCTTGAATCAATGTTTTAATAGTGACCTCCACTTAAATTCGATCATAATCCATGTTCCTACTAATCAAGTTCTGGCAGAAGGGTTACACAACAAAAAAATGAAAAACCACCCACACTTACTTGCACTTGATGTATTGCTACTGAAGCCCATGCAAGATTTGCTGTTGCAACCTGAAACAAAAGAGAAGAAACTAACTCTGAAGAAACCTTGAAAACTGCACATCCGTTACGTGCTTGTTTTCTCCATCTAGCTGCTACGTAAATTGACTGAGCTGTTTTAGACAGGCAGGCAGTAACAATTTGTGGGAAGACAGTTATTTTGCGGAAGTCTCAGTATACTTTCAATTTTAGTAAGGTACAGTCACAAGAGAACAATCCTCATTTAATTCAGTCACAAGAGAACAATCCTCATTTCTTGTATCAAAAAAATGCTTACCAATGCTCTTCAGAAGCGGTATTGGGAACCCATCAGCTCAGAAATACAACATCAAAACAAACATCCTATAAGCCGAGGGCCTTAAAAATTACATTATGTACATTGTTGAAAGGCATCTGCTATAGAAATAAAATATCCTATAACATCTTTCTGGGGCTGTATCTCTTCAGCCACAGCTATTTCCAGCTGTAAACAGGCACTGCTGTTTACTACCATTCTGGTGGCAGAACCAGACCTGATCCCTCAGCTCAAGACTAGTGTTTTAAGTATGACAGTTTCCAGGCAACATTTTAAACAAATGTCATGTCAACTGCAGTTAACTAAGAGGTGCTACCATGCATAATCTCCAGTCCTTGAAACACAGGAGCTTTATAAGAACACAGAGGACAGGAGTACAAGAGGTCTCTCCTGCTGCATACCCTCCTAAGGTACTTTTTTTTTGTTTTATTTATTTTTTAAACAGAACACATTGTACACATTTTATAAAAACTGCTAATGGTATCCAAAGGCTTTCTGAAACCTGAAAATGAAAAGAATGCTTTAGAACACTCAGAAAGTGACCTTAAAATATTTTTAATTTACTAATAAAATACAGTGAATTTATTTAGCAGCCAGTCTTTTCGAAGCAGAACATTCATGAACTTCAGTTACAGAAGGTATTTCTTATAAAATAAAAGATTCATATTTGCACAGAACAATGCATGTCTGAGGCCTATGTGAATTGTAGATTGATTAATGTAATAGGATAATTTTAAAAAATAAATACATTGTTTATAAGCAGCAGAATTAATGAAGCCTGGTTTTATATGAATGCCCATTCTTTGTTCTGTGAGCAGGGACACTGGCACCACCATACTAATCCAGTCCCCTACCATGACCTCTGCTTACTGGTGAAAAAATACCAGGTGCAACACTGAGGCTGAAGTGTCTGCCCAACTAATATACATGTATGAGCATCGCATGTATGCTAGGCTACTTAGGTTACTGATAAACAGAATATACAATTGACAAATATTGCTGTTTTTTCCTTCCTTGGGAGGGCTAGTTTTAATATCTCTTGTCTGCACATTTACGGTTCTTTTCACACGAATAATTCCTGTTCAGTACAGCTGAACTGCTACATGGTGCATCTCATAACACTATCAAGACAACAGACCTGGCTAGAACTCACCCCATTTTGTCCTAACCTCTGTGTTCAGGTTCCCTTCCCTGGGGAAGGCTACAGAGAGAAATGAATGGTACATTCATCTTAATCCGAGAGCCATCTTAACGTGTAGATGGGACATAACAAGGATGCTCACCCAGACATGAGAGCTAAGATGCACTTCTAACACCTTTAATACAGTGATAGCCTTTGAGACATCTGCTGCATTTTCAAATTTGTTTGTACTTGGCTAACAACTCATAACTTTGGATTGACAAATGGACATGTATGGACAATGTAGCTACACAGGCCTTATATAAATACAGTAAACCACGCAGTGTAGAGAACAGTCATGGGAATGGGAAGATGGTTATGAATGGGAATATCTGGATGGGGAAGCATCAGAAGGAAAAAAAAGCAAAAGAGAGCTTTATGAATGGCACCTAGATTAGCAGGTCATCCAGGTACAAGCACATCTACACACAGTTTCTAAGGACATCTGGGTCAGGAGACAAAGGACAGTGAGTAAATCTTGATGACTCAGAGAGATGGGACAGGCTAGAGAGACAAAAGATGTCAGCTCCTAAAGGCTAAAGAAAAGGCTGACCCAAGACCAGCACACGGTTGTCAACCTAGGAAGAAACTAGGAGACGTAAGGACTCAACAGCCGGCATCCCTTGTCCTCCCATTGTAAGGCATCCTGGAGAGACTACCTGGATACGTGCATCTCTGCACACAACTCTTGGAAATACCACCTGGACACACACATCTTGGTGCCTGAGAGTGTGTGGATACAAGAATGTGAATGCAAATACATTAAATCTCTTTTGCTTCACTGTTGTTTTAAAATAAAATCACTTTCCCCTCCTGTGAGACCTAGCATTGAGACTTGCTAATACTGTTGTTACAATGTTGCAACATGATGTTTTACAATAGGGCACATTCACTTGAGAAGCCACACCAAAAAAGTCAACTAAATAAAAAACACAAAAATCTTTCCATACTGTAAAATAAAGCTTTACTGGAAAGTTAAAACTGAGACTCAGGATAACTCAGCAGTGTCCTTTTTATACAAAGAGATTTTGGTTTTTGACATTTGATTTACACTTACATTTTATTCACCTGCTCTGCATTAACTTCTCTAACAACTCTGTATTGAGTTTATAATCAATAAAGAAATCTTGAACCTCTTTTTCCACAAAAGAACACAAGGTAAAATTCTTGATGTGTCCCTGTACTTGTATATGTAAATTTTACCTCCTGTGACTGAAAATACAAATCGCTACCTATTTTTTTCAATAAGTAACATTCGATGAGAACAAAAATCAAGTATGAAAAAGGTAAAAAACATGAGAAGACTGAGAGAAGAAAGTTTGGGGCAGGGTGGGGGGCTGGCCATTGTGGGGAAGTGGGGAAAGGCTGGGCATGAGCTCACCTCTTGGTGACTAAGGTGGAAGGCTTCTTTGCCCCAGTGACGGTAAAGCTCCAGGATACCAATCAGATCACCAATTGCAGTGACAATTGGCAAACACAGAACAGATTGGATACGAGTCCCTGACTCCAGTCCAGTACCTTTGGGAAATCGCTCATCCTAGAAAATGTAAACATAATCTGATAAAACGTAAATATCATAACATCAACATGAAAGATATACTGACGTTTTCCTCCTTCTCCCAGCTGATCAAATCTGCAGGAAAATGATAAAATGCACTAAAACTCATGTCTCTCAGCATAATTTATACACAGTATTAAGACATCTACTAAAAAAATGCAATAAAAAAGGTCTCAGCATTAATTTACATATACAGATAACCTTACTGATGTAAAGTCAGAATTAGCTGTGATATGAGACCCAGCTTTAGGTTTGTTTTTATACTACTTTTTCTCTAATCTCACAGGCAACAAAACCAGCACTTCATTGTTAACGCCATTCCACATCCAGTAAAAGCCCAAACAAGCAACACTAGCCCACCACCCCCTTCCCCCTCAAAAAAACCCCAAAGCATTTGTCATCATGAAGTGGACTGCTAAGACTTCAGTGTTACCAAGCAGACAACAGTGCTTGCAAGAGAACAAAAATTGAAACCTGAGGCTAAGGCTTTAGGTTATACAGTTATAATCCTCAACCAACTCCTGAGGAGGAAAATGTGTTCCCAAAAAATTATGCATGAGAGTAAGAATCTTTCTCCTTCCTTTGCTTATGCATCCTGAATAAACCGCTGCAAAAGTTATAGGAACAAATGTTAAAATAATCCTACCAGCTGTTATAAAAGGCCCAAATTCATAACTTTTAATCTACATAGGGAACGTCCAAGGCTTTATAGCTTCAGTTCCCCATGTACAAACACTCACAAAGACCTGAGAAACCATCTGGAYGTTACAGTTAGTAAGGCAGTAACTAGCTGATGTGAAGTGTGCGAGACCCACTTCGTTGCACATCAATCCTTCAGCACTTGATTCGTACCAGACGTTCCCTGCAGGCTGTGCTTAGGCAAGACAGACACTCTTTCAAGGCTGATCAAAATCTCTCCTTTCTCAAAGAAAACAGCAAGTAATCTCTACCTTAATTACTAAGATGACAATCAACCTGAACAGCCAGGAACAAATGACAGACAAAAGAGAGTGGGAAGCACTTTGCAACACGAGCCTCCTGCTTTCACTTTTTAATTCTGTCCTCCCAAAAAAAAGGGCTGGCAAGTCTATCTGCAAGCACTTCCCTTTCACTGTTGAGATGCTCCTAAAATCACATGAATGCAAACCATGTCACCAAAATGAATCTCCCTGTTTGGTCAATAATCCACTGATATTGTAAACCAACAAAAAAAGTTCAAAACTCCTCCCCACTACCCCTCCCCCCCCCCCCCCGATTTTATTATGAATGTAAAATCAAAACATACAACCCTCATATACAAGGATATCATGATATTAATTGGAAATTACCAGTAACAATTTAAGCCCTATATGTGACTGAAAAAACCTAACAACATATAAAATCTTTATAGTCCAAGGTGTATAGAAAGTACTGACTGTTACTACAGGGAAAGAGGCTTCTGCCTTTTGTTTTTGTGGTTCTGTTTAAGTGCACTCACATTAGGCACTTGGTATTTTGTTTATAGCCCGGGTTTGCCCAATAAAGGTCATACATTTTTTAACAAATATTTTTTAAAATAGAGACAGCAATGTCCAATTTTGGCCACAGTATCCAAAGACTGTTATTCTGGACAGAACTCAAAAGGACATAAAACACTGAAGAGAGAAGAGAATTTCAACTTCCTCAGTGTTCTCATAACCAGCTGATCATAAAGTGTTCTCATAAAGTACAGTTCAAATACCAGTTTCATACAATTGCATAGATGCGACTAGAGGATGAAGTTTTTCAAAAAATTAAAATGACAGACTTACAGAGTGCCAAGAATTATCAGAATATCACCTTAGGATTTTCTGAATCCTTTTATGGACAAAGGCCTGAATTTCGCTATCAGTTACATTAGTGTGCCTTTCATGTAGGTCTACTGATATTATAAGTATTCTAGCTTTACATTAGTGTAAGCAGAGATCAAAATCCTGTCTAATAACCAGAATTCTGATTGACTTTCTTGTCAGTGTGAGCCCTGCATTATAATTAAATCAAACTTTGATTGACTATAGGGAAGTCTTCTTGTTTGGGATTAGCACACTAAGTATTTCAAGACCAGGAGGACAGGAGTTTTGACTGATAGGTTTTTTTCTCTCCAAGTGATTATGGTACTATTACTTCCCTTATCTGACAATCAAAAAAATGTTAAGAGACAAAAAAAAATATCTTTACACTTAAAAAAAAATGAGATATTCTGAAATTATTCCATCAAGCTAATCCAAACTCAAATTTATTTTCTTGGTAGCAAGACAGATGTAAATTCTATCATTATACATTCAGCTCAATAAACATTTCAGCATCAAAATATTCATTCTAAGACCATGCTGTAATCATCTCATTAAAAAGAGAAAGCTTTTTACCCCCAGAATATCTTCTACTAACAACGTTTTTCTGGATCTGGCAACATAAGCAGATACTGTAGTGCCATGTGCAATGGGCCCTGCAGGAATGAGCCGTGGTTGTCCTTCTTTAGCTCCTGGTGGTGTAAATACACACAGACTCTAGTTAGAAGGAAAAAAAGAAAAAAAAAAGAATGCCATTAGGAAGCATGGTTACTTTTACAGTGTTACTGTGCTACCTATGTAGTGTAAAGGATTGGATAAAGTAGATAGAGAAACACAGCTTCTGACAATTAAAAGTAGTTGGATAAACTCCGCTTAACTGTTTTTAAATCTTAGGAAATACCACTCTAAAGTCACCATTCAGACAGTGGATAACTCTTCTGCTGAAGTCAGTCATCGCTTATACCAGGTTGGATTGCATTTACCTTGAACACACAGTACACCACATAAAGACTCACAGAGGAAAATATTACCTTGTCAGAGAAAGATTTTTTTTTTCCTAGGATGCACTCATTTATTTCAATAGAAAATACTCAAAAAGTAGAGATAATCTTTAAATTTCTTGTTTATCTCATCCCAAGGAAAGGTAATTTCAAAATTATCCTAACAGTGTATTTCCTGAAATCCAAGTGACTGCATTCGTCCCCTGTACTAGAAGAAACATCTGTCTTACTTGCTGTCTACCTAAAACTGTCTCATTTGTTGAAAAGTCAGGTATGACAACATTCACATCATGAACCTCACCCAGAAACGTCTGATAATTGTTCTATAACAAAAATATTAAACAAGTTAACACCACCAGAATGAATGGGATTGCAAATATTTTTTTAGAAAAAGAAAATTAAACACACATATAAAGGTTGAACCTGCAAACCCTTCTGTATGCCAAACACTCTTCAAATCTAAAATTTCCTTCGTTTTTGGATGAAAAATAAACTTTATGGAACAGTAGAGTGCTGAAAAACGATGTCCCTATCACAGTTTCTTTAAAATTTTCCTTTATTTTTCCCCTCAGACAACCTGCAAAGAAGCAGTCTGTTAGTGACAACTGATTTTAAAGTCATGAAACCACAAAAAACCTTGTCTCCAATGGAATCAGCAAGAACAGTTCATTTTACAAGCAAAAAGTTTCATCTTCTGTTTCAGTTTTCTACTTTCGTCTCATTACATCCGTCAATTTCTGTGTCTCCTAATGCTACAGAATCCCAGAGACTCTCAAAGTTTTAAAGCATTTATCACTGTCACACCCTATTCAGCATAGCAGAGCTATTACCCTTTAAGCACAAAGGGAATTTAGGCACATGAAGAATAAATGACATGGCAAAGGTTACACAAAGTGTTAGAACCGCAGGGATCAAATCTGTATTTTCAAGATTTCAGCTTAATGTCCTAATCTCTTGAGCCATCCCTCCTTATGCATTCTTAATATTAACAGACCTAAAGCACCACCTCAGAGACCCACCTGCTATTGGCAAATTGTGTTTTCTTGTTTATTATAATCAATGATCTAATTTATTTCACTGATAAATTTGTAAGACCAGGAGAGCTAGGGAGCTCCTGTAGTAAGTAACTCTACTGCTAAATAGTCGTATGATTTTAAATTATGAATTTAAAGCATATGAACTAAGATGAAACATTTTAAGCAAAGATCCTCGCTAGGAAAATAGAATTTTTTTTTTTTTTTAATTTACATATATAATACCACAGATAAATGATAGTGCCACCACACAATATATTACTAACATTCCTGGTAAGAATGGCCACATGTTGTGCCACTCCTTTGTACTGATTAATTTTACTATCAGACTTTGCTTTCATTAGGGCTGCTACGAGGGTCAATTGCCCAAGATTCTACAGCATCAACGTTTATGATAATTAATACTAGTTACATGTAATCTGTCTCCTATGTTTATCATTCACAAAGGTTTCTGTAACAGTAGACAAAAGCAGGTGCACAGGTACTCCACGTTCCAGTAGCTCAGAATGCAGCGTTGCCTTGAAAGACTGAACAAGAACTTCTAGTTTGTTCAAATAAGATTTCAGCTTAGGCTTAGCAGTAAGCAGGGAGCTTCACACTGGAATTGTTATTATTTAAATATTATGCCATCATATGCATACTTAATTCCCTGCAGAAAAAAAACCAACAGAAAATCTAAAAAAAATCTATGGGCCTGATTCATTAAAGAAATGAAGTGAAATCTAGGCATTATGAAATCAATGGCATTTCTCTTATTTTGCTCTCCTAGACCTGTGAGGTCAGTATCACTATAGCACCTGAGTACCTCACAATCTCTAACTACRCATTATTACAACTCCCCTGTAAGTTGGGTGGTGACGCTATCCTCATTTTATAGATGGAAAATATGATAAACATTTTGTATTAATACAGTTATTTTAGCTGAAGGTCCAATTACCATTTGAGTACGAACTTCACAGCTCACCACATAGCCTACAGAATGCCTTGCGCTATGGCTTAGAGCTAGAGCGAGCCAAATGGATCACAAGACAAAGAAAACTCAGGTGTGAAAGAAAGGAGACAGACTTCAGAGATCAATAGTTACCAATGTGGGCCTTGTGAGACTGGGTAAATTACTAAACAGGAGCTGTCTTCTAGCAYGGAATATTAAAGGCACAATTTGCATGTGAAAATTCAGCATCTACTGTCAGCTGCAGAAAATCAAGTGATGATAGGAGATATGCATCCTCTCATAATTATCATTTCTTTATTCCGCAAACATGCAAGGCACATTATAAAACATACTAAATAATTCCAAAAAGAACACACTGAAATGTTCAGAAACTAAGGAGATGCAATATAACGCACCGTATGTAGGTACTCCTGCAGCAATGAAGGTACCTCAGCCGTAATGGACTAACAGCATTTTGGAAGGAGAAAGTTGGACTTTATGTGAGGGAAAAACAAACGGTCAAAGAAAAGTACGGAATTCATAGCCAAAACAAGAGTGAAGTCTATCCAGGAAGAATCAGTAGTCCAACGGTTAGGGCATTTAGTGAGTTCCAAAGAAAAACACTCAAGATTCTTACAAAACTAGTAACTGAGTATTTGTCTTGTTCTTACGCAGAAAGTCAGGCAGTCTCAAAAAGTTCACCAAGACAAGGAAGGGAGTTTTCCATCCAGTTACCAGTTTGCTAATATTGTGATACAGATGAGAATTAAACTACCTTAAAAGAGAAAATAGAGCTGCCACATAGTATTTTAGCTCTGACAAGTCATTTCAGCCTATTTATTTCATACGTCTCACGTGGTTGGAAGGAAAGATACTTCTTCCATGGAGTAGCACTACTGAACATGCATGGTATTTACTCCATTTTGATGTCTTGCATTGTGGTACAAGTGCATGAAATCTTGAAATTTTCTGTTTATTCAGATCCCAAACCTCAACCTTATTCTTCAAACCCATTTACACTCACAGCTTCTTTAAAGAGTGGCCTTTAGCAGTGAAAGACACTGGAAAAGTCAGAATGTTTATTTTCCATATGAAATACAAGAATAGGCTACACTAAAAAAAAGCAACACACACACATACAAAACCCAAACAACAAAAAACATTAAATCAGTACATTGAATCTGCCAGAACAAGCCTGCTCAATTTACCCGAATAAAAAGCTCCATTTATTCTTACTTTCTTATAATCTAATAAAATAAACATACATATAATTCTTAAATGAAAACTTAGTTTCAGTTATTTGCCTTCATAAGCTTCAGTTTCATGTTTTTACATGCACTTAAATAGAACRAAAAAGAACATTTTACATAACAGATCCAAGAAAAGCATCCCATGCTCTGAAAAAAAGTACATTATTCTAATAAAACTGAAGAAACCACAGTTCATGATTTACTTAAGTCAATGTTCTGATATAAAATATTTTTTTTTAAAAATCAAAGCAGCTAGCAGAAGGTTTAGGATATAAAGGGCATAGAAATACTGAAATACATATCTTCACAAATGTTAGACCTGCTACACTATATGCTTATAGGAAAAAGATTTACTATTAAAAAAGTACTTTCATAGTAGGAACAGTAACACTATAATGTGATCAATACTGAAAAGGTGGTTCATATTGCAGAGTATTGCAAAACGTAGGAGATGAAGCACAATGTTTAAAGTCTGAATTATGTTGTCTAAGTAGTGGAATGAGTCAAATTAAATTAACAGGACACTGGAGACCAAAGTTGATCTCTCCAAAGATTAACACTTTTATTCACACCATTCTTCTTACATTTTCTTAAGACATATTTGGTTCTTTATGCCAAGATAGCAACGTGTGACGCTTAGCAAAGTAACGGTGTTATTTAAATTATGTGTATAAAATGTGCTTTTCCACACTGGTCTCCTGAGTCATGCCCATCACCAAATATAAAACAACACACAAATCTTTCTCTTCTCAGAAACAGCTTCTCAAAACAAAATACAAGAAAAAAAGACAAAACCAAATGGCCACTTTCACCAGAGAACAAAGAACTCCTTCCACACATATGTATTTTTCTCCAGAAAAGGCCTTCACTGGATCTTCAATGGCCAAAAAACTGTGTTGACACCATGAAGCGTTGCTAGGAAAAGCTGCTTTTGCCAGCACAGTCCTTCCTGTGTCCTTGTGTAAGTATCAGTATGGCTGGTAAACCCCTCTGTTGCTACCACCATGAAGTACTGCAGTGAATAGGCATCCCTATATTGGAAAAAGCTCGTGGACATTATTTTAATTCCAGTGATAAAAAGAGTTTTGCAGAAGCAATCCCATTCTGCTTCTTAAGGGAAACTACAAACCCCACTGCTAACGGATCAGTGATCAAAAAACTCTTCAAACTACCCAGTAGGTTCTAAAGTCGCCACTATTCCTCCTGACTCTGTACAGGTAGAAAAGTATGACTGTGCAAGGACAGACCGCCACCTAGACCTCAGACAAACAACCCTTGATCTCCAAGGCCATGGAACAATTGATAATCTTATCCTGACCATGCAGCACTATTAAAAAGAAAGGCAAATTTTCTCATAACCATATATAAGCTGCAATTAGTCCGTAAGCTTCTACCATTCCACATTGACTTTATACATACACTTTATAAAGTTTCATGACTGTTGATACATTCTATATATGATCAATTTAAACGCTGAATGAGTTTAAACATTTATTGCCAATTAAGGATGTGGAAATTTCTCGAGTTTTGTTGGGGTTTTGTTAACAAAGCTTTTGAATCCTAAAAGCCATCAATGGCAAGGTCAGCCAAACAAAATGCATTAAGAACAAAAAAGCTGTGCTCTGCTCTACTACGGCATGTTACTGAAATAATCTCTGAGGCATCCCACAGACACAGCTTTAAGGGAATCTCTTTAATTACTACTGTCCAAAGCCACTAGGTTTTTCACATCACCTAACCAGCTCACATCTCCTGTTTTTCCTTTTGCTTAAGACAATACTTATAAAATAAAATGTACTGTAGTAGTAATAAAATTTGGGGCTTACCTACTCTCTTCTAACCATGAATCACTCCAGCATTCTTTTAATTTGCAAATGCACATTCAAATCATCCTTCACCAGCTCAAAGGGTAATTCGAAATGTTCCCATGCAGACATCAGATATATTGTATACAGCGTCACAAGTAAATGAAGAAATGGATAGATTGGGCCCTTTCAAATTACTTGCATTTCTTTAGTGGGTTTGAATATTTTACTTCAAAAACAGACTAAGAGTTTGCATTTCTGGTAATGACACTGAACAGCGATTAATAATCAAAACAAGGAACCAGTGGATTTTCAACCACAACTTAAACAATATATAGTCAATAAAAAAGGAAATATGAGAATATAAAGTCCCATAATTTCCCAAATACTATACTGATAACTCACAATGCAGTAAAAGGAAAAGGTTGAGGAGACAGCAGGATGCCTGTGCACCGCTCACAGTATCTTTTGCTGCTATAACCACTTGCAGTGAGAATGTAAGTCAGTGTCAGAAACAGATAAACATGAATAGCTCTTTACTGACATTCCAATGTCACTGTCTCTCTCCTGGCAAAAGTTAAGTAATAAAAAATATCTAGTGTAGATAAAGCATTAGATATCTCTACTGCCAATGGGGGAGAAGGCAACCAAGTCAGGAGAGTCACTCTGGGTTTGGTAGACTACCAAAAGAGCAAACATCGGCTTGGAGAGTGAATCCTTTGGACGCTTCCAGGATCATGCATTCTGGCACCCAGCAGCCCATGGAATCCTGCAATTCCCTGTTTTGATCTGTTTCCCCTCCTTCCAGACACAGACAGAATCTCCTTACCTACATCAACCTCAACTACCCTATTACCAATCTTTTTCCAACAAGTTCCATATGGTGATGGACTTCTTTCTTTAAATGTAATCAGGCAGAGGAACACTGAAGTCTGACACCAGAAACCTCCTACACCTTGTTGGAACCTCAGAGCACACAAGGTGCTTCCTTTCCTGCCTTCTGTGACATGACAGATTATTCCAGCTGGGCCCAAAATCTTCAAAATGATTACTTCCCTCCTAGTTTAATCTCTTAATTCACTTTGACAAAGTCTCCAACCGAAAAAACTCCTATTAACTTTGACTGATGTTATAGTGTGGCTTGGAATCCACTAATGGCCTTATCGTGACCACAGAGAGCAAGAGGTGCTTAAAAAAACCAAACTGAAACAGAACAGAAAGTCCAAAACAAATGACAACCATAACAAAGGTTCAACCACTGCTGAACAGAGACAAATATAACAAAATTCACCCTTTCATATTTCATAGGCACTTCAGGTGTAGGCAACATATTGTCATCTCTAAAGTCTTTTTAAAATGTGAATATATTAACGAGTCTTCCAGGCTACAGGAATGCAGAATGATGTACCCTGTAATTCTTGAGGGATATCAACATGACAGCATTCTCAATTCACAGCTAAACACAGCAAACTTGGCTTTCAGATACATAACAAAATTTGTATATATCCAATAAGCCATAATACCATGGCTTTCGGTGCTCTTTTCTTGGTGCCATGCACAGAGTCTGTTGAAATTATGAAGTAATTTATCTTGAACCTCTTTTACTGTGGCTGAAAAAACCCTCATTACTCCTCGTTTGTAACAGTTAAGAGCATGCACATGAAGAATTACTGATGTTCATCTTGTCATGCTGTCTTAACTTGGCCCCACGGTTGGTTTTTCTAGTGAAAACCTCATGCTTGACAGAGGAAGCGGATTAAAATCCCAGTAAAAGAAAAGATGAGGAGTAGCAGCTCAAGTCTTATAACACAGTATCATCAGCACCTCCTGACAGCTATTCTTACAGTGATAAGAAAGTACCTACAGTTTTCAGGTGCTTTCAGTCTTTGGCTTTTATGATGAAGAGGTCAACTACAGGTGTAATTGATGCTATTTTTCTAGTAGTTGTTGGTGTGTAGCCCGTGGGAATCCGGCACAACACCAAATCCCAACCCACAAAGGCTAGAAACCATTCAACTAACTACATAAAGTTTGCCAGGGCTGGATTTGAACTGCAAAAATGCATTGCTCGCCATTTCACAAACTGCTCAGTTGTTTCTTCTTTTTTTATAATACTCCTTATAACTAAGCAAATACCAATCATAAACTGATTTTTCCAAAATTTCTTTGCAGAAAAGAGGTCTGGATAAAAATCGGGTTTAATGATTAGAATGAGGGTTAAAGTACAGACGTGACAAGCATTCCATTAACAAACTGTTTTGGTGGTAAGGGTGACTGGATCCTGATCCAGTTTCTTCCACAGCAAATTTTGCTGATAAAACTCGCCCTACAAATGCTTAATGGAAAATCATTTAATATTCAACTGACATTAAACGAAAGCCTTAATACTAAAGCATTGCTACACAACTTGATGCTTGGAAAAAAACATTCAAGAGAAACGGGAATTAAGCAAGTTAATATTAAGTGAGCTTAATGATTTTTGCTGCTCACATCCTTTTCTGTTCAGTAACAGCAATACATTTTTACTCTTGGTAAAGGACATAACAACGTACATGTAAGACCACACAGCCTAATGATAAAATTATTTGCAGATAGGTATAAAGGCTGTGCCCTAAGGCCAGGTTTTTCAGGAATAAAACTCATCACAATGAGCAATGATGACCAAGAAAACCAAACAAACAGAACTAATTTGGAAAGTATCCACAGGCAAAACCCTTGGATTTGTAAACTGGCTAAGCTGAAGTAGTAACCCAATACTACTATGCTAAATTCTTAAAGAGCTATAGGCAATTATGTTCTGGGTTTAAACACAAGTACAGCAATCCTACTACATGAAGCACACAGGGATAAAAGAAGAAAAAAAACCCAGCAACTACCTCCATTGTTTATAAAACCTTCTTATTTCCTTCTTGATAACTGACAGTGTACTTGACAGGAGATTTGCATTTTTAAACTGCATAGTATGTACAAATGTTGGATACTTGTGAAATGAAGACGATGCACTTATATGCTGTAAAACAACTAATAGTTGGGGGGCTGGGGGGGGGGGGGGGGGGGGCAGTTAATGTTTTCATCCTTCTGAATGGTATCAATTTCTAACTGCACTTCATTCCTGGAAACTTTCCAGTTGATTTACACAACTGAAAAACACCACAAGAGTTATACCAGTTCATCGACACAGAACACTAAGTTGACATACCTCTCTTCCATTCCTTCTGTTTTAAGGCATGGTCAGCTAAGCTTCACCTGAAAGATGTTTGTCCAGACAGTTCTCAAACACCTCCAGGGATGAGGATTCCTGAGCTTTCACAAGCAACACACTGTAGTGCTTCATTACAGCCACAACTGGGAAGCTTTCCTAATGCCAGTTCAAGCCCACTACTTCTTGCCTTACACACCATAGGTATGGAGAAGAGATGATTCCCTTCCTCTCTGCCTTATCCAGGCATATCTTCACAACTTTCTTTTCTTTAGACTAAGCAATACCAGTTCTTTTGTTTCCTGACCATTCTCCCTGCTCTCTCCTGGACTCACTTCAGCTCCTCCAACTTTTTCTTAAAATTGTGTTGCTTAAACCAGATATATTATTCCACCTGAGACCTTAGCAGTGGACAGGGGAATGGGAAAATGACTTTACACAAAGGCTAGATTTCTGCTTCTGCTACATACAAGTGTCTTTTTTGCTACAGCAATGATATTGCTGACTCATGTTTACCTTCAAATTCACTGCAAACCCCAGAATCTCTCTCAAAATCATCAACTGCCCTACCCAGAGAGAGGCAACCTACAGAGAGCCCAGCACCTGTCCTCACTGAATCATTGTCCAGTTTCTTCAGACCATTTTCCCAAGATCATTTTGAATTCTAATCCGTCCCTACAAACACATCTGCAGTCCTTCCCAATTTCATGTAATATGCGAATTTAATAAGCCTATATTCTTCCTTCACCCATGCATTAATGAACATACTGAGCAAAACCAGATCCAGGATAAATCCTTGAGGATTTATGCAAAATACCCTCCCATTCTGATAGTGAACCACAAACAACTAGTCTCTGTCTAGTTTTCTAACCAGTTCTGCATTCTACCTATAGTATATTCATCATGACCATATTCCACAAGTCCATTTACCTGAATATTAAATGAAACAGGACCAAAATTTCACTAAAATATATCTTGACAGTTATTTACCTAATTTCTTTCAGTTTGGAAATTTATTGACTCAAAGTTAAACTCAAGACACTATAACTAACTTTCCCTCTCTGCTGAGTATCACTATTCACTGGCAAATAAGAAAGCAACAGATTTCTTCCACTTTATATATAAAAAGAGTACATGATGTTAGAATTGATTCAAGGATAGAGACCAAAATTTTCTGAATTGACTTGCAGCTAGAAGGGTTTCACCTGGAAACAAGTTTAAAAGACTCAAATTTCAGAGAAGATGTCTACACATTCAAAATAATGTACCTTAACCTGGCACAAAAACCTGAGACAGGTAGCAAGCAGTAGATGTTTTTCCCTTGGTTCTTAATAATTCAAATCACCCACCCCACAAATTCACTAGGTGGCACTGCACATCAAGCTGCAACAACTTCTGCATGACCAGAAATTCTAGAATAGCTTAGTAAGATACACCCTGAAGCACAGAATATGTGCACATATTTGTAGCCTCACATAATTATTTCTTACAATAAAGCTATTGGAAACTTCTGTCTGAAGCAAGGATGATCTGTTTGTCAACACAATTTGCAGTTTCAGGAACTAAGTAACACTCACAAGACCTAGTAAAAGCTACTTTAAGCGTACGCCTATTAAATTCGAAGTCATATATCTTCATCATACATAGGAATCACAATGTAATCATGAGGTGAACTACTCACACAAATAAGGACTATAAACAAGAAGCATCTGAAGAATCAGATAATATAATAATACATTAGAAACTCTGTAGGTGTGATAAGTATTTTAGAAATATCGCCTTCTAAAGATGTCAGCTTATGGACTTAAATTCATGCCCAGCTAGCATGGTACTTAGGTACATTGATTTACACACACACACCCCATCCAATATGAGGATTTCAGTAAATCCTTTAAGTCATGTTTGAAGATGATATTCAATTAAGGTCATAACATGAGAATTATGAACTATATATTCATCCCCATAAGAAATAAAACAGAAAACTGAAATAAAGTCCAGTCCTTTGCTGGAGAGTTGTGAAACATTCCTGTTTGATTTGGAAGTGTTTCCAGTCTCCGATATTTGCAAAACGGCTGTTACATACCTTAAGAATAAATGATTTTATTTGCATAACTGCACTAACCCATGGACAAATGTAATTTCTTAGATATGGAGAAAGTTCAAGAACCAGAGGCAGTATGGGCACAGGTCTGTTCAGATCACTTGACCCTGATGAGGAAGCTATATTGTTTCTAGTACCTGAGTATTTTGCAATGCATTCTACCATATGTATAGCATATGCAAAACCAGATTCTGATACACAGGGCAACTTTATGGGGAAGGAAGGAGTTGGGCATACGAATGGTACTTACCTGCTTGGGGGCAATCATTTGAAAAGGAGAATCATACTATCAGAACACCTTTAGCAAGGAGTGCGACGAGTGCTAGTGCTCCCAAGCAATTTGAACAACCAGAAGGTTGCCAAAATAACTGAACTGGCCACACTCGTTCTGGCACCAATTCTGAGTAATACTTGCATAAAGAAACGCACTGTAACCTGCAATTGGTGAGGCATCTTCCATTTCAAGCAAATTCACTCAAGTAAAGATCCTGAAGGCATTCGACCTGACCTGTCAGCCAGAAATTACCTTTTGGATTTCTTTAAACAGGAACAAGTATACCTATACATATTTACAGCAGGAGCTGAAACGAAATAGAGTTAATGCTTTTGCTTCAGTTTTGATCCTAAGTTCCCTTACAGAATATAGTCAGAACACACATCACTAAACGTTACAAAACCATGTGGGAGAAAGTAGGTACCTACTTATTAACAGGATTCCTCCATTCATACACAATCCCCTCCCAGCACCTAATTCTCAAAAAGACATATACACGCGCTCCAGAAAAGCTGTATTCAGGCACAAATTATTTCTTTGAAAGCATGGTGGAAAGAACTGTTACATCAGGTCTAGTTCTGAAACACGAGGCTGCTGACTGGACAAATAGAAGCAGATTTATGTATATTTCTCAAGCTAATAAACAGAAAGCCAAATGCTAAAATTGAAAACAAATTAGTTTTGCTGAATTTGCGAAACTTAAGTCACAAACCAAGCATCAAAAAATTAAGCCACCAAAAAAAATAGAAGCCGTTCTTCAACATGTGGCCATAGGTGTTCAGCAACTAATTTGTCCAGGGTAATGATAGGGGTTTTTATCATTTTTGAAACTTCAGCTTAAAGAATTAGCTCCTTTCTGCCATTTATGCTATGCAGAATCATTTGTTCCCATTTTAAAAAGATATTTAATAAAAATAAATAAAAATACATTGCCAGTATTTGCTGGACAATGGTTGAACCCACTTGGACACACTCTTTAAATTAAATATTCAAGAGACAAAGATATCCAAATTAATTTTCAATGACAATTTCTTACAAAAAGTAAGCTAATGCATTACCATTTAGTTACAAGACTACAAACATGAGTCTGGCCCAAAGCCCGCTCATGTGAATGGAAAATCTCACACTAACTTCAAAGGACTTGGGATCAGTCCCTATAATAACTACATGAAGAACATTCCATTTTGGGAGATGCAGCTACATAGCAGTGGTTAATAAAGTCAATGTGTGTTTTTAGTTGTTGGAACTTTTTTCAGGAAAGAGTTATACTGGGAAGCAAATAGATTCAACTGCCTAATAGGCTATTAAAAAAAAAAAAAAAAAAAAAAAAAAAAAAAAAAAAAAAAAAAAAAAAAAAAAAAAAAGGCAGAAGGTCATAAAGTGCCCAGGCCCTCAAGGTATCAGAAGACTGGGAGGAACCCCGTATTATGCCACACTGATCTAATAGGAAAAACCTCACCACAGTAAGAATTCTCTAAGTCTTAAGCTGTAAAGTTAATTTTACTGTGATCTTTTACAAAGCATTTAGAGATGAACATGCTCAGCTGGCATGCAGTTCCTACCGCTGAAGCTGGCCAGTGCTGTGCATTCAGAACGGATGGCTGCACTTCCTGCAAGCTCCTGCCTTTGGCAGCAGGAGGAAGCTCTTCAGTAACCGTTTATATCACCCCCCACCCATGACAGTGGATGCTGTCCAAAGATTGCATTCACAAAGGATGAACAACATGTTACTTCAATTACATCCCTCAGTAAAAAGGTTATAAAAAAAAAAAAATGCTATACTTAGATTCAGAGCAGACCCAATTTCTGAATAATAAAATGGGTTATCTTTATTATATGAAATAATCATTAAATGAAAAAAAATGCAAAACCCATTTCCATTTCTTTTTGGAAATTTCTGTATGGGCCTTCTTCCACATCCTTCAAATTAGACATTATCTTTTTGAATAAGTAAAAAATATTCTCAGGCAAAGCTCAAGTCACCTGCAGGTTTGTACATCTTCAATCCYGTTTCCATTATTTCAGAAATGTCATTCCTTCCCTTTTTCTGAATACAATTATTTCACAAAGAGCAAAGGAAATTGGCTAATGGACTATACAAAAATAAACTATTAAAACTGGCTGTGTAAAGTAAGGAAACAAAAACAATGAGAAAAATATTTTCCTCTCTAGTCATTTTTCAGTAAGAAGAGTTTAATTTGTTTCTTGAACCAATGAAAGACGTAACATTTCTGACAAATTGTGATTTTTAAGTTGACGGAACTGACTGAAGTATAAACTGCATTTCCTTCGTGGTAGCCATTTGAAGTAACTACAAAATCTTGTATAATGGTAACTGTACAAATTAATCTGGATAGAAAAAAGTGTAATGCGTTCTAAATGCCAAATAACAAAACAGCAAATATTGGACTCACTGTTATTCAAATTATTACATCAGAAACTGATTTCATTCATAAATTTTAAATGTACAATTTATTTTATGCTAACTAAAATCTACATCTGAAAATTACATTATCTCACTATCAAGTTGCAGCTGGCAGTCAACAGAAGACCTGATAACATTTAAAAAAAAAAAATCAGAGAGATAACTAGGTGAAAAGAATAGGCTATGCAGAGACTAAATCCAAGTTAAGTTTTCTGTTTGTTAAAGACAATTAATAGTGGGGCTAAATCGCAAGTTAAGTTGCTACAGTCAGAGAAACAACAGCACTACTGCCAAATCTTTAAAAAAAATTAAAAGGCCAAGGATCTAAATGCAGGAAACATTTTTTCATTACCACTATGTTCAATAAACTTCTATTTTACAGAAATAAAGATAACATAAAGCTAATATTCAGCACTCAGGTAATATTTCCTGATAAAAGACGTGCAAAATAAAATCAAAATATCATTGTTAAATTGGAAAATGCACTTGTAACTGTACAGAAAAGCAGCATCTTAATCCAGTATACTTACATTATTGCATTCTCCCAGGAAATATAGTGCAAATCCATCAGCTTTTGTAGCTGCCAAAGCAATAATAAAAGAAATAATTGTACTCACAGGGGGAAATTGAACTTACACAAGATCTCTGAGGTGAAACCACAGATTCAATTCCACTTGCGACAAACATGTAAAATTCTAAAGGTGAAGGTCTATTGCTGTGTCCCTTGAAACTTCCCAGACTCTACAAAGTTAGAGGTATGAGACAATTCTTGTCTTCCCCATTGTCATTTACTACATTCTAAAAGATAATTAGAAACAACCTCTTTATACATCTTATTCTTATTCCAAGGCCTTCAAATTAATTCATATGACAGTATAGAAGTAACATAAGAACATGTATTTACAATATACTCAGCCAGATAACATTATAATTTCCATGAGTAAAATAAATACCATTCATAGATGGTAAGAAAATTATGGGAAAATAAAATGTTGCAAATACTGCCATAAAAATGTGTTTAAAAAACCCTGTTTCTATTTTCTGCACCTGCCCCATGTTAAAAACACTGATACACACCAGAAAGTTTATACTTATCAGATTTCTGCCAGATTCAGGTTGTTGTATGAAATAGGGTAAAGTCAAGTTCCTTAAATGCTCAAAAGYTTAAAGTCAACCAACCACATAACTTACTGCTAAAATGAAAACTCTCAAAATCAGAAGAGGATATAGCAGTCAATGTTTTTTACCCCGCTTTACACAATAGGCTTTGATACTTTGAGTGCAAGTCTGTCTATCTTTCCAACAGTTAATAAACATTCTAACCAGTAAATGTATATATCTGATACCCGGTTTTTATGAATGAACACAAGAATCCATTTAGTACATTTCAGGGGAGTGATTATACTTGTGTGTGATCAAATCAATTGGCTTTCGGCATTTCTTTGACAAAAGGAAAAAAATCCCACTGTGTAGTTACTTGCTTATTGTCAACTGTGTAACACCAGTGAGAGTTCAGGGCATGGTAATCTGCATTCAGATTTTAAATCCTTCAGCTGTAGTATGTAAGCACATTGAGTTACGAGGCACATGAGCACTGTAAGGGAAATATAAAAAAAAAAAATCTCATCTGCTTTACAAAAGAAAAAAAAAACTGTAAAAGATAAGCAGACCCTGTCTCCTATAACTTATCGCTTACTGTGTATTAATAAAATCCAGCCTGATTTGCTGTGAGCTGGACATCAATATGCAAATAACCACTTAAGCAAAATCAGTAAACAGAAGTGGTCCTTTTAAAACATCATGTATATAAACCAGAACTATTACTCATCATTACAAAATGATGAAGTAGCAGGGACGGTAAAACCTTTCTAAAGAGTTGACTGAAAGCTATACTGAACAAAGCTACTGATACTTCCTATTGAAGTCTGAGTACATCCATTTTGGCTAAAAAGCAGCCGAATTACACTTATAGTGTTACTGGGAAATTTTTTGTTTTTATTTTTTAACTTTTGATCACGTATAGTATTTTCTTACCACAAAAGGTACTTACATCAGATAGAAAAAAAATGGTTAAACAACGGAATGTAATTTGAGATCACGCAAAAGATATGCCTTCTTTCAGTAACATCTCAGTTTTGTTTCAAAAGGAGTTCAGGTATGCACTCATATTACTGATAGATTTTTTTTTTTTCTTCTTTCAATATTGACATTGCAACACCATCATAACCAGAATAGTCTATTCTTTGGTTCATTTAACAGGGGACTCTAATTTTGCAATTGGATACACAACTCTCTCCAAAGATGAAATTCACTTAAGTGCAGTCAGGGATTCACTGAGGGACAGAATGCGAAGTAAGTTCATACTGAGACAACATCCAAAGAAAACACTGTTATMCCTCAATACCTGTCTTTATTAATTAAACCACGTAAGAAATGTGCTGTGCACTGATGCTAAGTAAAAGCTCAGAGACATCTGATTCTCTTTCTTACCTATTTTAATGATGCTGCTCAGTTCATACAGAAGTAGTTGGTTATCTCCTCCTGTATCCAGGCGCTGTTCTATGTAGCTGTTCAATTCGTACACTACACCTTGCATATTCGTATCCTGGTACTATGGAAGCAAAGACGAGAAGAACATTTTAGAATAATTCAGATGTATTTTGCAGTTTTTAAACATATAAATTCACTAAAAATAATACATTGAGATTTCAATACCAAGTCAATCGCGACTGTCCTCATCCAGCTGCCTGAAGAACTGGGTCACTGCCAAGCAAGAGGCACAGCACTCCACTCTGTGCTCCGTTAGACATTTGTTCAAAGTGTACCGAGTACACCACTGCGCAATTAGTAATCGCCTAAACTTGGACAAGGTCACATGACAATGTCTCAAGAAGAAACTGAGATGCGCAACAATTACAAGGTAAGTAACCTTCAACTCCTTCCTTTTAAGCTCCTACTCCACCACGAAAGGAGGCAACTAGCTGCCTTTGCCAGCATCTTCCACCTCAAATTCATGAACCAAATGACAGAACTGTGCCAAGCACCAGAGCTTTGAGGTGGTAGCTGAAGGAGCTCAGCCTTTCAAACACAGCAGCAATTAACACCAACAGACCAAAGGACAGTAATTGCATGAGTCAAAATCATGCTAGCCACTGTAGCCTAATAGGCATTTGTTTCAACTGAAGATGGCAGACAAAGCCAGAAAGAGATTACAAATCAGTTAGGATATTTAGATGGGAGCAACGGGGTGCTGGTTGCTGGTACGATGAAACAGCATGACATGGCTAAAATCTCATAGGAAAGGAGATGCAGCCTCCCTTCAGCAGCCCAGCTGCATTTGGTTATCCAGTTCCCGAGTCCTGAAACCAAGTCCTGAAGGGCTGAAAAAACTGGCAGTAAATGTGCATGTGTAGCATGACAGCATCATGAACAATAATTTCACAGAAAGCAATACTTGGCAGTAAGTAAAGATTCATTACCCTGCCCAAAACTGGTAATGTGGTAACTGAAGAAAGTAATATGGTTAATTACTTATTGAACTCAGTGATGCAGTAAATTATGTTGCTTAAACTAAAAATGAAGCTGGTGACATTTAGACGAATTAATGTTGCTTGAAAGACTAAGACTTATTCTCCTGCTCATTCATACTTTAGAGCCAAATGTAATATAGACCAGACTAATGTAAACAGTACTATGGAAAATGCCACGAAAGTTCAGAGTACCACAGTCTACCCACCACTCCCACGTTTATGTGCACGTATGTAACTCTGCTCCGTATCTCTCTAGATCTTCTCTGTCTGTAACTTTGGGTAAACTTGTACATGTGACACTTACTGATGGATTAAGCACTCACAATATATTCCATGATATAATTTTTATTCCCACTATTACTTTCATGCATTTCTACATACAACACACTATGTCATGAACACAGAGCATACAGCCATATATTTAGGATACATTTGGCTTCATCTCAAAAAAACCAAACTCCACCAACAAAAAACCAAAGTGCTTGCTGGATAATATCAATTCCCAATTCCTTTAAATTAAGCAGATCTTAATCTTGACTTTAAAATGGCTCCTGAGAACACACAATCTTTGCCGTGACCCCTTCTTAACACATGGTGTTGTATTAATCTATTGCTCCAGATGGACATATTAGAACATTTGAGACCTAGGGTGTCCAAAATGCTCTCAATGTATAACAAACTTAAGACTTAATAATTCTTTCTATAAATTGATGTGATGATTATACATTTTGACAGCAATGTAAGGTCACAGTGCACACATGTATAAACTGCTATAAAGTCTTGAGTTTACAGTACAGCATGCCATTACCATTATTAGCACCGTATGGCAGCTGGCAAACTTCCATTGACTGTCCTCTGTTGTGTGCCACGTTTACTATTGTATGATTCTTCCAAGGGAGACAACAATAGCGTAGTTTCATGAAAGTAGAATTTTTATACTTATGATATAGCCATAAATAGCCATATAACAGGAAAATGCTGAACGAGAGTCTATATTATTCATACCTGTTAACCCATATCTGCACAAGTACGTGTAGCCACATATCCTAAAGCAACAATAGCTAATCAAGCACACATGCACAAAGCCTTTATCATGTGGAAAAATGCCTTCTCAGAACTTGGAAATGAATATATATCTCTTCACCTGTGATGCACAGTCAGGTTTTAAATCAAATCTTCAAAGGTTGAAGCTAATACATTAAGAGAACACATCATCAAAATGAGCCCACTGCCATAACAGCTGTGGCAGAATAATAACTTTCCCTGTAATCAAGCAGCAGTTCCGTGTACATAGTAATTACATAATAAGCTATGTCCTTTATCCTCACCTCTGCAACATACGCTTGCAAACATTTTGTAAGCAGGGCAAATCATTCCATGCATCCATATTACTAGAAAGATGGCAGCTGCGTAACATATACAGTTGTAACACGGCAGATTTCTATTACTGACAATCTGTGGATTCACAACTGGCCAGATGACTAGAATTTGTCCAGATTCACAATTAAGTAATTCTATGACTTAGATCAATCACCAGCAAAGAATTACTCTGTCATGTTGTAAAATGATTTTATTTTTATTACAGTGGAATGAAAGAGGTTTATTTATTTGGTTCTAGGCATTTTAGATTGGATAACCACAATTATGTTTGGTTGAAAAGCCACAATATTCTTTATGAAACCATGTATTTAAACACTGAATAAGTCATCAGCAAACCTTGGTACAAGCACTATCCAATGTGGTTGCTAACACAGACCCGTGCATATTTGGTATAAAACTTACTTTAGGAAAGTAATTCGTCAAAAAAATTCAACACACTTGCTGGAAAAAGAGTATTCRTTTGTCATCAGATATAGCTGTTTCTTAATTTGTTATGGTAGTTTAGTTTGCAATTTAAACATTATTAATACTCAACTCCTTTTAATTAATTCATTCTTCCCATTGCTGATTTTCTTCCACTTAAGATTCAGTGTCTACAAGTATTTTGGCATATTTATTGTAAAATTCTGAATTTCAGTGACATTACATTAAAATAATTCAAGTAGACTAAAAATTGGTTTAGCACTATCATACCACTACCATACTGGCATCATATTTCTAGCAGCTGCGTATATTACAATGCTGTGAAAAAGAACTAACAATTAAGAAGGGAAATCCTGTTATAAATATTCATATTCAAATTTATAAGTATGAAAGAAGGATGTTTTTGCAGGATTTATACAAAAATATTTCTATGGTTATTTGTCTTTAGAATATTGTGGTGCAACAGAGGACAGCAACCCATGACAGGTGATTTAAGCATAGTGCTGTGACTTAGATCTAAACAAAGAGGCTGAGAATCACAAACATTTTATTCCATGAAAGGAGATACTGAAATATCATAGAGTGAGATGAATTTTAAGCATTCATTCCGAACAATTAAGACACAAAAAAAAATATTCAAGGATACAATTTAATATCTAAAGTAAATTTTATATATGACAAACTGAAATGAAGATTAATTTCCATGCTTTCATGCTTATAGGGTAGCTGTGCCAGGGGCAGTTTAAGCTCCTGCAGAAATGAAAAAGCCCTTCTGCTGCAACAAAAAGCCTTCATTAATACAGCACTGGGTCAATAAATGCAAACATAATCCAGAAGTTGATCTGTTTTCTCTGTAACTTCCTAAAACATCTTCTGAGTAGCAATGAGAGAGTAAGTTCCTATGTAATACTTACTCTCTACTACAGAGCTCTTTCTCCACAGCAACAATTGCCTGGTTCTGCAACAGAACCATGTCTTTTTACAGACTTCCTAGCGTGTGACATTATCGCAGGCTAGGAGGAGTTAGAACAAACGAACAGCCAAATTCCATGTAACGTGGAGAGGGATGGCCAAATGTGCTTTAGGGATGCAGAACTTTACTGGATGATGAGAGAGGAGAAAAATTGTGAAAGCCACAAAACATGGGGGCAAGTGGCCACATCCAGAGAGGTTCCTCTTGATGTTGCTTATTTTTCATCTGTAATTTAGGCATCTTAGGCTGGTTTCAGAGGATGTCAGAGAGACCCGCAAGGCAGAGCTCTTTGTCAACTGATGCAGGCGGCCTCTAGCCGACCGCAGGGCTATGAGGGCCAGAGGAGTACCACCTTCTGCGGGTGGCTGTAAAGTCCTGTTTCATTACAGGCTCAATGGGGAAGGACAGCACAGGTGTTTTGCCCAGGAAATGGGAGAAGGTGCTGAACTGTCATATCAGTATGCCTTGGAAACCAACTTCTGGGAAAGCAGGGATCAATTCTTCTAGCAAGCATCAAGCATTTTCTTAAAAATTTTCAAGGCTCCTTACCCACTCTTTCAAGTATTACCAGACTGAAATGCAGAGAGGCCCTGGGAAAGCAGTACGGATCCTCATATTCACTGCTTCAGGTCCAGCCCCTGGTGCCATCCCAGGCTTCCCCTATTTTGTTTGCTACGCGAGAGGAGCTGGGAGGTGAGGGGTGCTGCCTGACTCTCACCGTTATGCAGGCTGGCTGGACAGAGTGTGCAATAAGGTCACCAGCAGTACTGAGCGAGCTAATGTTATACATGTTGTGTCCAGTGCCACCCTATCCATTTGCAAGGCCCTCTAGAGGTGCCAGAGGGGCCACACCATGGATAGGTGTAGGCTATTCTGTCCCAGGGCACTTGACACTGAGGCCATAAATGTAATCCGAGACATGTAAGCAGGCAAAATCCCCCAAAAAACAAACAACAACAACAAAAAAAACAGCCTCAAAAAACTAAGGACAAAAAAGCTTTGTAAGATCGAAATGACATTTTTCCAAAAAAACAGAAACAGTTGTTCAGGTAAGAAGCAATTGCTGGACCAAGATTAGGATCCATTGGGACAAACGGAGGCTCTTGTAAGGAGCCTCAGTTATTGAAGGGTGCTAAATCACTAAGAACAAAGGATGTACATAGGCCAAGGAGATTGTATATAGACACRGGAGTTTAAAACACCTATTCTCTCTTTGGTTACATCAGGTAATATTTCTGATAACCAGCTAATACTTCATCAAACCACCTTAATTAATCTGTGAATGACAGCATCAAGACTTGCAGATAGTGAATCCAAGTGATTCTGCACAGCACTTTATACAAAACAATGTCCTTAGGCAGGGACTGGATTTCACCACAAACACCTAAGTCATGAGATCTGAAATGTAGCAACAACCTGTACCCAAACGTCTCCAGTCTTCTCTTTAAAACTGACAGCTACTCTCTTCTCTATGAAGCATACTACAGAACATAAGCAGCTGCTAAATCCAAAACAACCAAAATCTCCTCATAAACTTCCAGCCAACACAAGTTTTCTTTCCTATGAAACTACARTCTCAGCAACAAGAGTCATCAGGGAATGAATTTAAAGATGAACTAAAAAAACCTTCAAATAAAAAAAAAAAAAGTGCATTTGTTTGCAGTCTTAATGGTCTGAACATTTGCTTGACATTTGATTGAGATGTCAATCTAAACTATTTCATGCTAGGTATGCTCATACTGGACCAGAAGTATAAAAAGACTGGTCTTACATACGTAAGTTCTCAATGCCATTGATATCTGCTTTATAAAAAAAGAATTCCCAACAGCAACACTTTTGTACTTCTTAAAAACAAGCATTGCAGTCACAAAAATAAACAAACAAACTAAATTGTTTGATGCTTTTTGTTGAAACAGATCAGCTTTCCCTTCTTTTCAGGTAGCATTATGAAAAAAMCCAGATCCACAGTTACCACCCTGATTTGAGAGGCTCACTCTACATAATTTTCTGGTTGCCTCCATAACTTATCTTCTGGGAAGATCATCAATACTCAATTACTGTATCTTTTTTAAAGAAATACTATATTTCCTTTAAGAATTTTGGGACCATTACTTTATTTGCCCACGTAATAAGCAGATTTTTAAACTGTAGTATATTCTTGCCGCTTTCCTGGGTTTTTTTGTTTCTCACCCCCTAAAGGAACGCATAACCAGAAAGGAACATATTGGTAACCAAAACCAGCCCCTGCAGGCAAAGGCAGCCTTGTGAGAGACGTCTTGTTTAAAAGTACCTAGAATATTCATTCCATGTGTCACCACACTTTACCGTAATGAGTATTCAGACAACTAATTTAAAAACAAAGAAGGCCAGACCTGTAAGTATCACAATAGTCACCTACTTCTTTAAACGCAAGAATTTATTGTATTTTAGTTATAGTAATGTTATTGCATTTGTGATGACCAATGGGTATAAAGAAAGAAATGCTTCTAGAAAAAAAGCCAAAATATTTAATTAAACCAACTAATAAAATTGGGAAAAGGACACAAACTTTCATTCAGGTCATTTTTATGTGTATATAAGTTACTTTGTGTACATGTTTGATATGTATGTTTACGTGTACTGCTACCTTCTGTAGGCCTGGTACTTTCACTGGCTGCGATATTTTGCATTGTTTAGCTGCACTGATGGCTAGTTCACACCTTGCATAGCAACTGCTGTTTCTCATTTTTGGGCACAGATAACTAAGAGATAACTGTTTCCTAATAACAGTGAAAACACATCTAAACTGCACATGTGAAGAACCAAAAATATGAGTCTGGACTTCATTCCAAAAAAAAAAMAAAACCACCCCACAACCCCCAACCCCCCCCCCCCCCCCCCCCCCCCCAAAAAAAAAAAAAAACCAAACACCAAAAAACCTACAGAAAGGGAATAAAACTGCTTGCTTGCTTCAGGGTGGAAATGCTGAGCCAAAGGATGTCAAATCCTCAGACTGAAAAATAAAAGTAGAGAGAATGCAGTAAGCAAGCTTACAGTACAGAGCTGGCTTTCAGAGGAGCAGTGAGCTTGGAGAGGAAGCTCAGAAAAATCTCTCTGCTCCAAAAAATCAGAAGAGTTAACTGGGGTTGGCTGGAGTAACCAGTTTTGTTTAAACTTGGACACTGGAAAGCACGAAGCTATAAAGAGCAGACTTAGCTGAGGTGATTAATTTTAATGCTTGTACATAGCCCCAGAGAAAACTGCTTCTACACACTTTTGTCTGACGTCTATTCTTCTTGTTTTGACTGGAGAGGACATGGGTTAGAACTTGCTTGGTAAATAAAGTTTAGCATTGTGGCACCGTACACAGGTATTTTTGAATTGTTTGTTCGCACATCAAATGCTGTTCACAACAAAAGCAAAGAAGGGACGATATGAGATGACATTTGGCAGGACGGGCCCTATTATGTCAAAAGATGCAAACCAGATCTCACTCTGCACAGAAAGGTTCACTAATTTTGAAGGCATGTGTTTCCCAGCCTGTTTCCGTAGCTGATTTCCAAGCCTTGGAGAGATGGTGAACACCTTCCCTAGGAGAAGCTTCTTGACAAATAGCCCCATTCACTGGCATCCAATTCTACTCTTTCCATCAGCTCCCTCCCTGTTATCAAATGATAACACTGAAATAAATTGCTTCAATAGTAAYAGGAAAAATACATAATAAAAAGCAAAGTCTTGGCTTACGAGAAAAGAACATTATGATGATATAGAAGTAACCATATAAGCTGTTATTAACTGTAAGGCTCATAAAACTGCGTGTATATCTCAATTATATCACCTCTCCAGATTATATAATAAAACAGCATAATGAGCTTCATTTTAACTTGACAAGGCTGAATACTGCTCCTCTTTTTAAAAAGCTTTTTATAAAATCACATTCCCTCCTAATACTTGACTTGCAAGTACTCTAAAGACATCACGTACAAAATTAAACTTCCTCATTTTCCTACCACTGGCTGCTTATCACTACCACAGTATCCACAAGATTTTCTTTATAAAGAAATCAGCTTATACAAGCATCTTCTTCTAGTGACAATAGGTGCAATGCCATTTGCATCACTTCGAAAGGCTGGATATACCCGTTTGTTCTAGTTCCCCTAACTTTTTGATTAACTTGTCGCAGTCTTCAGTTCTGGGACTGTGTGAAAACATTTAAATCCCATCTTTAACAAGGAAATACTACAAAGAATGAGCTTGCTTTGCCAATGTGTCATAAAAAGCCCAAACTTTTATTATGAGTTGCACGGTGAAGATACATGCAATTACTGCAACTATTTACTGAAAACACACTTGCTAATTCTGTAACTGTCAGTGACATACTGTGCTGGATGCTACCTGGTGCCAAGGCAGCTGCCAAAAGCTCCAAGTCCAAAAAGGGGAAAGGAGAGGACTAAAGTATTATTCCTGTTTCCAAGAATAAAGTACTGTAAATGAGCTAGTCACTTGCTAGGTAATAATTTTCTGGTGTTTATATGGTAAACTTCTGCAAAGTGAATTGCTGTTGGCATCACCAGAGTTTACAAAGCAAAGGTACTTGCCAAAAGGCAGCTTCACTGGAAGTATTGTTCAGGTAAACATGGAATGGAAAGTCATTAAGCAAAATGAACAGCAGCTAATTTCGCTGTGATMATATCAGGAACATTAAGTATTTTTGTTTAAACTTCAGAATCTGAGGTACAAAAGAGCACACAGTGATCATGGGAAACTTAGCAGCACGTAGAACAAAATCCTGGCTATAGTTCATGTAGGAATGGGATTATTTTTGCCAACTGAAAAGAATAACATGTCTCCAATGCACACTGTTTTCACTAATACTGTCAAAGAAATATATCTTTAGTCTAGATATACACGAATACACATGCACTTAGTGCTCAAACTCACACTCCTCTATTTTCGTTTCTTTTGCAGATAAAACAGCAAAAACAAAGTATAAAATTCAGCTTAAGTTTTCTTCATCAAAATAGTTTTCTTTCTGAAATCCCTCTGCCCAGAAAACCACTTCTGTAGCTAGGATGGATGGGATCAGCCAACACACATCTGCACAATAAGCAAGCAGAAGAAACTCAGCATTTCCAAGGATGTTCCCAGTACTACATCATGTGAAAAGGAGATTCTGTCCCCAGTTACATATATTTCATAAATACTGGAATCTAGCATGCAGAAAAAAGTTCACAGGTTCACTGTTTGGTCACAGATGCTCATGAGATATTTTGTAACCACAGGTGTTCTTATGCCAAAAGCAGTCTAGAGGAATTGGGAACTCTTTTTTTTTTTTTTTGCTCCCCTCCCCATCCCTGTCTGCTACTATGTCAGGCCAATCTAGGATATCTTTACATATAACTTCTGAACACCAAAATATTGATGAAATTACCATTAGTAGACCAGATTTAAAGACGACAAATTTTCAAAAGCTTCTTTTCTRTTCTACAAATCTCAACATTTAAAATACGTGGAAGGTTTCTCCTACTCTCTCCTTGTTTCAAAAACATGCAATGTAATGCTGATAGCCAAGATTGCTACTTTTTTTCTACTAAGCTGCTAAAAATGGCAAAAGATTAAAAATGCATTTCTTATACAACAGCATTTTTCAGAACTTCCTCAATTTTCAAAGTGTGAAACTGCAATACAAACCCTTGAAAATACCAAAATTTCCTTCCAATAATTCAAGAAGTAAAAGATTTTTTTCAAAAATCTGGACACCATTCATCCCACTGCATTTTGTTGATAAAAAGAAAAAAAGGCAAATGAATGACAAGTTCAGTATTTAGAGCCCCTAGAACAATCCTATAATTTCATATGTTTATAAAGAAAAAAGGTGAGGCTTTTTTGGGGGAGAAAGGGCTTAAATAAATTTAACAAAAAATATCCTCCCCCAATTTAATTCTGTAAGCACAACAGAAAAGGACACTATTGAAGCAACTGATGTCACAACATATGACTATGAATGTTTTAATGTTTTCACTCTGCCCAACATGGAAAGATGGAAAAAAAAAATCCAGCGATGAAAACCACATTTTTTCAGCATATTTCTACCTTGGTTCCTAACTAATACAATATTTTAAACCAGCTGGTGATTTAATTCTGCAATAAATTTCCTTTCACTAACCTTTATTTTTGCTTCCCTATGATATAAGCTTCTTCTTGCAGACATTTTCAGGAATTAAAAATGTAACACTTAATGACTTCAAAATTCATAACTCTTCAGTCAGCATGAACATGTCTTTTTGTCTGAAAAACATTACTCATACAGAACTTTCTTAATTTAAATTCTGATTTACGTTCAGATTTTAATTAAACTGGCATCTGTTTGAGCTGCTGCTGAAGAAAGAGGATGTATTACAATGGTCTACATTATTATATTTGCTAATTATTATATTTGTATTACATATATTTTATTATATGTAATGGTCTACATTATTATATATAAGTTGTGCCAGGGGAGGTTTAGATTGGACATTAGGAAAAATTTCTTTACTGAAAGAGTGGTTAAACATTGGAACAGGCTGCCCAGGGAAGTGGCTGAGTCACCATCCCTGGAAGTATTTAAAAGAYGTGTAGRTGAGGCRCTTAGGGACATGGTTTAGTGGGGCATGGTGGTGTTGGGTTGATGGTTGGACTTGATGATCTTAGAGGTCTTTTCCAACCTTAATGATTCTATGATTCTATGATTCTATGATTATATATGGCATTACTCAAAAATACTAAAAACTAGCAAACATGTTCATTTGTAGTATGGTGATTACTGAGTGCCCTCAAGTATTGTACTTTAAAAAAAAAAACAAAAACTAGTGTAACATGGTATACACACCAAGTGCACAATGATTGATAGCTTAAAAAAAAAACAAGGGAGAAAACGGTTACTTAAGAACATCTGAAGTATCATCTGCAGCCCACTGACTCCAGGACTTGAAGTGACAGCCCACCCATCTTCAGGAAAACTCTGAATCACTATATATGACTTCGGGGGGTTGAGATGGCTGGGACCAGCATGTCTGAGAGACAGAGGGGGTGACTGGCAGGGCAGACTCAGGGGGTTCCAGAGCTTGCTTTTTTTGCCTTGAATAGCTCAAATGTGGTAACCTAGATATGTTTTGTAACTCCATTTTACAGAGTTTTAGGTAAAATGGGAATCTATTTACCAAATTAACAACAATTAAAAGGAACTGTCTTCCACAGAAATAATTACGGCTTCTGAGATTTTTAGACAGATCTTTAATTATTTTGAAATCAAAACAATATATACAGATATACTAATAACAATAATCTTTGGTTTTGGTGGCTTTAACGATTGTGGTGATGATAAGGTCGAGTGTTTATGGGTAAGGATGAGGGGGAAGGCCAACAAGGCAGATATCCTGCTGGGAGTCTGTTATAGGCCACCCAACCAGGATGAAGAG
>JAYKAV010002242.1:654288-766410 GCA_035582835.1 Phoebastria nigripes | reverse complement strand
AGGGTCTGGAGAACAAGTCTTATGAGGAGCGGCTGAGGGAACTGGGACTGTTCAGTCTGGAGAAGAGGAGGCTGAGGGGAGACCTTATCGCGCTCTACAACTACCTGAAAGGAGGTTGCAGCGAGGTGGGTGTTGGTCTCTTCTGCCAAGTAACTAGTGATAGGACGAGAGGAAATGGCCTCAAGTTGCGCCAGGGGAGGTTTAGATTGAACCTTAGGAAAAATTTCTTTCCTGAAAGAGTGGTTAAACATTGGAACAGGCTGCCCAGGGAAGTGGCTGAGTCACCATCCCTGGAAGTATTTAAAAGATGTGTAGATGAGGTGCTTAGGGACATGGTTTAGTGGGCATGGTGGTGTTGGGTTGATGGTTGGACTCGATGATCTTAGAAGTCTTTTCCAACCTTAATGATTCTATGATTCTGTGGTTGCAACGATAGGTATTTACTCAACTGCCATAACTGTTGAATACTAAGGGGTGACCGAAAAACGTGTTATAAATTAATAAATTACTAAAACATATTAATTTTCACCTAAATTCTCAACACCCTTATACATCCATAGCACATCATGTATATGGAGAACTTCTGCTTGAATAAAGTCATTTTAGACATCATTTAATCTCTTTTTCGTAGTCTCGTAAGAGGTGAACTTCAGTTCCCCCTTATGCTAGCCCTCTGCTCTCAGGGTTACCAAACTGAAGTTTCCACTACCAGCCTGTTTCCACTCCTTCCATACCCTAGTATTGTCCAAAGGGCTTCTACTGAGAGCAAGACCACCCAGCCAGCTTTTGCAGTCTTTCAATCAGCCTTATTTTTAATATGTGTCTGACACTATTGTGTTTCTCCTGGGAACACGAAAGAGTTTATGCAAGACATTCAAGAAGAGGAGCAAAACAGGACTATGATTCCACCTCAGAAAGCTGTAAGTGGCTCCCTCATCTTATATGAAATAACATTTGGGTGCTTCAGGCTGACTGGACACATCTGAGGGCAACAGATTGTCCCGTACTGATCTTGTGTCATTCCCAGCAATGGCACTAGTTTCTAACAGATCCCCCTAACTAGTCCTCAACCATGGACTGATATTCTGCAGGACACAGTGTCAATCAGATGTAAAGCTAGAGTTGGGAATTTATTACTGAATATGTCTTTTAAGATTTTACATTACATTTCATACAGTACACTGCAAAATACTTCAAGTTAAAGAATTTAGCCCATCTGTACCACAGCACATCTCAAAGGGAGTTATTAGATAGGGCATATTCCTTCCCTTGTCTCCTCTTATGCTTGCCATCTCTCGGGGCAGTAACACTGATTAAATAGTCTGCTGTTATGCCTAAGCTCAAAGTCCCATGATTTTCCTGGTTTCCGTGAAGTACCTTTTTAAAACTGGATCATGAAAACAGCACTGTGAGAACTCTAAATTTGTTAATGCAAAATACCCTTTAATTTATTTACAGCCAATCAAGTGTTCTTAGTATTTATTTTCCTTATTAACTGTTCTCTAGTCAGTCAGTACACCAATTGTTTTTCTCTGGAGATCCACTATGTCCAGGGAATAGAGTCAAATCTTGATCAGAGACTGCACAAAAATCATCTCAAGTGAACAGTAGGCCTCAGAGACTACATTTCTTTTTAGAGGGGATAGAGAGTAGCACTTACCCTGCTGACTTCTTTAGGAGTCGATTCATCTAAGAGGAAAAAAAACAAACAATTAGGAACTCAGGGAAGTTTCTAGACTGAATGAAGAACAAGATACCGCACTTCAAACAATTTTTGCACCTTTGTACAAAACTTTTCTAACATGGTTCAATAAAGTAATTGAAATATCCTGAGACTGGTGTTCATTTACAATCTTTTAAACTTCTAAATCTAAAAATGAATTAAAATTAGGATAAAGTATTCAATAATTCTGTCCTGACTTAATAAGAATACAAAATTTCCTACATTTCATAAGTCAATTCACAGGCCAGCTAAACCAGTAAGTCCTATATCATTCTCCTACACTTATATTCCAATTCAGTAAGGCAATTGTTAGTATTGCACAGTCTGAGAAGTAAAGGCCCTTTGCTACCAAATATATGCCACCAACGTCCTACATGTACGAGCAAGTTAGTGAGTAGACTTAGACTTTCTGTTCTGAAGATCAAAGATGCTATTCCTGTTGACTTCTTTGGATGTGGAAAAAAAGCCTTGTGACCACAAGAACAGAAGAATATCACTGATGTGATCTGGCATAACACATTAAAAGCACATAGATTACAAGGTTTTATATTTTTATATATATACACACACACACACTGTAAGGTTTTGTCATTTCAAATGCAAGTAGACTATGCATTTTTTTAATTTAAATATCTAAAAATAAACACAGGTACAATACCAGAGCACTAGCTAAAACATTGAATAGTATTTCTGAAAATAAAGAGAAAGCAGTTATACAGCAAGAACGCATCTGCCACAGGAAGAGTTTCCAACTTCCAATTCAACCACACCAAAAGCAACTTGAACACACCCTTACAAACCTCCAGTTGGTTAGCTGTTTCTGAAAACATGAAGGGAACTATTTGTAACCTTTTATTTGATACTAGGAATCAAATTGCTATACTCTGGAAATTAATTTTAAGTCACCAAATAGATTTAATCTCACAGAGAAAGACCATATGTTTATATTTGTGGCCCTTAATTTACACATATTTTGATACATCTCTATTGAATGGATTTTCAGATAGCTCTGTCAGATACAGACATAGTATCACCTAGTCTGCTTAATAGCAGATACACTACATTTTCTCCAAAATCATACCCAGGTGAAGGAGGGATCTCAAGGTGCCCCTTAGGAAGGGCACATTTACAAGTATTTCAATGTTATCACCAGCAAAGGCTCTTCAGATCTTGCGATTTAAGATGAACTTTTAAACAATAAAGCTAGAAAAAAACACTTCTAGAAAACAGATTCAAGACCCAATTTCCAGTGAAAGAACTATTATCATACAGATTTCTCCTCAAAATTGAGTGATACCAAGTAAAACAATATATTTCACAACTGTGAGTTAATATTAGTCTTCTCTTACCCCCAATCAAATGATATACCAGTAATTTACACATGCAGAACACGGACACAAACTTAATTGAGCTATTTAAGGTAGTTCTGTTGTTTGCAATGCAATGTATAACACATACTCTGCAATGTTCAGTGATGTTATCTTCCTTGACCAGACGAATCATAGAATCATAGAATCATTGAGGTTGGAAAAGACCTCTAAGATCATCGAGTCCAACCATCAACCCAACACCACCATGCCCACTAAACCATGTCCCTAAGCGCCTCATCTACACATCTTTTAAATACTTCCAGGGATGGTGACTCAGCCACTTCCCTGGGCAGCCTGTTCCAATGTTTAACCCACTCTTTCAGTAAAGAAGTTTTTCCTAAGGTCCAATCTAAACCTCCCCTGGCGCAACTTGAGGCCATTTCCTCTTGTCCTATCGCTAGTTGCTTGGGAGAAGAGACCAACACCCACCTTGCTGCAACCTCCTTTCAGGTAGTTGTAGAACGCGATAAGGTCTCCCCTGAGCCTCCTCTTCTCCAGACTAAACAGTCCCAGTTCCCTCAGCCGCTCCTCACAAGACTTGTTCTCCAGACCCTCCACTAGCTTCGTTGCCCTTCTCTGGACACGCTCCAGCACCTCAAYGTCCTTCTTGTAGTGAGGGGCCCAAAACGGAACACAGTATTCAAGGTGCGGCCTCACCAGTGCTGAGTACAGGGGCATGATCACTTCCCTACTCCTGCTGGCCACACTATTTCTGATACAGGCCAGGATGCCRTTGGCCTTCTTGGCCACCTGGGCACACTGCYRGCTCATRTTCAGCYDGCTGYCAACCAGCACCCCCAGGTCCTTTTCCGMCAGGCAGCTTTCCAGCCACTCTTCCCCMAGCCTGTAGCRTTGCATGRGGTTGTTGTGGCCRAAGTGCAGGACCYGGCACTTGGCCTTGTTGAACCTCATGCAGTTGGCCTCAGCCCATCGATCCAGCCTGTCCAGGTCCCTCTGCAGAGCCTTCCTACCCTCGAGCAGATCAACTCAGAATCTACATACCAGTTACAAGAACAGCCAAAGCTAGACTCAAAATCCATCCCCCCTACTACCTGATTTCTGACAGTGAGCAACAGAAGATGTGAACAACAGAAAACCGAGTAATGACATAATGACCCTTCCCTGGAGTAACCAATGGATCAAACATTTCTTGAATCAGTGGTGATATTTTTCTGTTTAAAAGACTAGGATGGAGTTTTCTTCCTCACACTTTCGGGGGGGGGGCGGGGGCGGGTAGGAGGGGTGTTAGATTTTGTTTGTTTGGTTTTTAAACCTGAGCCACCATCCTTCAGCATTCACAACATTCTCCGAGTTCCACGGTTTAAATAGATATTATGAGAAAAACTATCTTTATTTTATTTTGAACCTGCACATTATGAATTTCATCTGATGCCCTCTATTCACCTTATCTATGGAACCTGTGATTCTACAAAACTCTCAAACCAGCCCTTCTCTGCTTCAAACCCCATCAAAACCTTTCCTTGCTTGAGAGGTCTGGTCTGGTCTGCTGCTGGTGCCAAGCAAGCCACTCGGCACTGCTGGTCGCTCCTACCTCCTCTATCCCACTGCATCCCTCTGGAATGGGAAGTCCAGAACTACAGGCAATACTGCAGCTCAGGAAAACACAACAGGGACTTACAGAATGACAGAAGGATGATTTAGGGGTCTGCTCTTTATTTGAAAGCAGTAATTCCTAACATTTTACCTGCTTCTTGATGGTTACTGAACATTGGGCTAACATTATCAAACATTTATATTTTGTAATACCAATATATCTCTCCAGAGCGCTAACAACTAATTAAGAGCCCACTACTGTATATGTAAAATTAGAAACATCTCCCCCCATGTAAAGCAGTCATCATTTATCAGCATTAACTTTGTCGGCTGTTTATCTCTCAGTTACTCAGTACTTTTAGCACCCTGAATAACTTCATACCCTAAAAAAACCAAAAACCAAAAAACAAAAAAACCAAACTCATTTTTCAAATTAACTTCAACCCTGCTTCCTCTAACCAAAATCATGTATGTATATCCTGAAAAGCATGGGTAAATCATACTAGTGATCTCCCTCTACTGGAACAAAATGAATTTATTGTAATATGTCTAGTATAAATGACTACCATCACAATCCTATGGCTTTCACACCAGACATAACTGCCACTGCAGTTTCCAATGATAGACGGAGGATAGATTAAATGCACCAAACCTAAAGCTTACAACACAGTATAAGTCTACATAATCTCTATTTGAGCCACCATAAAAAAAATTTCAGTGCTCCAATATCAGAAAGAGCAATTAATGACTTCCTATTCTTTGAGATCCTTGACAACGCAATTTCATAGTCTGAGCAAGATGTTACAAAAGCCACCAACCCAACATGAAATTTCCCACACATATATAACACTGTGCTTTAATTTGTATAACATGAGATACACAGGTGTCACTCCTGCCTTGCAATTCATTGTTAATTCATTTATTTATAATAAAGAATAATTCCTTTATTTATAATATTTATATTTATTTACAATAAAGGAATCATTCTTTTATTAAGAAGTTGTATAAAGGTAACATATGAAGCCTCCATCCAGGTCTGGGTCCATTTTGCTGGGTACAAGACATGAAAATGGACAGATGGTCACTACATGAAAAAACTTTTTATTTCTTTCTGTGAGGAAATTAAAAGAAACATGCTAACAGATCAGGAAGGAAAAAATAACACCCATGGTATTCAATAAAGGTAAGTTTTATGGAACAATTACTAGAGATAATACTTTTTCAGAATAAAAAAAGATATAATCAATATGCCATTTTTTCGGAAGAAAAATAAACAAAGTGTTTGGGAAGTTTGGTATTAGACCACAGACAAGGTTTGCAATTCAGGGATTGTAAACTGGTGGGAAAAATGAAGATATTTTTAGGGGAAGGAGGAAAGCAAAAGATGAGGGGGAGAAGGGAAAAAATAGCTTCAAATGCTCTGTTAATACATCTAGATGCAAATTACTACACAATGAGCTACAAAATAATTTTCCATATTGAAAGAAACCAAAGGCCTAACAAGACACCTTTTTTTCCCCAAGAGTAAAGGAAGAAACGTGACCCCGTGAACCTGGAGTGAATCAAATTGCTTTTCTGGAGATGCAGTCTTTAAGGCCCAGGTACACACCGAGTGATAGGTGCACGTACACCTCAGTGCTGGCTCCACTTTGCTGTGGCTTTATCCATAGCACAGAGTACGATACTTCCCTTACGACGTAGTTTCTGTGAGCTAAATACAGGGAAAATCATTGGAACAGCAGCTTTTCCCACAAATTATTTTAATAGCCAAAATACAGATTAGTTAATATATGAAAGTAACAGGGGGCTGATGAAAAATACCCTAAATTTGCATACTCCTGTTTATTTAAAAGCCATGAATTCTGTTTGTTTAAAAGGTACAAACACACCAATCTCTTGTTTGTAAATCAAGTTCCATCCCTGTAAAATATGAAGCTTTTAAAGAAACAGATTAACCATTAAAATAAGTTCAGAGACATTAAGTACATCAATAAATAGCAGCTTGCTATAGAGTTAAATCTCACAGAAAAATTCTGTGCTTGAATATAAAGGTCCCCATTTATTATGGCATATTGCATGGGAAAACAGCCAGATAGGCGAAAGCATCTTATTAGTGTCTGCACGAAGGGGAATAAACACCCTGGGAGAAAACAAGTGTTTGTGAAAGAGATCATACAAATGCTCCAGCCACTAGAAACTTTTCAGTTGGAGTTCCCTTTTTCTTTAGACATCAAATACAATCAACCATGATACATGAATAAGTGTCACCCTCTCAATCCCATTTGTTGGTAGTATTGCTGTTGACAGAATTTAGGAGGATCATGTTAATTTTTTGTGATACCTAACATAATTATTAACACATAGTAGTACAAGAAACATGTATGATTTAGTTCTGGCACTCTGAATATGCCAACATTGTCCTTAACAGTTTTAAAAATAAAGTGATGAACTCTTGAAAAGAAATCACTATACACACATACATTAACTTGGCTGTGCTGCTCAATCGAGGCTGTTGCAAGCTGTATTTTTAACACCATGGTTCTCAATGTGGTCTGATGCACGGTGAGGTAGGTAGTCAGCAGCAGTGCGATGGGAGCACCTCAGAAGAGCACACGACCCGAGCAAGAGGCAATTTTGTCCTCCAGGAGCACTAGGCACGCATCAGTAATCCAGCAGAACGCCCTGGTTTAGCTGATACTATAAACTCCGTTATGTTAATGTCTCGTTAATCTGAGCATAAACACGCGCTGATACCACAACTGGAAAAAGAGGAAACTGTGGGGAACAGAACTAAATTTCAAGGGCTTCCCCACCTCCGTACACCAAGTTTGCAGACCAAAACCCTTGCACCAGCAATTAGGTTCTTCTACCCCACAGCGAGCTGGTTCAGCCCACTAAATGTGCAGAAAATGGTTCACTTTCTAGACTTTAAAAACCAGGTAACTATCCTAGACCACAAGAATAAAGTTAAACTCGCTTTTATCTTGACAACTTTGCAAACATTACTATTTAAAAAGCTCTCTTTAGAGGTTAGTGACATCAGGAGGAGGCATGGAAGAATGAGAAGAGTTCCATGATAAGACTTGGGTTTTAAGAACTAAATTACAATTTAACAGACTTTAATACCTCAGCTTTACTACCTGTACAATTCTAATTAACAACTGCACAGCACACTACAGATATGCATAATAATTGGTATGGTAATTAAAGACAACATCCATCTGGGAAAGTTTCCATACTAAACCAAGACAAGCAAGATAGGAAGAAGCAGAAAACAAGAAAGGGAACAGAGAGAAAAAAAACTCCACAGAAAGTTTGGCATTTGGCACAGTATAAATGAGGCCAGGTTTGGTATTTGGCACAATATACATGAAGCCAGGTTGAGTTTGGTTTGGGGTTCTCTTTTTTTGGGGGTTTGTGAAGGGGTGTTAAATTGTGTAATAGTTCATTTAATAGGAAAAATTCAGATTTTATTTTGCACATTAAAAAAAAAAAATCTCACTTCATACTTGTATTTCTACCCATGCTTTTTTTTTTTTTTTTTTAAAAAGTGAATGATCTTCCAACAATTGAAAGATGCTAAGCCAGAGTAGTCACAAAGACAACTTTAATGCAAAGCAAGCTTTCAACATCTCAGATATTATATTCTGACGCATTTATCAAGGAAGCAATAATTCTAATGCCTAGTTAGTTTTATCACAGGAACTCTTTTGGAAAAACAATATTGCACCTTCTCCCTGGTCTTATGCAGTTCTTTCTTCTGTGTAGTTAAATACTACTGCTGGTCCACCATTGTTGTTGATGACAGCAAACAAATGCTTAGGATTAATTCTGTTTATGAGATCCCAGATAGCTGTACAGTCACATTTTCCCAAGGAATGTTTTCCCACACAGCGGATGTCAGATTGACCTAATAGTTTTTCTTTTCAAAATTTGCTTTAGGCTCCTTTTCCTTCAGCTAATAAGACAAAAGTTGTTTGGAATGCAATTGGACCAGCATAAATATCTTTGCMGCTTTTTTTCCCTTGAGAAGTGTCATACGCCAACACATCAATAGAAATTCCACATCAATAAGTGTAGATTGGTTAAAGACTGATCTCACCATCATGAAATAAAGTTTACTAGGTTTAATTTATTTCTGTGGTAGAATGGCAATCAGATTGGGTTGGTCAGTCTATTTTAATTGCAATTTGCATCCTTGTTTGAGACACTGTGCATCCTTATTTTAGACACCTTGCATCTGGCAGCTTATGCCTCCACTGAATTTGTAAGATCTTTCAAAGACACCTTAGCTGAGGGTGAGTCTCCTAAAGCAGCAACTATCACACATGTATAACAGAAATGCTAAAGCCATCATTCAAAAATGTTCTTGCTTCTTAATGCACAATCTCACTGAGAGCACCTGAACAGCTCTCCTGACTTTCAACTGTCTGGATTTATTTCACAATTCAGAAGCACTTGTAACGTTACTCCATAGAAAACTAACTTAGACAGTTTGTTTAGACATAGACTTAGACATTGAAAGGGAATATTCATTAGTATTGATCCCTGGTGGCACACTACGTTTCTTTCCTTGAAGCAGGACAAAAAATGAATTCTAGCTTTTTTACATCAACAGTGAGATCCACATTTTTAAAAGTTCCTGGAAAAGGATGCTCAGTTCTTCATCTTCTTAAACAACAAAGTAACATGGATCAGAAAATAAATAAGTCCTGAACCAAGACTTCATTGCAGATGGTAAGCAGAGAAACATATTGTCTGCCAGGTGTCCTAAAATTTTTATACACTCCTTTGCATATAAGCAAACTGGGCACTCCACAGAATAGGAGCCAGGAGACAGTGCATTTGACTTCATTAGAGACACCTAAATGTTTGGAAGCTCATTGGTTTTTTTCTGTGGTCTTAGCCCTCACAAATCTGATGAAACATTTGGAGCAATTTTGCAGGACAAGCTATTCTGGCCAGAAAATTTCCAAAAGGGACCCTCTGAAACTATCATCAGCCCTTGTGAGAACAGAAAAGCATACGGAGGATCCAGATTTTGCTTTTGTTTCTGAAATTGCTTAGCAGTACAAAGCATACTGATAGTAGCTCCTCACTTTCTGTATCCATGGACAAAAAATTCCCAACTGTATGCCTGATGTGACAATTTAGGCTAATCTAAGCAGGGTATTTCCACAAAATCATGATCAAGAGAATTGCTTTATAATTAACATAGACTTACCTTCTCATTCTGTTTAAATAGCAGGATGATGGATGTGCCTCTGAACTTGTGGAATGGTATCTTCCCCACATCAGCTAAAAGTTTCATAAAATTCTGTAAAGTCTCTCAAGTTGAATACACCTCAGCAAAAATCATGTCGGAACATGGTCTCTGACCATCAGGAAGAAACTTAATAGTTTCCAGCAGTGAATGTACTTCACCAAGAAAGTCTAGAATTGTGTTTTATGGTAATTAGCTTATGACTTCATATCCTATTCGACACGACTGTTAAATGAAGAGAGTGTTAAATTGGTTAGCTCATCTATCTTATCAGTCAACAAGGTGCAATCATCATTGTTTATTACCGGAATACGGCCACTAGACAATGGGCTGAGGAGCATGTATAACAACTTAGAATTTTTTTTCATACTTACCAGTTTACAGCTACACCTTTTTGCCTATATCTACCACTTTTCTTGCCTGACACTCAGTTCTGTTTGGCATTCACTGCACTAGCTGTCGTAGGCAGCTTTCTTTAAAATTGATTATAGGTCTTGCAAACATGTTTGGTGAAGGAAGTCTCTCATCCAGTAGTAATACAATTTCAGTATCACTCTTGTTAAATCAAACTTGATTTTCTCCTATTTTTTGGTCCCAGAATCCTGCTGGTTGCCAAGTATAAGGTATCCTTAAAGTTTACTGCAATTGATGTGTTTCAGAAGCAGCATTAACACTACTAAGCTGTTCTCTCACTACTGAATAGAGCTGTTTCCTCTCTTTTGAATGTGTTTCAAATATACTGTACAAAGGTTGAACTTTTATTGTGTTCAGCAGGTGTTTTCAATGAGAAGGAAAAAATTACATCGCTGTTGGCTCAAATACTACTCAGACACACACCTTAAGTAATTCCGTTGAAGTCAACAGAACTGCTACAGCATGCATTGGAAACCAGAAATGCTTTTATGTATTAAATGTCATGACATTCCTGTTACGTATCGTGATTCAGGGCTGAAGGAGATCATTAAAAGAGAACGCTACTCGAAGCAGGTCCTCAAAGCTCCAACAACCTGAGAAAGCCACACTGGATCTTGTCCATTGCAAGACATTTGGATATTTTAAAAACATGTATTATTATGCATACTCTTTGGACCCTGCTGGGCCTCTTGGTTTTGGCTTGTTCATTCCTAGTCCATGAATACTTCTTCCTGACTGATAAGCTGTCTGGAGGATTTTAAGGAAAGGCACTTCCTCCTCCTTCCCCAGCATCTATACATACAGCCCATCCTCCACTCTCAGCCTTACGAGGCAAGGGATGGGATCACAGAGTGCACACAACTCAGTGCCATGAAGTTCCCATCCCTGGCATGGAGTGAGGCTTCAAAGGTTTGTTGGCCCAAACAGGCCAAGAAATTTCAGCAGGATCTCAGCTTCTGGAGCAGGAAATACTGCATATGGCTCAGTGACAGCAAGAGAATATTATAATCTTACACTTGTTGGGAAAAATGCTATCTTACACTTACCTTGGGGAAAAAGAGCGTCAGATACCAACATTTTTACTACACTTTTTCCCTTTAATTCTTCCTATTTTGTTCTCATCCCTACCTTTTTGTTTACTGTCTTCTCACCTCTTTCTGTTTAGAAACATATAGGATTTTTTTAGGGAAAAATATGTCCATGTAATAAAATTGTAAGCTATCACACTCTTATGAAGTTGTTTAAACTTTGCAGATTCCAGTGTTTATTTGCTATAGAGAATCTAAAGCAGAACAAGAAGCTTTGCAGCCTGCCTGATTTTCTTGTTTCTATGTCTCTGACTACATTGAAAACAAATGTCGTGTTACTGAACTTTGCAGTAAAATCCTCAACATCTGCAGAAAAATCAAGACTGAGCAGTTTTCCTCTCTTTAGACCAGCTGACAAAAGAAACAAAAGAAAATGCCCCAGAGGAAAAGTTTGCTAACGTCAACAAGGGTAAGGGATCATTAGAGCTTGAGATGATAGGTTACCACATGGGAGGGTGTAGTGATCCGGTGTGAAACATACTTACGTCAGGGGAATCATTTCAATCCCTCTGAAGAAACCCTACTGTAACTACAACATACGTACATTTGTATTAGAGATGTATTTTATTTATTTTACCCTGGAGATTGAAAACTGAGAAACTGAGAAAATGTTCAAATTAATCTGGATAATATTGAAGGAGAAAAAGTGACAGAATAAAATTTACAAATTAAGCCTTTTTGCTTTTAGGATATTTCAGCTGATTTGTCTGTAATCATAATCAAGCTCTCAGTGACTGTGTGTTGAGTGTTACAGAATAATGATGTGCAGATAATTTAGGACTTTGGAGTCTTTGAAAAATGACATGTTACACTAACAGGATAAACAGATTGAAACCAAGAGAAGACTGAACTATTTACTACTTATCAGTACCACCACCATGAATGAAACATTTTGCTTGCAAGGAGGAGACTTAGAAAAATAAATAATTATAACTTCAGTGAGTGTAAAGGAACAGAATATGTAACTACAAAATTATAGATAGCTCTCTATGAAAGATAATGACAGTACCATCTGAATTTCTAAACTAGACAGCTTTACTATAAAAAGATTTATAATGACAGATAATTATAATCCACAGGAATTATACAAGAAAAAATAAAAAAAAAAAACCCAAAATTTATCTTTTTGGCTGCTGTACAACAACAAAAAAAAAAAATCCAAGACATGTTGTGGAGTTCAGTATTCTCATACTGGCATTTCAACAAATGCAAAATTTTAACTCTCCCTAGCAGCAGGTACAATATTAAAGATACTAGGCCAGACTTAGAAAAGTTTTCAGGCAGCGATACATGCACTAGAATTTCCAAAAATCTCTAAACAAAGTCAGGCACCCAATTCCTTGAAATGAAAGGAAGTTAAATACCCCAACTATGAGTAGGCATGATGATTTACCACAGCTCAAGTAAGACTGATAATTCACTAAGTTGTGGGGACTCAGCCACTTGTGACCCTATAGCATCATCTTAAGGCTCTGCACTATGTAATGAATCTCTGACTTAATGCGTGAAATAATTGATGAAGGTTATAATATTGGACAGTGAGCTTACTAAAAAGCAACATAAAAAGTGTGACACCTACCAGTTGCTCCTGGCTGAAAACCAGAATGTTCCAAATGAAACTCTGTTTATATACCTCCAATTGGTCTTGTGTAAACCTCGAGGACACACTGTGACAGCCAACATCAGACACTTCAGCACCTGAACAGATTGCAAAGTCATGGCACCTAACAGTCCACATACATCAGGAGTTATGGTCGTTAAATACCTTGGCACATCAGCATCCAGATTACTCTGTCCTTTTAGACACAGTGGTTCTCTAAGAGATTCCACAAAAATCAACAGGCAGAACCCAGCCCTCAGTGGACTGATGATTTTCTCATTTTTGAATATACCTACCAGCACATCCTCACGCTCCATTACGCCAACAAATCTACCGCATACCAACTTTAAGTACAGCAACTTTGACACAGGCTTCAAACAGAAGACTGGCTGCACTATCAGGCATGGGTGGTTGCCCCATCGTAAGGGTCTAGCTGACCGAAACATTCAACCATAAGCAAGGGACATAAATCACAGTACCTCTGCAGTTAGGAACATGAGAAAGACTTGGTGACAGAAAGCATCCCATTTTTAGAGGTTGCAAGGCAAACGTGCCTCAGACACACACCCATACAGACAGACATGCTCACAGCCCACCTGACAGATAGATATCAAGGAACAAGGAAAAAAATAATTGTGGCAGCATCCAGAAGAGAACTGCAAATACAGATGTACAAGCTTAGAGTGAATGAAGAACTGGATGTGTTCATGCAAGACAAAATTATTTTCATGTGCTTTTTTATTTAACTAACAAAATCCAATGCAGATGGTAAATTAATTGAAATACTAATAAGAACTCAGGAAATATATAAAGAAATCAGCTGGGAAGCTAATAAACTATATCTAACACAGCAGTAAGAGAGAGTGGAAGTACCACTTCTGTCGGTGGAATAAAGGGAACCAGAGCCAATCGTACCTCTTCAGCATGGCTGAAGTTGCCACCTGCTGGGATAAGGAGCTGTGTCTATCTCCCAAATTGTCAATCTAACAGAACTACTAATGATCACACACTGAGAGCAGGCAACCAAGCGAGAAATCTATTCCTGCAAGTATGAAAAGGGTAATTCATAATCTAAGTCCCTTCTCCCCATGCCTTCAAAATAGTTTTGAAACAGTCATGATTGAGGAATCTCATATTTTGTCAGTTACAGCATCATTCTTCCCAACTTCCTTCATCAGGCCTGCCGTATAGTTCTGTCAACACCAACACAAGTTTCTTACATAAACAAGTGCCACACAACTACCTGGAAGAGGAATTTGGAAAAACAACTCCGTGACGCAACTGCTCCTTAGACACTTTCTTTATATTCTGCATCTACCTAGTTAAGGAACACCAGAGCTGCATTAGTTAATCCGTTTGGGTCTCATATCCATGTAGGCATACATATAAGGCCATCTGATTTTCACAAGCAATAAATGGCCAGCAGCACTAATTCATTCAGGAGCTACTAGGGACTTGACCATTTCTAAACATCAGGCCACTTGTTTTGACACCTAATTGTAGGAGTGAGATTAAGTTACAAAACAGCACACCAAAGAGAACAGCCTAATAACTACATAATAAGCTGCTGCTTCAAAAGACAAACATTAACATAATTAAATACAGCAAGACTGAAAGTGGAAAGAAGAGCCAAAGAAAAGAGCTTCAAAACAGCATTTCAAAAGGAGGAGATGCAGGGAGAGAGGGAGAGAGATGCCAGGATGAGTAAGAAGCTTGGACAAAGACGTCAGATGCTACTAACTGTGATGTACTTTACTGACCTCTCTAGGATTACTTTACTTTCTGCCCTGGTAGAAAACAAGTTCTACTAAAAAGGAAAAATAATACTGTTTATTACTGATCAAAAAACCAAACTATATCTAAAGAAAATCATGCATGTAATTCCCAAAGTAAGATTTGCGCAAAAACGTATCCTTTTGTGTGCATATCGTTCACTGCCACTGTTAAAGAAAAAACTGGAAACTTAAATATTAAGTTTTAAAAATACAGCTGTTGAAAAAAAAGGCAGATGCTTCAATGTGCTTTGCCATTTTCCATCAAATGAACAGATGGCATTATTAAAATTCTAGTAGAATGAAGTATTTATAAGTTCATTAGACAACACTAACTATACAAAAAAAGACAGTAATATTGCAAATAAAGCTGCAGGATTCAAAATAGCATAAAAGTACAAATAACAGTTATAAACCCACATTTATGAGTTAGTATATAAAAACAATAATGCCAAATGAAACAAAAGCACACAAGAAATGCATGAAAAACTCTATAAAACAGTAATTTATTTTCCAGTGTCACTTCCAAGTTACTCCATGTGTTCTGAGCCTGAATTCTATATGAAGGGTTTCAAGTTAGACAGTCTGTAGGACAGCTGAGAGGAGAAAAGCCTGTTGGTTTTGCTACATTTACTTTTCTTTAAACATATATGTAAAATTCATACTATGATATACAGTAAGTAACAATGAAATTACTCTAGAAATAATCCCCACAGAAATTTCAGTCTTATTCGCTGAGGTGATGTCCCCAGAAAATAAACAAAAGGTCAGCCAAATGCGTCTTGCACACATGTCAGTGCTTTTAAATGCTGTGCCAGACTGGCTTATTTGATACCTGAGATACTTTATCTGCTGTTCTCTTCACCACCCTGAATTATTAGCTTACACAGAATTAACTTACAAATCATATAATTTGTAATTGCGTGTCTTACTTTCTATTGTCTTTCTTCCAGCTACAGCAATGTCTTGACTCGGTAAAGTGGTGTCTGTTAGTACTCTAATTTACTTGAAAAAGATGCAAATTCCTGTCACCTTCAAAACGTGACAAAATGGATTCACTATAAAAAGAGATAGCTAACACACTGAAAATTCAGCTTTCACTCCAAACTAATATATATCAGTTCCCATGTGTGCTGATTTATTCAGATGTACACCACTTCTCTCTGCAATTTTTATTAGTACAATCTGTGTTAAGGTTTACTCCTTTAAGCACCCTGTCCATTCTAAGCATATTTTATCCAGTCTAACACATCATTCTTGGAAAGTCCTCGCTTTGATACCTACATGGAAAATGAATCAGAGAGGGATGCATATTATTTCAAAATGTGTATTTTTTCCAGATTTTAAAGAATTGCATGGCACTTCTTTTTTCTTTTGATGGATCTATTACCCAAACCTTATCCAATGTTTTGCCAATGTGCACCTATTACTTAATCAGCTACAACTGATGCAATCTCAGATTAGAATATTTGAAACTGTTTCTTCCTGAAGAGCCGAACCTCTAAAGAGTAATTGCAAGGTGCAGGTCCACACCAGCAGAAACCAATTTAAGCCTGAGCTGCCACCTCTGCCTCTCCCCACTGCCTTGGGGCAGTTTTCAGCTGCAGCAACTCAGTGAACTGTAGATATAATCTACAATTACATAAGCACAACGACCAATGCAAGGGAAAGGCTGGATATGCACACCCAGGGATGGAAGCTGAGGGCAGGCAGTGCAGGCTTAGATCGACCACAGAGGTATTTCCTGGGAACCAAGAGGTTCTGGCTTGAGTGAATACTGCTTGAGCAGACAGGACTCATTGGCATCTCAGTTTCTTAATGATTGGGCTATTCAAGACTAATTGGTGCCTACTAAAAGAGCCTGAGATTCTAAAGACTCTTAAGGAGGCATTGAAAGTTGTCTTTGCTAAGATGATTGTTAACTTTTTTTCTTTGAGCATAACAAGTTCCTTCATATGTAATAGTTTCATATTTAATAAAAAAAAGATGCAATTATGGCTACCTTCAGGCAGGAGACACAAACAGATATATCCTCTTTAGTGAAATGTAGCAGTTGCAGAAATGTCTAGATTTAATGGGTTCTTCCGTTTAAAGGGTATGATGATCTGCATCAAGATTCATTTCTACTTATTAGTTTCCTCTAGCACATTACTGGAAAGAATAAGAAGTTTTAATATGTTTTAGATATCTGTAAAGCATGCAGAGAAAGGCTTATGTAAGAATTCACACTATTATTTTCAAATCTTGAAACACTGTTTTAACATTCAAGACAAACACAGCTAAGTCATACCACTGAGCAGCTTCTGTTGGTCCATCCTATATTTAAATAATTTAGGATTGACTCTTTAGATGAGAAGATTTTAGGAACAAAGGAGGGAGGGGATTAAGATTTAGAATTATTGTTAGCTTCCTGGTTTTGAATTATTTAGTCAAATCTCAAGAAGAAAACAACCATAGAGAGAAACTCACTTTGACAGCATAATGGCAGATTACCTAACTTCGTTCTAAAAGATGCCTGTGATTCCAATTACTGATTTATGCTGTATCATTACCTTTACTGCTTTCTGTTTCCATTACAATTCCAGGTATAGTGAAGGAAGGCAAAACTACTCCCTAATTTACTTTTGTTTGCTTGCCTACCGTAGTATGGCAATGAAATTGGGTAAGGTATGCCTACAATGTCAGTGACAGGGTAAAAACGTGTCCATTTCCAAGAAAAATCCTAGCTAGAGACTACAATTTTTACAAAGACACTTTAGGAATGAAATGAGTCTATTATGTCTCAGCTTTGGCTTGGGAGAAATATGACCTACGTGGCTAGAGAAAATTTATTGCTGTGAATATCTAATACAAAAGATTACCGTAAAATAAAAAGCTATGGCTGAATGCTGTAAAGGGGTGGATGCACCCTACTGTGCAATAGAAAGTAGAAAATAATAGCTGGCTTTCCAGTGGAAAGACTTGGAAGTCAGCCATGTGATGTGGACTGGGTTCTGTCCCCAAAGACACATTCATGTTGCCAACATATTGGGAGGTTGTTTAGAGTCTAAAGATTAAGAAGAATAATCTTTCAATTTAATCTATCACCTGGTCAATGCTAGTCATAACCATATTGTATATAATTTGATCCAAAGAAAACACAGAGCAACAAATACTCAAAAAGAATTATTTTAATTACAGAATCCTGTGTTCTTCTACTAAACATCATTTTGTAATTATGAAAACAAGCAAAAAATCCTGATTAAATGCTTCAGTTCTGTTTTAAAATATTATCAGTCACTAGACTTATTTCTCGTTCCATTTATCATTCAGTGATAGTGTCCTTAAATTTGACATATAAAAGGATTTCCCATAACCTTAAACCAAGTATATAACTGCAGGCATTCTTTTAGAAACTCTAGGTTGTCTGTTTAAGTTAACAACTAATATTAATATAAATAGTACTTATTACTTGAATTGCAACTTGTTATATTCTGGAAATTATGTTTTCTTTAAGCCCAAAGAAACCCAGGCTCTGTAGCATCCTGCCCGATCTACTAATAGCTGGAAATGAAAATCAGGAAGAAAATGAAAAACAACAATAAATACTCCATATTTGTTGGAATGTATGAGATGTTAATTAGCTGAAAGGGATGAGTCTTTCAGCCTGCCATCAGCAATACATTATACAAGCCACTCCTCCTTTTTCTAGTCCAAGTGTATCTGCTCCCCTGGTTTTGTCCATTTGTTATCTGTCCTATGCTACTCCAAAGGGCTCCGGTTTCAGCACATAAGGGAATCCTTAAAGAAACCACTAGATAAAACCACTTCATATTCCTATCTTTACTAGGAATGTAGCCAAGGATGTTTACAAAAAGCATGAGTGGGATAAGCAGGTAAGCTGTTTTCTAAGCTTCTCTACGGACAGAGCAGCTCAGTTTGTCGTGTATTATGCCACAATGTCTTTGAAACACTAATCTTCAGAGAAGTAATTTTTCTAGTAAATGCTAAACCCAGTAGTTTAGCATTTACTAAATGAAAGCCTCAAGGATATGGAAATAGTAGCGACAGGAGCCCTTATTAAAGATTTTTTTCTAAGAGGTAAAAGTAGAGTCAGAACTCACCAAAGCTTTATTAAATGAAGCTTGCTATCAGTCAGAAAGCCCCTGACTGCCTGGCTCTGAGACAAATCTCATATAACTGCTGTACAAAAAAAGGCTTCAGACAAGTGTCTCCGTTTCTGCACTCTTAAGAAAATCCATCTTCAGAAAGAGCACTGAAAGAAAGACAACCATGTCTGAGGGATTTGGACATATCAAGAGAAGACAAACCTTGAAACCAAGGGAAATCGTTCCATCACTGTGACATATAAAAAGAAATGGAAGACCTTGAAATGAAAACCTACTAAAAATTGTGTATCTCCCAATAATCTTAGAACTACACAAATATATTAATATACATATAAAAAAATGACAAGCCCAGGGAGGTAGAGGAAATTAAGGAACACCAGGCTTTATTCTGCCCATTTATCAAAAGGCAAATAAGGTACAAATACAAACAAGCTGATGCTGACCTAAGCAAATGTTGATTTCAATGCCTGAAGAGAAGGTCTACATAGAGGCGATCACACAGAAAAAGCCAACCATTTCTTAACAGTCTGTAGAAGAGAGAGCTCTTCAAAAACTCAACTAAGAAATTCTGGAGTTGAGAAAACTTCCAGAAAAAAATATTGCATTATTTGAAATAAGCCATTACTGTATATTTTAAGATGCATCACAAAGTACAGAAAAACAAATGTAACTCAAATACTAAGATACATTTATCCAAGATTTTATGCACGTTTATTAAGAATGAAGAAAAGCTAAATCAAATATCTTCTCTCCCTTTAGCTACAGATTTACAAGAAGAAAAAAAGAAGAAAAGAAAAAAGTTGAACTTCTAACTTGATATTTATTCCTGAGGATTCTGTGTATATAGCTTTGATTCTTTCATTGTTCCTATTAAAAAAAAATTGGCTCTGCTAAAAATCAGAAACCTGCCCAATGAATTTGTTTCAGCTGATCCCAGAAACACTTCTAGATTCTGTCAGGACTTCTATATTCCTAGAAGTGCTCCAAAAGTACCTCCAGATGATTAGCTGATGGACAAGCTAAATAAACTAACAAATGACAAGTTCAGAATGACAACAAGTCATCCACATCTGTGAACAGGAACATCGTCGCCACTGTCACACTGCAAAGAAAATGTTGAAATAACCTACACCATCCAGAAAAGAAGCATAGGTTTGGTGAGTTTCTTCCAAGCGTGTTTAAAAGCATCTTATTTATGTCCCTATATCAAAGGGCCAATCTTGGCAATGCTTAAATAAATCTGTCTGTGAGGAAACACACAGTTGTAGTATGTATTCCAAAATCCGAGTTTACACATTCTCCAATCATAAAGACTTATTTGTGAAATACAAAACTGCCATCATGGGCCAGTGGTCCATTCATCAGTATTCAGCTCTGAAAATGGTCAATAACAGATGCTGGACTGGACCATGCCAGACAACAGTATTTCTGAGATTTCCTATGTTTTTGTGACTCTCCGATACTGCTCTGCGCCACCTATTGCAAATGGAAACACCAAACATTTTGAAGAGTCTAAATTGTTTTCAGACCTGCTCAAACCATGTTGATTCATAATTTGATAATTGTTATTAATCAGTGCAACCAAAAGTTTTTGATGGAAAAAAAAAACAGAACTTGAGAAAAGACTTGTAATACCCTTTTCCTATATTATATGCTGCCATTTTCACTGTACTTGGTGTATACAGTTGGCTGCTACAATAGATACCCCAAACATTCAAATATATCAGAGATTTACTGTTACTGATTACTCATAAGCAAAGCTTTTTGAGGAACACAAGCATGTTGGCAGAGGGGAGGATAACAGTTACTGTTCTATAAAAACGTTTTTGGCCAGAGAACAGTTGGAAAAGGCAATCTGGTAATAGTGCATGCCTGTAAAAACACACTATCATTTGTAGAACTAAAATTTTGCTTACAAAAAGTAACAGGCAATAGGGAAAAATCAGATTATTCCTAAAGCATATTTATATGATATACCATGAAATATATACATGATGGTAAGCCAGCAGGTGTCACAATGACATGGCTTCCTAGGTTATACAATGCAAAAAGAGCMCATTCCAGTAATTCAAAACTTCAAATGAAGTAACCTCCTCCTGTCCGAAAGAGGCATTCACTGCATGGGTCATGACAACTCTGATTCAAAAAGATGGGTCACTGTGTAGTTACTAGCTTTAAAAGTTGTTTTGATAAACCTCCACAAGTGTTCTACAGTAAATCTAAAAATCACTGCCCAGCAAGTCCCCAGGAATAAACATCTCTCTATTGCTATACAAATGCCTGATGCACTGCATGAAGATATTTCTGAGTGTTCACAAGGAACCCACTTGAACTGAGTTAGTATAATTGTAACAAGTCTGTTGTCACTTCCCCACCCCAATCACCAAAACCTAATGCCACTGTTACACCCAATTACTCTAAATCCTTCAAAAACTCACACACATTCCTCCTCCCATACCTATTATTGAATTGTGTCTAATTAATTTCCTAACCCTTGTTCCTCATCAACACAATCATCTCTTTCCCTTTCACTCCCCATACTTACTTAATGACAAATGAAATGAAACTGGAGCACTTTGGGGTGAGGACCAAGCACTCCGTAAAAGAGCTCCCTTCTGTTAGCTGAACAACCAAACAAAACATTCTAGCTTTGCATTAAAAAAAAAAAAAAAAAAGTAAGAAAGTTATTCTATTGCTCAGTGTTACTCAGCAATTTCAACTGGATAAAGATAAACCTTCTCTTTTTCTGCAAGCCAAAGAAGATTCACAGTCATCACTTAAATTTAGCTCAGTACTCCAGCTAAGCAACGTAAGTCTGGATAAGGTGCTGTCTCCAAAGGGTTTGAAAGATGCCTTAGTGTTATAACTGAAAAGACCTCTTGCAGCTTATCAAAAAAGATCCATAAACAATGTTTCATAATACAAAAACACAATTTCTTTTTCAGCATATTCAAACATGTTATTAAGACAACTTGACTCACAATTCTAACTATGGATGGTATATAAATCCCAGAGAGGCAGCAGAAGCGCAATGACAGAGAAGAATGGCCCTACTCTGTTAAACTAAAAGTCCATCAACTCGAGTTCATTCTTTGTGACAATGGCTAGTAACAGCTCATTACGGAAAAAGTATGAAGAAACTACGGTATATGAAAAGGAGAGAGAGCACAGACTATAGATGCACAGAGTATACTTACTCCAGTATGTCCTCAGAGCAATCAGATGCTTATGAATTTTCTCAGCTGGAGGCTGCATCAGAATCATAGTATGTAACAGCTCTTGATGAAGTATTTCTTCCTCGGAATGTGTCTAATCACTTTTTGAACCCATTTACATTTTTAACATCTAAAATATCTTATGCTAATGAGTTCACAATTTAGGCATGGGTTGTATGAAAAGGGATGTCCTGTTGTTTCAAATTTGTAGCCAATTCATTTCGCAGGGTGCCCTTCAGTTCTTCTGTCATAAAAAAGGTAAATCTGTCAACTGTCTTCATCATGACAGTCATAATTATAGAACTTCTGCTACAGTTCAGGTCTTTTGCTGAATGAAGAATCCCCCTCTGTTTGGTAGCAGCATCATAAAAGTCATAACAGTCTAAAGATAACAAGCACGGCAGGCTTTATAAAGAGGTAATAGTGTTATCAGGAGTGGGGGTCTTTTTGTGGCTGAATTGAACTAGATGCACGAGCCAGTGCAAAAAATTCAGACCTGGCTAACCTCCCTCCACCACAACAAGCAGCCCCCTACAAAAGAGCACGAGATCTACGGATACTAAACGAGCATCCTCTGATGTCATATATTTAGTTCAATAGATGTAAATGTCTTCATGGAATTTATAAAGAACAGAAACTCAACATTACTGTTGAGAAAAGATTATTCTTTAAACAACTCATTCTTTTTTAGCTTTTCAGTCCTGGTGCTTAAAGAAGACGAGCCCTTCAAATAAAATTTATACCTGTTATTGACTCAACACCAGTTGACACCAGTTTTATAACCCATTATAATTTCCCCCAAAACCTCCTTACACCTGAGCTTTAAGTGTTCCACAGGAAAAAAAAGATCCATCCCTCTCTGACCCAGAGAAGATTACAATCTACAGTCTCCTGTTCCATAATCGATAGTCACTCATTTTGCTCGAATTGTCTAAATGATTAAAATAATTAAACATAATTAAACTCAGTGTGCTGTTATCCAAGTACCTTCTCTATTGACAAAGTCAGGTTAAGTGGTTCCTCCAATCCTCACATGCTGCTAGTCAAAGAGTTCACTGCCCTGCCTCAGCTGTGCTGATAGAACTGTCAGCTTGTCGCATATTGGATCAACAAAAAGATCTATGTTAAAAAAATACTTCCTTTCTTGCTTGTTTTTTGGACTTTCAGAAATACAGATTATAGACTTCTACACATCTGGTCATCTTTGCTCTTCTATGTATCCTGAGAAGGTGACATTACCTGTATAGAGCACCTGAACTTCAAATTAATTGCAAATTTCCACAATGACTTAATGATGTTTCCTGTTTGGTTGTATTTGGCTGAATTATCTATCTGTTGCTAAGCTCTAATGGCTGATTTCTCCACTATATTCCCAGCATCTCTCCTTGAGCTGCGTTAGCTAATTCAGGCTAGGCCTAAAGTAACAGAGGAAATAGGGCTGGAGACTGGGCTTGAACATCACTAGTACCTGATTAACCATTCGCACCCACAGCATGGCTTGGACCTTGCCAATTTGCACTTTCCCAAAACAACATTTGGGCTCAGATGAGAGGACTAGCACCTGCCCAGGACCATTCCAGGAGGTAGTTTGGATGCAACGTCCTATTTGGGAGGGAGGGAAAAGTAGTTTAGCCTTGTAGATGCGACTTGTGCCACRCAACTTGGCCTCAGAGGCAAAGAGCAGTCAAAATTGATTTTTATCTGATACTTTATTCTTCAATTACTCAGCTCTATGAGATTCTTTTGAGCCTCTATACATCTGGTTTTAATTTTCAGTATGCCTGAAACTTTATTATCCTAGTATGCATCCATTTTTCCAGAGAGTTTATGAAAATAAAAATCCCTCTCAGACTACTGATGACCTCTGTAGGGAAAATTGTCTAGGTATTCCTACAGTTTACTTCCCAGTTTTTAGCAACTTAGTAATCTATAGGAGGACTTTTTCTATAATACCTGTATCTTTGAGTATCATTGAAGAAAGTTAATTTCAAAGCTTTGTGGTTTTGTTTGGTTTTATTTTTTTTATTATCTGAAACTTGAGTATACATTTTGAACCAAATAATTTCCATCTACGTGCTTAATAATATCTTCAAAGTATTTGAGTAATATTTGTGCCATAAGTCTTCCTTCAACAAAAGTCTATGGCAGCTAAACAGAGGTAGCAGTGTTCATTTATGTGCAATACACGTCTCCCTCTTATAACATACTTGAACAAGTATCATCATCTGAAGCAATAAGTTAGGGAATGTATAGCAGTAAACCAATGGGAATGAAGTCATGCTTAGGCCTTCCTCTTGCTGAATGAAGTGGGAATGTAATTTAACATGCATTCATAAAGCATGCCAAAAAAAAAAAAAAAAAGTAGTTTATTATAGTCTAGTTGAAAGTTAATTGCCAGGATTTATTTCACTATGCATAGTATGAAGAAGTCATTTTTGGACAAAGTTACCTCTTCAAAGCACTTGACCTACCAATGACCACTAAGACAAATAACGTGAGTATCTATGACTCACCATGAAAAGTACACTCTTTGAATCAGCTGCACTAAATCTGATAGACAAGCACAGGGCAACTAGTCTAAAACTCTATCTAATCATAGATACTTGGAAGGATAAAGTAACTGAATTACCACCATCATTAGCTAAATCACTATAGGATGACACACTGAAAATTGATAGTCTTCATTAAGCCCATACTATGAATATACTGATGTTTGTGCTTTACTTTTCTGTCTTTACAATCTGAATTCAAAGTCTTAAGGCAACAGAGGAATTTCAGAAGTCAACTTTCTGCTGAAAATCTTCACTAATAGCCAATATGAGTTAAAACAAATACCATTATTTGCTTCCACCCACAGAAACAGAAAATCATCCATTTACAGAGTATGGCGTTACCATTTATATCCAACTAGCCATTTCCACAGTAAAAGATGAATTTTCACTCATCCTCAGGGTTTCCTGTATTTCCTGGGAGATAAAAGAGATGGCAGAATTTTTACACATATATTATATGTAGACAACATATCAAGAATTTTGCTGAATTGAGTTTTCACTACTGGCATACTGTGAATCTATGCAGTCTATGCATGAATGAATCCAGAACATCCATGAATAAATATGTTACTCATCCTTTCTTTGTGCACAGGTAGTGTAACAGACTATTAAACTGCATGATCACATACTGTCTTTTCACCAAAGATGCAAGTCTCATTTAATGGATAGAACAAGCTATGCTAACATATATAGTTATTTTACATTTTGACATTTTATCCTTATTGGTCAATGTTTGATTACAGGCCTTGTCTAGCCAACATTTCCCAAGTTAATACTTTCATACCTGGATTAAAAAGCTACTGTCCCATAAAAGTTAATGACTATTCCCTTGTTCTTATTTATTGCTTTCTCAGCTTACAGACCATGGGAATGTTCCTACTCCATTTTAATGCAGGTAAAACAGGTTAGCTTACATCACCATAAATAATCATTATTAAAAAGTGTTGGCTACATGGGTATACAGTCTCCACACATGTGATCAGAATGGAGCTTCTCCATCAATTAGTGAGCGATTTTTTTTTTCTTTTGCTTGACTGGTTTTTACTCTAAAACCAAAGATCCCATGTACAGGAGGGAAAAAATCTGAAAACAAAGAGCAGCAGGGCCAGACAACATTAAGGAGTACTGTCTTGCATAGGAGGGAAATGGTTTTGTATTGCATACAATACTAATGAACCCATTATTGCAATACTATCTCTCTTACACTGCCCACACTTTATAGAAGACATTGATAATCTGGAAAGGCTCAAAATGTAAGCTGATGAGAAACAGTAAGAAAACTGGGAAACCTGTTTCTCAGTAAGATACTAAAAGAAGCTCCATGCCCTAATTTACTTGAAAGATTGAGAAATGACAAAAATCACAGTCTGTTTACTTTCTAATACAGCTAGCAGATACAGGCAGAAAATGATTCAGTGAAGCAAGGCTTATAAATAAGGAGAAGCAGTATTTTTGAGTAAACAGAAAAAAACCCATAAAAACTCTTACTTCAAGCCTAACAAAGACACAACAAAATCAGTTTAAGTACATGTTGAGAATAATTGCTCTAGATATAATGTGATTAACATAATTAGTTCAAGAGGGAACTCAGACCAAGCAGTGACGTCTACTTCCTAAGGCCAAACATCTCATCATTAAAAGATTACCCTCTGCAAATCTCTGACCATCTAAACAATCCTAAATATGCAGGAGAGCTCCAGAAAAACATAGAAATCACCTCCTTCACCTGACCCACTCAAAAAAAATTTTTTCAGACAATAAACTCTCACATACTTCAGCAAATTAGAAGAAAACAATCCAGAAGCATATTCAATTAATGTACCAGGCTTATTTTTGCAGTTGTTTGCAGATTGCTAGTGATAGCCATTCAAATAACAAAGAATAAAATCAGTAACTGCTTCAACATCAAGACACATACTGAACAAAAAACATCATCACCACTCAAGACCTCAGTATTATCTACCAAGATGCCACTGCTCAATATTTCTGTACTATCAGTACATAAAAACAATTCCTGAACTATCTGACCTATATATCCCTTCTACTAACTTTTTTTTTTGCCCAAAGGAACAGCCTGACAACCAAACAGAGAGAAACTTTTTCACTAACTTCTCCTCAATATTTTCACAGCCAAAATGAACCCACTTCTAAGCTGGCTCTCTTCTGATTAAGTCAGGGAAAACAATAAAAACGCCATTGAACTGGACACACAGGAAAGAAACTATTTCACCTTGGACAATTACACTGACTGTTTCAGAGAATGATGCAGCGATAAAATAAAAAGCAATGCCACAATACAACAGTCTCCCCAGAAATCAGCTCCAAAATTATTCTGTTCCTGTGACAGATTTATGCCATTTTCCTCCTCTGGACTAAAACGGCATTCCCATGTAGAGTTCTACCACAGCTCTGGGAAGTGCCATCACTTCATCTGTCTGCCTCTGAAATACTGATACACTAACGTAAACTTTCTAGACACATGAAAAATGCCAACCTGTAAACTACTCCATACAAAAGTTTACCGATCAGTTTTATCTCTGTGAAAATAAGGACTATTACAAATAGTATTACAAATACACAGAGGAACAGGGTCTATGCAGTCAAGCCCCCAGATATTACTGCAACTTTTCTGAGAAAAACATTCACAATAAAGACAACTTTTATCAGTCTGAATATTACCCCAGAAAAGTAGCACCTGTCAGCATCATAACAGTTACATTGGTTCAGTCCAACAAGACCACCTAGCCCAACATCTTGTCTCCAACTGGCCATTAGCAGACACTGAGGGAAGAGTAAGAACAGGGCAAGCAATTGTGCCACTTGTACTAGAGGGAATGGGACTGGAGGATTCATCCTTTCTGTCTTATTTTGAGAAAAAAACTCCAAGAAAGTCATCCAAATATGCACATAGTGGGGTTTGGTAATAAGAAGCATTAGGAGCTGCTACTACTACGGTGTCAATGGTGCAAGTCACACGTTACTCAAATCATTCCCACATTCACTCTTGCTTTTTGGCAAGTATTTGTTGCCTGCTTGGATATCACAAACATAAGCACAGCAGGGCTGCATCAGAATGAAACAGCATGTCTGCAGCATCAATGAAATATTAAGACAGCCTAATTATAAATCAAGGAGGTCATTAACATGATGCCATTATCAGTTCCTCTTGCCTAGGTTGGGGAGATGTGAGAATTTCAGCAAGCTGTGGAGTATCACAACAGTGATAGTCTCCAGCTTCTGAGTTTCCTTCACCTACAGTCCTACAACTACTACCCTACGCTACAGAACAGGTATTTCTGATTAGCTACCGTGGAAATGCACAGTCCTCAAAAACTAACAAATCAAGCATAGGCTCCATTTTTTTTCTTTTTAATTCTGGCAGCAAGCTGACATATATTTAGCATACATATACTCTTCCTGCTTACATTTATCTTTTCATATATTCTATCCCCACTTACGGAAATGCATGTTAGCTATCCTTTCACGTATTTAACAACCTTAGCCAAAGTGCAAATAACATTCCTCTACACAGCATCATTTCAAAAACAGAAATTAATTACCTATTTCAAAGAGCAAATAAAGGAATAACTGTGATTTATTGTAGAAATGTTACTTCAGTATTGCTTAACATGAATACCTAAGTACAGACTTGCTCCCTACATAGAGCCACACATCAACATCTCTCCAAAACTCACTACTTTCTCTCTCACAGGACTGTAGCAAACTTTAAAGCACATTATGCTGGTATCTTAATATCTGAAACTGCAGCACCAGAAAAGAAACAATTTTCAATCTATTTTGGATCACAGAACTTTTTTTTACATTTTAATGATGCAGCTTAGCACAATTTTTCTTTTAGTATTAGCCTTAAAGGACTAGTAAACAAATTCTCTCTCAGTATATAGTCTCAAAGTCTGGGTATGACCAAGTCTTTTGCCACAGGTCCTGTTCCTCCAATCCCTTCTCTAGTACACAAAAAAAGACTAAAAAGAAAAAAAAGACTTCTTTTGTCTAAAGACCACAGAAGGTGTCAGGCTTCAGGCTTAAAAAAACTAGCTCAGGCACCAGAACCATTTCAGTCTCTGAAACCTTCAGCTCAGCACAAACTATAAAGTAAGAAAAAGAAACGTGTTTAACTAACGTTCACAGAGATCTATCCTTTCTGTGCTCAATTAGCTCACTGAACGCTATCATAGGTATTGCTAAAGCATATATATATATATATATAAAAAAGTATATTGGGAAGACCTAAAGGAACATGTAGGTGAGAGATTTTACACAGATGTCTTTCCTCATGAAGCCTACTCCATTTTCTACCAAAGGGAAGCTACAGTGAGTTTCCAAATTATTAGAATGAGTGTATCCAGAGATGACTGCTTCCAGTTCTCTGCCAAACTTAAAGCCATCCAATGCACCAAATCTGATTGCCATCTTTGCCCACTTCTAGGGTACATAGTAGAAAGGAAGGGGAAAAGTGAAAAGTGAAATGGCTGAGCTAAAATAAAGACAGAATCGGGGCTTCATCTGAATTCCGAACCCACACACAGTTGTCATATTTGCTTCACAAGAAACAACACAAGAATGAGGTACGCCATGAGAAAATAATACATTTAAATGACTAATGAAGAACTACATTTTATACTGCAGTCAGCCAGACTGCTTACAGTAATTACATAAAAGTAGCAATGAATACACTCTGATTTATTGTGTAATGACAAATAAAAAAGAAGAAAAAGTACTTCGAATGTTCACAAGTGTCCTTTAACTGAAACAACGAAATACACTCATTTAATCATTTGCATCATATTAGCAACAGCATATCTATCACATAGCACTTATTTAACAACTGACAGGAAATTAATGGATACAGGAAAGCACAACAGGAAAAATCAACAGTCCATAAAAGAATACATGTAAAATTACTTAAAAAGTCATTTTGTGTTTCTGTTTAAACTACTCATGTAAGGAAATACAGAAAATGCTAAATATTTTGGTCACAATACATAATACATTCTCTTCTTGCTTGAATGTACAGGAGGTTATAGCACAGTATTACATTATGAAGTCTGTAAATGGAAATATTAGTATTAGGATGGCAATACCTTGGACCTACCCTAAGACAGTCAATCCTATTGTTTTTCAAAGCCCAAGAAAAGTTGTGTGATATCTTCTTGAGGACTATACATCCTCAATAAACATTACAGCAATATCACACTAACATTACATTAAGCAATTAATTTTCTAATTTCTTCACTTTTTTTTTTTTTAAACAGGTCAATTATGAAATTTTGGGTTCCTGTAAATGCAGTGAGTCCACTGCACTTCACAGACAGTAACTTCTGACTGTGTATAATCAGTGTCATATTGTGTACTGAACGTATTATTTGATATACAATTTTCCATCTAAAAAAATTTTTAAAATTGTATTTAAGAATTACGTAACAACAGCATTTGTATGGTAGCAAAGCACCTTAAGTTCCCACTATACATAGCTTTACATGGTTTTGGTAAGTGTTGCTGGAAGAAAATAACATATGAAGCTGTTGTTGATGTGTCCAGATTCAGCAGTAATTGAGCACATGGTCATGCACTTTGATGAACATGAGGGCCACCCCCTTAGGGAAGTGATAACTTGCTCCACAGAGCAAGAGGTGATACAGGCAGCTTTCCATGTAGAAATTCCATGTCAGTACAGTTTGTCCTTTCTTCCCATACAAAAATGCCATTAAAAAATTAGGAAAGACACCTGTGAAATTTAGTATCAGCAGTGTAAAAGATGTGCATCTGGCTTATAATCAATGTGCTTAGCCTCTTCTTATTGTTGTGGCATTGAAGCTTGTCCTGGTTCCAGCTGGGATAGAGTTAATCTTCTTTCTAGTAGCTGGTATAGTGCTGTGTTTTGTGTTTGGTATGAGAAGAATGTTGATGGCGCATTGATGTTTTAGTTGTTGCTAAGTGGTGCTTAMRCTAGYCAAGGACTCTTCAGCTTCCCATGATCTGCCGGGTGCACGGGAAGCTGGGAGGGAGCGTAGCTGGGACAGCTAGCCCAGCTGGCCAATGGGGTAATTCCATACCATATGACGTCATGCTCAGTATATAACTAGGAGGCGTGGTCTGGGAAGGGAGGGATTGCGGCTCGGGGACAGGCTGGGCATTGGTCRGCGCATGGTGAGCAATTGTATCGTGCATCACTTACTTTGTATATTCTATTATTATTATTACTGCTATTACTACTATTTTACTTTATTCTCGTTCAATTATTAAACTGTTTTTATCTCAACCCATGAGTTTTCTCACTTTTATCCTCCCAACTCTCTCCCCCATCCCACTGGAGGGGGGGTGTGAGCAAGTGGCTGTGTGGTGTTCAGTTGCTGGCTAGGGTTAAACTACGACAAAGCTTCAAATAATATAATTAAGGTTGGAGTTAGTAAATATTTTTCTGAGAAATTTGTTGGGAGATGAGGATCTATCCATCAGAGCCTAAAACTTCCATAATCTTACGGCTCTTGCTACAATCATCTGTTACTTTTGCTTGAATGATATGGAAGAGGACAAATGGAAGACGTCTTGTGAGTTCTCTGAGTATTATATCTAGGCATCTGGAAAAGAAAGATCTCCTGGCAGATTAACTCTTAAAGTCTATTGAAAAAAATCTACGTCTATCAAGATATACCATTAATGAATCTTTAAAGCAAGATCATGTATCTTATCGGTATAACTTACACCAGCACCTCAAGTAAGATTAGATACACGAGCAAAGGCACTTTTTACTGTGTCTATATTAAGATGTTTTTCTGATCTATAAATTTCATAAAACATCCCATGAGGCCATAATGCATGAAGTACAGACCAGATCTTAGACTACAAGTAGTAGGCTTAATCTGTACACAAGTTTCTTCCATAGCTAATATGTAAACAACTTTGAAGAAGAGTTAAAACGAACCCCAAAATATCTAATCAGTTTCTTTAATCAAGACACCCTCTTACTTGGTTAAATTTTGCTTGCAAAAACCAATCAAAAATACTTTGCACGAGAAGCAGTCCAGTTTGTGCTCCAATTTCATTCAGAGTCCTGCCTAACTCAGCCATGATCTGGATATGAAAAATTAAAATTTAAGTGTTAGTTTATCACAAATAGAGTTGTTTGGAAATGCTGTGTGTAACAATACAAGGCCTGGGTGTGTTTTGAGCATGTATTTTATTGGTAGATAACAGTCAGGGTTCAAAAAGTTGCAATGAATACCCAAATATCAGTATGAGCAGCACTCCTTCCCAGTGCTACCTTTGCAGGTTTTCTCCAACATACTAACAAAAACCAAAACAAAACAAAAATAAAATAAAAAATCTTATAAACCCAGGTAGATCACCATCAACCTGTCATGAGCAACTTTCAATCTAACATTTACTGTGACAGATACAAGATTTATCTGGCACATACTGATGAGACAACTCATGATATTTTGCGATATAGTTATACCTTAAACACTGCAGTATTTTCTGATTGCCTCCTTTATTAATACTTTGGGTTTAAAAAAAAAAAAAAAAAAACAAAACCAAAAAAACAACCAAAAAAACCAAAAACCATCTAAAGTAACTAAAATTCAGTGAATCTCAGTCACAGATAAATTTTGGTTCATTTAAGTCCAAATCAGACATTTCAGTTTATGTTCATGCTAATGAAATTCAGATAAACTACCCTGGCTGCAGGCCCATGGACTTCTGGCTGAAGAGTACACACAGCTGGATGCCTGTAAATCAGGCAGGACACAATTTCTGCATATAGGTTAATGACTGTTCTGCGTCACGAACGTATAAGAGTACAGACACTAAGCCAGAGATCTCAAAACAGCATTTCTCCTGCCTGGCAACTTTCTAATAAAAACAAAGCTTATTTTTCTGTCTGTATCATATTACATGACGTGAACATTTGTAAAGTAGACTACACTAAAGCAAGAGGGATAGAGGGAAAATTATACCCCTATTGACGTAAAGTGACTTAGGCTACATATTCACTTTAAGTCACCACAGATCCAGGCTGACACCAAAAGAATCAGTTCCATCTTCTCCTCATTTCTCACTGCCACCATTACTCAGGCAGTAGGATTTGTACATACATAACACGAACTGAGTAAATCATCTAGCAAGTTTCTTTCCTAAAAATGTTGCATTCTGACAAATTAAGATGTTTTGTTTTAGAGACATTTTATATGGCTATAGCCTTTATCTTTCTAGAAGAAAATCACAGATAAGGCTAATCAGTGTCTGTTTCATCCTATAAACAAAATGCATTCAAATTATTCTTTTTGACTTGGCAAGTGTAGTTTTAAATCTGGTTCTGCTTATTTTCATGTAAAAATCCAACACTAAGAAAGCCACATCTGCATAACTGCCTTTAGTGTAATAAATGCGGCCACCTTAAAGATCACTATCAGCAAAAGGGAAGTAGCAGGGAAGGCAGAAAGACCCGCTTGGAGATAACAGATATAAAGCTGAATGATAATGATAGCATAACTATTGCTTGACGCTTAATTCAACAGTTTGGGGAGAGTTAGCCATAAAACAGAAGTTTTAAAGTTTAAGAAAACAAGGGACAAATCACACCATTGGAGCTATTCATGTTAAAACTTCACTAAGACAATGGTCAGCAGTTACTTTGATTTTGTAGTCGGCTCAAAAAATTTTACGAGCACTTTCACAAAAATGTATTTTCAGGTCACCCCCCCCCAAAAAAGGGAAACTTTGAGCAACTGGTAATAAATTCTACTTAGCAATGTAAGATTCTTGAAGCTGAAATGTTATCCAAAGCATTCATTCAGTTTTAGCATCAAGATCCTTGACCCAGACTATAAACTCTATTTCAAACAAGCGATGATTTCTTACAGTGATTTCAAGCACCTTAGAGAAAATCATCATTTTCACAGGAACATAGCTCTTTAAAATAGGTAGTATTTGTTTCTGGTAACATGAAAGTATTTCTTCTCTTCTGTCTACAAAAAGCATTGTCATGACTTATTCATTTGATTCATAACACTGTTTTTCTGATTGCATTTGTGGATTATAACGATAGCTATCCTGCAGTGCTGCAGTTTGTAAATCAGAAAGTAAGTAGTAAAAAGGTGGTCTGTTGCTACATACTTCTACTCTTCCATTAGGTAACCTCTTTACACCAACAAAAATGTACTACCACCTTAGTATCAGATATATAGTCCTCACCACCAAAAATCTGGCTCGATATAGCCTTTTCTGTCTCTTGCCCACCATTTTCTTTTTCTATAATTCTGCAGAAAACACTCAGTTATCTTCTAGGAAGTAGCAATAGCCCCTCTATTTAAAATGGGAATTATCACCAGAACTTAAACCCCAAGCACCTTAGAAGTCAGCCACAGAGCAATGCACACGCAGAGTAAAATCAGTGTTTCTTTCCTCACCTTCTTGGTAATCTCCTCTTTTGCATTTTACCTGGTACATTCCAAATCATTGTTAGAATTGCATGAATCTTATAGTTTGCAGACAATCTCACAAAATTTAAGATCATTACAAAATTTACAATCATTGTCAACCCAGGCTGACTCGTAAGGAACAGTTTTCTGGGTCTAGCAAGTGAGGGATTATACCTAAAGCAACCCAACAAGAAATACCTCCAGAATTCAACACACTGCTTTATAACCTCTGTGTCAATGTTCGTATTTAAAATTGACTTAATACAGGTTGCAAGTAGGAACTTTTGAGATGGTATATCCAGTATTTTACTGAGGCTTACATCCTGCACGTACTGCATAATTTTAATTCAAAACTTACCAATTTTAGATCCAAGAAGACCAAATTATGTTCTCAAAACATATACTAATGTAACAGATATTACAGGTTGATGGAATAGTATTTGCAACTCAAAATGGGTAAACTGAACCTCCAAAATGAATACCAGTATATTACAAAATAGAAATGCCAAAAGGCTGAAAATATTAAAAAAAATGGTTAACCTCTTTTGCCTTTCAAAAAATGGTGGAACCTAGACACAAAAATTATAACAGTCAAGTTTTATCAAAACTAGGTTTCCTTTTTAAATCTAAAAATAAGAACTGAGCTGTTCAAAGCTAAATATTGATCGCAAATAAAAAGGGCTTACCTTCCTGTCTGTTATTTTTCCTTTTTAGCCATTTTTCCACAGTTTCCGCACTTACACTTTCCAACACAAACTCATCCAGTACCTGGGGGTGAAGAGAAAGATAGGCCTTCACTTTTTCATCCGTTAAACCTGAAAGAGAGAATATTAATTGATTACATTATTGGTATGAAATTCCTCTTATGAAACAACATCTAGATGCCGGCAACAATCAATATTCTTTTGTTTAACATGCTGATTGAATACATGCCTATTTAAATTGTCTCCTCCCAGACAGAACAATATCCAGTCAAAAAAATGAGCTGTCATATAGAAAATAGTAGAAGCAAAGCATATCCATGCAAGATACTGTGTACAAGACATCCCCTACACGAGTACACGTAAACATTACCTGGGAAAAATGGCCAGGAAGGAATTTACGACTATGATTATGACTCTAAAATTACTTATTTCCAAGATATGCAAGGTGATATATTGATAAAGAAACTGGGTGGAAGGAGATAGAAGAAAGTGAACTGGTATTTCTCATAGAGCATCAAATGCAGTATTCTCACTGCAAGTAGCAGCAAAAGCAACAAAAACTATTATGCAACACCAAAATCAAGCACAATTTTTTAATACTGGAGTTACTTAAGTAACTTTAAAAATATAAACTGCTTTCACATGCATGCTTCCATTGCCTTAGTAATTCAGTTATCAAAATAAAAGTAATTGTACATAAAAGGCCTTTACAATATCTGCAACAAAAAGAAAACTCCAGTACCCATTTCGGAAAAAGAAGCAGAATTCAGAATCTCAGATCCCTGACGCAATCATAAATAAATTCCCAAATTCATAAAACTACAATCTGATCATACTCTTCACAAATCCCCCGAACAAAACCACTGGCTGCAGGGAGGTGAACCCAAGAGTGCCGAGGCTTTTCCAAGGGAGGGCAGGAAAGAAGCACACCTGTCCCGAGGGACTAAGCTCCAGGCTGCCACAAAGGGAGCAGGTGCCCCGAGTACAAAAGCCTTAATGAGAGCTGAGGGGAAGAGGAGTAACAACCACTGTAATGACTCTAAGTACGCCTTCTCCTCTTGGGCTGTGTGTGTATAAACGTAATTGTAAACTCTCCACAGAAAGCAGCCTAGGTTCAGCAGAAGAGAAACTCCCCTCCAAACCACACTGACCTCTTTTGGCAGGTATTCGTGCTATAAAGTAAGATCAATTTTCCTATTGTATGCCTCGCACAGTATCAGAACACGCTGAAAACAGCTATAGTGTAATATAAACGCTAATCAACGACTGTAACCTTTAAGATGTCTTACAAACGTTTACTATGGAAGCCTTCAGGAAGCAGTACCAGAACACAAACCAACAACTCCCGCCTCCAGAGCGCCAACCACACGTGCCACTCTCGCCACACCAACTGCACCACACCATTCCCACCGCATCAGCTCCCACCAGCCCAAACCTGGTTTAAAATACCCTTTCTCTTAATCCACATAGGCAGCAGTTCCTGGTGGATATCATAGCCTCAAATAACAACATTCCCACTTACAGGCAAGAATCTCCAGATCTGGATCACTTGAATTAAGAGAGCTAAGTGAGCATCCTGATTTTCATTAGTAAAGAAGAAAAGGTTCTTCCTAAATCAGTAAGAGCAGGAGATGATCAGCAAGTGGGGGGAAACAAACAAACAAAACCCCACTACTTCGATTGTTTAACCTTAGGCGATAGTTTGCAAATTTAGATCATAATGCATCTATAAAGAAGTCCATGTGCCACATGAAGGAAAAGATTTTTCAGCCAATGCAGGTATCGCCTCACATACCGAAAAATCAGACTAATTAATATAATTTTGTAATTTGCTCAACTAAGAAAAATGTAATACCTTGAAAAAGTAAGTCTTTCTAATTTCATAGTAATAGAATTTGAAAAGAAAACATGTGTTTGGAGAATCATTCATAAAGACTATAGCGTTTTTGAAGATTTACCCGAGTTAACCATCAGAAAGTCATCAAAACTTATCTGCCTTCTAAGTTGTGAATGAAAAATGATCAATACAGGTTTGTCACAAAAGGCCTGCTACTTCCAGGTTGTCTTTAGACTGCAGACAAACACTTTTTGCTTCTAGTAAGAAACTAGGAACTGAAAAGTCTGTAAAACCAGCAACTGAAATTCTATAAGGGTTGATTCTTGTTTTCAGTGAAAATAACCTTAACTTTCTTATGCATGCAGTCCGTATTCCTTGACTTCAATGGAAATGCTTCCTTGATTCAAATCTTTATGGGTTGTGGTTTTTGTAATATACACATCAAAATTCAATAAAATGTCAATTTGAAATAAGACTTCAGTCTACATGTCAGGAGTTTAATTTCCATTCCAGATATCCTACAATTTCAGCAACCTGAGGGGGAAAACTCTGCTTTAACCTTATATGGAAAAGTGATTCATGGAGCCGATATAAGAAATCCTACAACAGTCTTTAAATTACCCTCCTTTATTTCACTAAAGGCATCTGTGCAGATGTACTTCTTCAATGGCAGATTTGTAGATGGGAGCAAGCAGAACAGGATTTACAACTACATTTGCAGAGTTAAAAAGGAGTAACTTAAATCTATTTTCTACATAGATTAAAGCAGACTTAGCGGTCCTCCTAACTGTTAGTCTACTGTGTCGAAAAATACATGCTACAACCATACACACAAAACCCACAACTAAAACCAGCAAGAACACATTGTAACTTCACAAAATGTAACCTTAAGAAAATGTAACATTAATAGAAAGGAGCCTTTTAGAAGAAGCTTAAACATTTTGTGTTTTATGTACATTAGGGCAAAAAAAGTGTTGTAAAGAAGCTTGAATGTAAGACTGTTTTACAGCTGTGCATAAACAATTATTTTATGGCATATATAAAGCCTACTACATTGTAAGATGTACATAAGAATAAGATTTTTACATAAGAATATGCATAGGTTCAATGATGGAGACACTTGCTCTCTTGAACATCCACATGTTCCTGAAAACTTCCGGTACATATATTTTTTGTTAAATATTATCAATTTCTCTATTGAACTGTTGTAATCTTTTAATTTTGAAATATGGAAAATAATTATTTGAGAATTCAGAGGCACTGATTAATAACATTTGAATAAACAGGACAATAATACTTACACCCAAACTCAGGAACCAGAAGTTTATCATGCCAATCAGGTACCATTTACAGAATTAGAAACAAACAAACAAAACACAAGCCAATGCTGGTTATTAATTTTTCTGTTACTAATGTATTGGTCTTAAGTATTTTGGCAGTAAACTTTTCTACATGCATTCACATTAGAAATATTTCTCCGCTACTCCTTTCTTCTCCCCTTACTACTATTGGACCCATAGACTATTAGAGACAGTAGTCTATGTCTACTATTTCCACAGCGCACTCTACACAACAGGGAGCTTGCCATCACCTCCAGTGATGCCAGGACTTCTCTTATTCTTGTTCATCAATACTTGCGTGAAGCATAAAGTATACACATCAACAGCATCTAACAAAGAAAAAGGTAGTAGTGCACACATTCATAACTGTGTTGGTCTACACGCTTTCTTGCAAGTAGCCAAAACAAAAGCTCCCCTCGCTTCTTTTCATGCATCCCCAAAAAGCATTGCCTCTTGTATCTGGAACCTGTCCTCCGACAGAGCTGTGGCAGTTATCAAGAGAGACCATCACTCGGGAGGGCTGAACCCTGGCCAGCAGCCTAGCATGCAGCAGGCCAGAAAGCACAGAAAGACTCGAACGACCCTAATTCCTCTGGGAATTAAAGGAGGAATCTGGCATTTGGGTTGAATGTCCATTCATTCCATTTATGCATTAGAGTTTGCCTTCCTGATTCATACATATATCCTGTTTAAGTAAAAACACACACACACCAAACCACCTTTCTCCCTTGAATTCTTATTTTAAAGAGGTAAACCCACATTTCAGTGCTGATATCTTTCTGGCACAACTTGCTATTGCCGTGTTTTATGCATGGATTAACTATTTGTTCTGGATTTGTGATTAAATAATGAAAATGATAATAAAAATATAATGCAAAAGGACACATGAGTATCAGATAAGCTCTTCCTTTTTTCATTTCCCTCTGAGCAAACTGTAGGCAAAGAAACGGCTCAGGCTGCCCGCCGCTTGTGCTAGCTCAGCAGCTCCTCACTTCCTGACCAGCACGCCTGTTTAAGTTCTCTTTGTAGATCTCCATTTGAAATGTTCTCTTTGGCCATGCCGCCTGCTTTTAAAAGTTCATTCATATGCATGGAAAACATTAATCAAGGTTGGTTTGGTTTCATTTTTTCCATTTCTTGGCTACCCCTGTCTGAACAGTAAGTGGAAATACAGCTTTTCAATAAATGCTGGGTTTTATGCAGTGTTTCACCTTATTGTGTTCTTTGTGTATCTCATTTATTATAGGGTAGGATGATACAAAATTGGCAAAGCTCGATACAAAGCAGAGGGCAGAAGACAGCCTGTCCCCCCAACACCACCCAAGAGGCCATTCCTTGATCAGCGAAAGGCCTTTTTACTGCCGGAGGGAACGACCTTTCTGGCAGGACATTCATTCTGGGACATTAAGAGCGGGAAGGGTGAATTAAATGATAGAAAAGAAACAATTGTATTTACTTATAGTATTTCTATAAACTGATGTATTGGTGCACTCTACCAAATAAACAATAGCCCTGTTTTTCTACTTGGCATATGGCTGAGGCTCGAGCTGTTCATCTAATTTGGCATAGCTCATGCCAGTCTATCGAAATTTTGGTTTTGTGTTTTGCAGTTGGGATTTGGTTTTTTTGGTGGTGGTGTTTGTGGTTTTTTTTTTTAAATAACTCCTTGGCTTTCAATGGAGCAGGTATAAGAGTGTTTTGGGGTTGTCTTTTTTTTCCTTCACAAACTACGAGAATTAGTTTCTTTTTCACGGAAATTAACAGCAGAAATATATATAGTTGAAGACAGAATTATGGGTGGATTTCTTCCCTTTCTTATTTTAGTAAACTAACTATAGAAAATACAAATATTGCTACCAAATATCACAGTCCAGTAATTTCAACATAAAGTAGAAAGCCAAACATTTGTGATAGTCTGGTTCAACAAATAACTATCTTTTCAGTGGTCCTATGATTAATACTTAAAAAACAGGCTTCATTTCACTAAGGGAAAAGAATAAAGAAACCTTTATCTGAAGATAATTCAGCAAGTTTAGTAGAGCTATTTAAAGAGGAATAGTTATTCACGTAGATTCTGAACCACCACAAGAAACTGTCTTTTCTTTTTTTTTATTTCAACAGTGTACCAGGACTAGATCATTCAGGCTTCAAAAGCATAACTAGGACTTTGACTGGTTTTGTTAGTACTTATACTAAAAGCCAAACAAAAACAAAAACCCCAGCACCACCACCATCACGTTCCAACATACCTGTATTTCTGTGTCCCATACAAAGCCAGTGTGAGTATTGCAGGCTGCTTGATTTAGTGATTGCCTGGCCTGCTCAAGCCTGGATTCCCCTTTTCATCTACCAGTAAAGCTTTCATTTCAACAACTCCAACATTTCATTAGTGATAACATCAGGTAGAACCCTAAAAGAGATCAACTGAATTCACAGAGCAACCTCCCACTGTCCAGTGCAAGTAAACCAACAGCTTCATAAGTCAAAAAGAAAATCTGTAGCACTAAAAAAAAAAACTAAGATGAGAGAAAATTAGGGAACATGCTTTGCAGCTGGGTATACTATGCAAGCAGATCATTTTACAGGTACTGGCACAAATATTTCTCAAGAAGCCTCATGTGAGTGAAGACAGTTTCTAAATGAAATGTATATTTGAATGACCAATAAAGAATAAAGCATAGCAGTGGGCAGAGCTTATGGAATAGCAAGATTCATGTAATAAATGTGTTCATATTCACCCTGTTAATTACCACAATCCTCATAATGTCTATGTTAGGGTTTAGGAGATACAGAAACTGTAAATACTCTCACAGTCTTATATGCTGCTGTCCTCTTAAGATGCCAGCGAAATACTCTTTGGAAAATAACTGGATATCAACACTTAAAAAAAAAAAAAAGTATAAACCACTGTTACTTCTATCTTAAGGGAGAAACTGCTTTTTGAGCAGATGTGACAAAGTATACCAAACTCAGCATCTTAGAAACTCACTTTACTGGTTTAAATTGTAATGGTACTGCAAGGTAACATTGTAGGTTTGTCTACACCAGTAAACTGAATATGTCTAGGGCTGTTCACTGACCTGAAACCAAGTGGCTTTTAACTTCCTCCATCCCTAATATTAAGCTCTCTTGACCTCCGGCAATGAAGATGAGGGAAAACTGGAATGGGAATACATGCTGGTTGCCTGCTGGGAACCATCCCCGGCCTGACCCTACTCCAGAGCAACGCCCGGGACCTGCCTGGGACATCACTAGCTGGCTTTGGCCAATGCACTGCCAAGAACCATTCTAGCAATGTAACAGCACAGACAAGAAAAAAATCCAGTACATAAGACTGCTCCTTCACACTTTTTGTTTACTATCCCAGATATAGCATAGCTGGATTCARAAATAAACTAAGAAACAAGACCTCCTTCAAACATCAATTATCAGTAATTACTCCTTGCCTTTGAGCCAGTCTCCAACAGCCTTCCTTTAAAAAAAAAAAATTAATAAAGCCAAAAATCACTTGACAATTACATTTTTGCTTTCAGCTTTTTATGCTGCCTAAAATATTTAAAACATTACTTAGATATTAGGTAACCTGTGTAGTACTGAATCGATTAATGGCTCCACTCTCTGACTCTTAATCCATGTCGTATTGCACTCTCCTCTGAGAATAGGTTCACTGAGCTCAGTATAAAGCAGAACTGACTGTGAATGAGCTGAAAGAACTGAAGCCTAGAGCTATGTTTAAAAATCTGCTCCATTTAGCAACATGAGTCAGTCACATCGTTAGCAATTCTTGCGATTTCTTCATTAGTGTTATGATATTTGGTCTTTTTCTAAAACCACTAGCTCCAGCAAATCTCATTCTTAGGCAAGAATTTTAGTTTTCACSTAAAGTTTCTGGTTCCCCGGCTGGGGGGCGTGTGGGGAGGCAGGGGAGAATGGATAAAAATTGATGAGTCAGCCTAATACTTATCGAGGCTCAGCATTTTATCCTAGAACAGCTACACTCTGAAAGACTGCAGTCATTGCCTTCCTCAAAACCCTTGCAATAGTGTTTGATGCATATGACATACCTTTCATCCAGTTAGACAGGATCCAATGCTTTGAAAACATATTGTGAGGGTATACATCGGTCAATATAAGAAATCGGATGGATTTTACATATCGAGAAAGCTTTTATTAATAAAGATGAAAGGAAAAAACTATAAATGTTGTAAATGTTGCATCTGTTAACATTTAAAAAAATAAAAATAAGATTTAAAAACAAACAAACAACCCCCCCCCCAGAAACTGGCTTGCTTGGTTTAATAAACAATTCTTCCCTGAAATTAGAGGGGCCATGGAGTCACAGTAAATATGGGCAAAGTCATAATTTCTCCAAGTAAATAACAATATATTGTGCCACATAGAAAATATGCAAGCCAAGAAAAAACAACAAAACAAAAAAATCATGATGATAAACACTTTCCAGATAAAGTATTATCTGAAACAGAAAACAATCTTACCTCAACTACAAGTAAAAAAACATATAATATTAAAATAAATCTTCTCATYTGGAATATCAAAATGATGAAGAGAGATGTGTAACACTTCCTCAAAATCAGCACTTAAAAATAAATATCATACTTGTACAAAAAAAAGAAGCCTTAAAAAAATCTGAAACTAATCCAGAAGAGATAATTTGAACACAACTTCACCTGTGTTCTTTATTTAAAGCTCTCTTGTCCCATCTCTTTCTTACACAAAGACCACCTCTCTGTATCTTTCTACAGAACCTTATAAATGATATTTGTAGTTATTCTCAAAAGCATTCAAGGCATGTGTGTACATTGCTTCATTTGGATTAAGCATTAATCCCATTAAATCAATCCGTTCTTTGTTCAAAGCATCAGGATTCAAAACCACAGGCACAGTCAGTTTTGGAATATCCTTTTCAAGTCAGACTTTTTATCTTAATCCATTTAAGTATACAGGAATGTAATGCAACCAAGTGCCCAAACTCTGTGAAACCTGGCATTACTGGTCTGGCAAAAAGTATAACGACTAACAAGAAGCAATCAGAATGGTCAAACCTCTTTTTCATTTCTCTTTTCTTGAAAAATTAATTCACAAACTCATCTGTGAGCAGCTCCATTCACCTTTTTTGCCCCTCCTCCTCCAACTCCTGCCTGCACTGCTAGAAAAAAAACAATACACAGCTCCAGCATTCACAGTATTAGCAGTGAAAAACAATAATGCGGTACACAAAGACTACACTATCGATTTTGGTATTTAATATTATATATTTCACATATAATAAATTTTGTCATTAAACATTTCAAATCTTTTGTCCTGGTTCCAGCTGGGACAGAGTTAACTTTCTTCCCAGTAGCTGGGGGGGTGTGCTGTGTTTTGGGTTTGGTATAATAGGAGCGTTGATGGCCCATTGATGTTTTGGGTGGTGCTGGGTGGTGCTCGCACTGGGCACTTTTCCGCCTCCCATGCCCTGCCAGGTGCATGGGAAGCTGGCGGGGGGAGCATAGCCGGGGTGGTTGACCCAGCTGGCCAATGGGGTATTCCATACCATGTAATGTCATGCTCAGTATAAAAACTAAGGGGGTGTGGGGGGCTCTGGTTCCCAGGGACGGGCTCTTGTATCAGGCACACGTCGGTTCGGCGGGTGGTGAGCAATTGCATTGTGCATCGCCTGCTTTGTATATTGTTGTTGTTGTTGTTATCACTGTTACTATTACTGTTCTACTTTGTTTTATTTCAATTATTAAACTGTTTTTACCTCAACCCGCGAGTTTTCCTACTCGTGCCCTCCCGATTCTCTCCCCCATCCCACCGGAGCAGGGGGGTGAGCGAGCGGCTGCGTGGTGTTTAGGTGCTGCCAGGGTTAAACCACAACAGTCCTTTTTGGCGCCCAACATGGGGCACGAAGGGTTTTAGATAACAACAGATTAACTAGAGCATATTAAGGAAACACAAGCTTTCTTAGGCGTTGTGGGTTTCTGGAGAATGCATATTCCAGATTACAGCCTGATTGTAAGCSCTCTCTATCAAGTGACCCGGAAGAAGAACGATTTCAAATGGGGCCCTGAGCAACRACAAGCCTTTGAACAAATCAAACAGGAGATAGTTCACGCAGTAGCCCTTGGGCCAGTCYGGGCAGGACAAGATGTAAAGAATGTGCTCTACGCCGCCGCCGGGGAGAATGGCCCTACCTGGAGCCTCTGGCAGAGGGCACGAGGAGAGACTCGAGGTCGACCCCTGGGGTTTTGGAGTCAGGGATACAGAGGATCCAAGGCCCGCTATACTCCAACTGAGAAGGAGATATTGGCAGCATATGAAGGAGTTCGAGCTGCTTCAGAAGTGGTTGGTACTGAAGCACAGCTCCTCCTGGCACCCTGACTGCCGGTGCTGGGCTGGATGTTCAAAGGGAGGGTCCCCTCCACACATCATGCAACCGATGCTACATGGAGTAAGTGGGTCGCACTGATCACACAATGGGCCCGAATAGGAAACCCCAGTCACCCAGGAATCTTGGAAGTGATCACGAACTGGCCAGAAGGCAAAGATTTTGGAATGTCACCAGACGAGGAGGTGACGCGTGCTGAAGAGGCCCCACTGTATAATAAACTACCTGAAAATGAGAAGCAATATGCCCYGTTCACTGATGGGTCCTGTCGTCTTGTGGGAAAGCATCRGAGGTGGAAGGCTGCTGCGTGGAGTCCTATACGACAAGTCGCAGAAACTGCCGAAGAAGAAGGTGAATCGAGTCAGTTTGCAGAGGTGAAAGCCATCCAGCTGGCTTTGGATATTGCCAAATGAGAAATGTGGCCAGTACTTTATCTCTATACTGACTCGTGGATGGTGGCAAATGCCTTGTGGGGGTGGTTGCAGCAATGGAAGCAGAACAACTGGCAGCACAGAGGTAAACCTATCTGGGCTGCCGCAYTGTGGCAAGATATCGCTGCCCGGGTAGAGAACCTGGTTGTAAAAGTGCGTTATGTAGATGCTCACGTACCCAAGAGTCRGGCCACTGAAGAACATCAAAACAACCAGCAGGTGGATCAGGCTGCTAAGATCGAAGTGGCTCAGGTGGATCTGGACTGGCAACATAAGGGTGAATTTTTTATAGCTCGGTGGGCCCATAACACTTCAGGCCATCAAGGAAGAGATGCAACATATAGATGGGCTCAAGATCGAGGGGTGGACTTGACCATGGACGCTATTACACAGGTTATCCATGAATGTGAAACATGTGCTGCCATCAAGCAAGCCAAGCGAGTAAAGCCTCTTTGCTATGGACAACAATGGCTGAAATATAAATATGGGGAGGCCTGGCAGATCGATTAGATCACACTCCCACAAACCCGCCAAGGCAAGCGCTATGTGCTCACCATGGTGGAGGCAACCACCGGATGGCTGGAAACATATCCCGTGCCCCATGCCACCACCCGGAACACTATCCTGGGCCTTGAAAAGGAAGTGCTATGGCGACATGGCACCCCAGAAAGAATTGAGTCAGACAATGGGACCCATTTCCGAAACACCCTCATAGACACCTGGGCCAAAGAGCATGGCATTGAATGGGTATATCACATCCCCTATCATGCACCAGCCTCCGGGAAAATCGAATGATACAATGGACTGCTGAAAACTACGCTGAGAGCAATGGGTCGTGGGACATTCAAACATTGGGATACACATTTAGCAAAAGCCACCTGGCTAGTCAACAGCAGGGGATCTTTCAATCGAGCTGGCCCTGCCCAGTCAAAACCCTTACGTACTGTAGATGGGGATAGAGTCCCTGTAGTGCACATAAAAAATATGCTGGGGAAGACAGTCTGGGTTAGTCCTGCCTCGGGCAAGGGAAAACCCATTCGTGGGATTGCTTTTGCTCAAGGACCTGGGTGCACTTGGTGGGTAATGCGAAAGGATGGGGAAGTCCGATGTGTACCTCAAGGGGATTTAATTTTGGGTGAAAATAGCCAATGAACTGAATTGTATGATGTTAATTGCTATATAATGCTGTATGTCGTATCAAAGGTGTTGCAGTAAGAATCACCCAGATTAATGAAGAAGGAACTCTGATGAAACTGAGCAAAGTGCAACGATGAGAAAACCAGACGAGCGCAGCGATAATGGAACCAGAATTGGCTTCAGGATGGAAAATCCAACACCACACACCATCTCTCCTGCCCTGAAAGACTGCTATGACAGATGGAGCCCGAAAGTCATGGACTAAATGAACTCAATGGACATTTTAGAGGGATGGCCCATAGACTAAGGGAATGACATCTGTGTATATATCGAAGGGCAGGAAAAATGATGATGATTCATTGGAATGTATTGGAAAATGTGAGACCCAGGCATGACGTAGATGGTATAGAATAAGGGGTGGATATTGTCCTGGTTCCAGCTGGGACAGAGTTAACTTTCTTCCCAGTAGCTGGGGGGTGTGTGCTGTGTTTTGGGTTTGGTATAATAGGAGCGTTGATGGCCCATTGATGTTTTGGGTGGTGCTGGGTGGTGCTCGCACTGGGCACTTTTCCGCCTCCCATGCCCTGCCAGGTGCATGGGAAGCTGGCGGGGGGAGCATAGCTGGGGCGGTTGACCCAGCTGGCCAATGGGGTATTCCATACCATGCGATGTCATGCTCAGTATAAAAACTAAGGGTGTGGGGGGTGCTCTGGTTCCCGGGGACGGGCTCTTGTATGGGGCACACGTCGGTTCAGCAGGTGGTGAGCAATTGCATTGTACATCGCCTGCTTTGTATAGTGTTGTTGTTACCACTGTTATTATTACTGTTCTACTTTGTTTTATTTCAATTATTAAACTGTTTTTACCTCAACCCGCGAGTTTTCCTACTCGTGCCCTCCCGCTTCTCTCCCCCATCCCACCGGAGCCGGGAGGTGAGCGAGCAGCTGCGTGGTGTTTAGGTGCTGCCAGGGTTAAACCACGACAGTCTTCATATAAAGATGAATGCTTAATCATGCCAGCCTCCAGTCACCGCATAAAACTGCAAGCTCTGTATACATTTAGATCACAGTTTCACCCACAATCAAGCGCAGTCTCTCGTGCAGTGGCTACAGCAGCCAGCCGTACATGATGCAACATTTCAGCCAGGACACCAGCAGCACTGCTTAAGTTTCAGAGAGAGGAAATAAAGACCAGTTCGGCCAAACATAGCTGGAATGCGTTTATACAGAAAGAATGCCAATAACCACCTCATCCTGTATCCTGTAATTCAAATCCCTTATTCTTGATGAAAAAGCCATGGATGTATCTTTGCATCTGAACAAGCCAGATGCTGAGCAACGTGTGGACATAAGCGCCTTTAGTTTCTACCAACTTCCACGGTGGTTTTTCTGGTATTACCAGCATCTTGCAAGCTTGAGCCCTAGACATCTACAGATGGTTATGTCTCCTAAAACCTAGCACTCAAGAACTGCACAGTACTGTCAGCTCTGAGCACTGTTTCAGTATTAAGTTAAAAAGCAAAAAGCCACTTAAGAGTGTTTATGAAAGCAGCTTTCATCAGCTAGAGGTAAAAGGCCTATAATATTTGCATAGGAATTATACATACGCTTAATGGGGTGAATGAGTGTTCCCAATTTGAATTATCATTTTTCATAGGGTATCAATACACACTTCAAATTGTCTGAATGGCATAATCCTGCACAGCACACACAGTGTAATGCTGTAATACCATCYATTATTTGATGTATGGGGCTTTTTAAAACTCTGAATGCTACTTCCCTCGTTTGAGAGTAGCTTCTCTCCAGTTCTAATTAGCACTTTCGAGTAACTCTGAGGGGTCTGTAACACGCTTTATTCTCCTTCCAGGTGCATGATGGGACCAAACTTTGGGATTTAATTAACACTCAGCAAAAAGCTAACACAAGGAACACAGAAATGCTTTAGGAGTTGCAAATTGTAATCAAATTCATTTCAAATCTTTGCTTAAGGAGAAAGCTATGTATGATCTTAAGGTTACTGCTAAAAATAATTATCAACATACTTAATGCATCACACTCAAGCAAGCAAAAACGTATTTGTAAACATATAAGGAACATCTCAGTATGACTTACAATTATTTGCTCTTTTTTATTCTCTTGTGCAGACACACAGCTGGGGTACCTTGTCTCCTGCCCAAAATATACCTAACCAGTAATACTCAATTTAACAATGGCAAGTACCAAAATACAGTTCATTCATAACTCATTATGAAAAATGTCAAGTCACTCAGGACTTGCACGTACCTAATCCCTGGGAAGATCACATGCAGCTGTAAATTAAATGACTTAAAAGCTAACAATTATACAAGGTAAGAATGCCTTAACTCTTCCCTTGAATACAGGGGTTGGCCCAAGTTCTTGGTGTATGAGTTCTCTGATAATACCTTCTGGCTGATGTAATGTCTTCCTCCCACCTGACACCTGATCCCTGAGTAGCTCCCTATTTGAGTAAACTCTTCTGGCTCAAGAGTAGTCCCATTGTCTTTATTACCAAAGTTTTACTGCTGGTTTTTTTCAAATGAACTCCCATGAATAAAGTTCCGTAAATCCTTTATAATATACTTACCAATATAAACTTATAGTGCTGTTCCCTAAAATGCTACTTAACTTATTCCACAAACAAGATCCAGTATGATGAAACCTCCTTTGAAGTATACTACATGCCTGTGCCAAGTCTCACTCTGTTATTTTACTAAATAGGATACAGAGAATGTTCCTCCTTCTGAAAGGAGCATCCCACTTCATCTTAACACTTACATTAGTAGACACGTTAGGACAGTTTCCCAGGTCACAGGACTCTTCTTAAATAACAACTACACATAGTCTAATAACACACTACTYACTAACAAGACTGGACACCTGAGCATTCTCTACTTTGTTAGTACTAGGATCATATCTGCAGCACCACAGATAAGGATTTGTCATTCTTTTTTAATCCCCTCTAACCTTACAGTCTTAGGAGGCTTAAAGAGAAATACAGTCAACATCCTTTACAAAATGAGAAGGTACAAAACCCAGAGAAATCTGTCACTAAAAAGCTCTATCAAGAAGAAACCTAACACGGCTACATCCAGAAAGGTTTGATCTGGTTCATGGGAAGCAAACTCTTCAAAAACAAACCATGCTAGTCCAACACCATCTAGACATCACGGCTAAAACAAAACATATAGAAAAATACACGTCTGTTAGTTTAAACTATGTATTTTGCAGATTCTGTAACTGTACTATGCACAAGCCTGCTGAGTATATGAATGGAAAGCTTCAGAGAGGATGCAAGGAGCAGGCTGCAAGGTGCTATTCTTACCTGATCTAAAGCTCAGCCATGATGTTTATGGGTGCATTTGTTTTAGGACAGATAGAAAGTACTGTCAAGATCCTGACCTACTGATTACGACAAAGAGTGTCACCTGCTAGCTGTACATTAAGCCTAATAAATTGAAGGCTGAACTAGTGCATATCTTTTAAAAAAAAAGACATCTGATTTTAAATAAAAGACTCAAACTGTAGAAGAGTTTAGCACRTTTCCCACTTAATCTCTTTGGGTACTAAATGGGTGTACCTATTAAAAAAAAAATAAATTAAAAAAAAATCAAATTCTAATTCCAGTATCAACTTTTCTTATTTCAGCTTCCAGCAATTAAGGATTTTTCATATTTTAACTATTAGCTTAAAAGAGTTTTCAGCATTAGAGATCATTTCTTTGTAAAGGTACCACTAGTCTGAATGAGTAACATCTATCCTCTTTACAAAGTGGAATAGGTTCACTTTTCTAAATTATAACACTGTATTGTTACAGCTTTTCAAATTCCAAAGAGATTTAACTCCAACTATTCATATGCACTATCTTACAGTAGTTTCAGAAAAGTCTCTAACCTAACTCAAGCACCTCAACCAAATTTCAATACTTGCAACTAGAAAAGAAGTTTTAAAAAATAAAAGCTTAAAAAATCAGTTTTTGTGACAGAGATTCTAACATTCAAGTGATAAAGCCAGAGTGTACAACATCACTTTCCCTCAATCCCACCAAAAGTGCTACAGCAGATGTTTTAGCAATACAGTTGAAATAAAAAAAGTTARTACCACATAATTAATCTTGGAAACTGCTTTTTTACCTTACCTTCGGTATTACTATAAAATATAGATACAAGATGACTCTTTATACAAAAATTAAACTTTGACTGACATTTAAAATAAAAAAAACCCTGTTTAATTCTTTTGCGGGGAAAAGAAAGCCTACCTTCAGACTAATTAAGCACTGAAAGTAAAGCACTGACTCCATCAAACTGTCAGAAAAAAGTTAGAAACTTCATTTTATTTAAAACACAATAAAGGAAAAGAATTCTTTTCTTTTTCTGCCACCCCTTTTTTTCAGCTGTATAAATGAACAGAAGGAAAGATGATTTTTCAGAGATGCTATCTCTGCTCAATTTTATGGTGATGGATGTAATGATATCTCCATGTCAGTAAAATATGGCCTAGGAAAAGCAGTATAATTTGAAATATTTAAATGAATATGCCACTGAAGTAAAAGAGGTTTGAAGTGATAATTAAATACTGTGTTACATATGCTTGTACATTACAGACAAGGACACATTGTGCAACCCTTACTTGCACTGGTGAACACTTATAGGAGTAGTCCTATTGACGTCAGTGAGACTACTTACATGGGTAAGAGCTCACTAACATGTGAAGAGTTGTGCAACAAAGCCCCAAACACATTTCATTCCACACATTGTTTCAAGCTTTGTTCCTCAACCACAAGTTTTTCCCTAATAGCGTTAATAATATTATTTCATTAATGCTACCATTCAGAAAAATATGTGACAACATACAACTTGTTCAGTGGTATCTGACATCGCCCAGTATTTCAGCTAAATACCGAATCAGAGGCACACAAGAATTGCAGATTCACTGAGGCTGGCAGGCACCCCTAGAGATCACCTAATCCACCCTCTGCTCAAGCAGGGTCAGCTACAGGGGGTTGCTCAGGGTCCTGTCCCGTCGGCTTTTGAGTACTTCCGAGGACGGAGACTCCACACCCTCTCCGGGCAGCCTGTGCTAGTGTTCAATCACACTCAGAGTGGAAAAAGTGTTTTCCTGTGTTCAGGTGGAAATTCCCGTGTTTCAGTTTGTGCCCATTGCCTTTGTCCTGTTGCTGGACGTCGCCAAGAAGAGCCTGGCTCCGTCTATTTTACTTCCCCCCCCATAAGGTACTTATACAGGTGGATAAGATCCCCCCAAGTCTTCTTTTCTCCAGGCTGAACAGTCCCACTCCCAACCATCTTTATGGCACTTCACTGGACTCACTCTGCTATGTCCACGTCTCTCTTGTACTGGGGAGCATAGAACTGGACCCAGCACTCCAGACGTGTCTCACCAGGGCTGGGTAGAGGGGCAGGATCACCCCTCTCAACCTGCTGGCAACGCTCTTCCTAATGTAGCCCAGGATACTGTTGGCCGCCTTTGCTGTGAGGGCACACTGCTTGTGCAGGTTCAATAGAAAGGAATTACAGGATCCAATGCTATAGGGATTCCTACTTACTAGCAGGTGAAATAAATGGAAGTACCTTCTACTGACTTGGATGTTGGCACAACAGAATAAAAAAACCAACATATGGGGTTGGCTGCTTTCAAGCTTTCACTGGTGTGGCAACCCTCTACTCACGCAATCTTATCTGGCAAAACATCTTCAATCGATACTATTTTAGACAAGAATTCAAATAATATATTTGTTACTATTTTAATATTTTCTTCTTGGCAACCACAGTAAAACAAAGACACAGCGTTTCAGTCGGGCTCCTAGTTTTTATTATAAAGCTTAAGCAAATGCCACAGAATTCAAGGCTAGTTTCAAAAATTAAAAAAGAGCAGCTGATTCTTTTCCCTGTCCTCCTCCCCCTCATCATCTCCCCACCCTCTTTTGTTTGTTTTGGAGGCAGTGTAGGTCACTAACATGTGTTCACCTCCAAAAAGCATCCTTAGAAGAAAAGGGGGGGAAGAAGAAGAAGAGTTGGAAAGAGCAGAAGTGAAAAGGAAAAGGAAAACAGGAGAGATGGAAACCGAGAACTCGTGTTTGTATAGGACTCAGGAAACACCTTAAAAAAAACATTTCAGTCTACATTCCTGCATTCACAGGATGCATGTTCTGCATTGTGCCTTTGCTATAATGATTTATATAAACTTTTCACAGGCAAGGACAATAAAGTACGCAATGAGAAAAAAAATTCTGGTAGAATCGCTTCATCTTTCAATGTAATTCAACTTTGTAATAACCTGATTTTATCTAAAGCCTACTTGAACTTGTGCATTGGCTACATTCAGAAAACACTTTAAAACTATAAAGATGTCCATATAAGACAGACACTCTAATACAGGAAATTAAGGCACATTTCCACAGGGCTAGTCATAAATTTTCACTTTAGTGTGTTACAGTCCTGGGGGCTGAGATCCCGATTTCTGTCCAGCATGCTGACCGACCAAAACAGTTCTCATGAGACTGTAATAGGCCCATTACAATACCATATAATGACAAAACAAAAATTCTAAAAACATACCTAAAAATCACATTGATAGCACATAAGCAGACTAATCCACTGCCAAAACTAGCCAGTTGGTACAGCCAAGTTGTATCATAAAATATATCCAATAGGAGAAGTAAACAAAAGAACTTCAAAAATTTCAAGTCAGACAAAATAAAGAGATTTAACAAATAAGTAGCTTTCAACATTTTTAAACTCCTTCAGATTCACTCCGGGAAAGCCTCCAAGAGCGCAACTTCTGTAGGCTGGAGAATATAAATTTTAATACTATTCAATTTAACTGACAGTGATATGAAAGATCTGGAGAAAAACCCAGTGCACCCAAGATAACTAAAAAGTTATTCAGTGTTGACTGCAAGAAAAACGGCATCAGGAGGTCTCTCAAGGTTATGGTATCAATGATAAAAATCAGTCATAAATGACAGTACATTACTGTTTCTTCTTTAGTACCACTGTCGCATTATTTTTCAGAGAAATGGCTTAGTAATTTTGTGAACAGCAGTTTTGGGGACTTAATAGTGCTGGCGCTTTGTTCATGTTACTTCATGAGCTAACGAACATACCTGACAGTCAAACTCATTTGAGTCCCCTGGCATGTCTTTCCAGCAAACAAGCAATCTTGTAATGCTTATGTTCAAATGACAGTGACACACATACTGTAACTTCATTGCGAGATACCCAAGYATACCGAGGTCAGTACACACAAAATATTTTCGTAAGTAATTTGAGTGAGCTTAGCATGACAGCAGCTGAGTAAATCTTAATCCGTATGTATTTTTAATTGGGGGGGGTGGGGGGGAGTGGGGCAGAGAGTAGTGAAAGGAATGAAGAAAGAGGCAAGCAAAGGGCTACTGAAAAATGCATCGATTCAAAGTTTTTAGCCACAGTCGTCTCCTCCTGTGAAAGGCAGGCTCAAGAAATACTGGATATATTATCAGCAGGAAAAGGTCACAGAGCTCCATCCATGACCACTCTTTCATCATGGATAAATCGGCAGAGTAAAGCTGGGAGAGAGCACAAAGAGAAGATAGAAGCAAACTTGAGGGGCATGAGGATGAACACAGGTCAGAAAGAGTACAAAGACTGTATTCGGGAGGTAAGGGAATGAAGCTTCTGTGTGGGTAGGCACCACACAGAACTGGAATGAGGAACCAAACCAGTTCAAAATTAACCAGGGGGGGAAAAAAAAAAACCAAACCCAAAGTAACAGCTTTTGCCACAATCAAGTTATCCTGTCTACCTGCGTGAACCTTTATGTTGTAGCAAAGAGTGAGCAGTATGATGGTGGGAATAAGCAGCCCGGTTTGAGGGAAGGCAGGATCTCTTCATACAGCAACACTCTTCATCTCCTCTGGTTTACAATGATTGTGAATTACAGCCTAAAACGTGGAAGAATGAAAGCATGCCAACTGAGAGTCCACATAGCTACACTTCAACTTGCAAGTATATAATGTACAGAAAAGATCAGCTAACATGTTTTTTGGATACAATAAACAAGTAACTCACACCACAACTCATTTGACAGAGTACGAATCTATCGTATAAAGACATTACAAAAAATGCCGAAGATTACTAGATCTCTCCTGCACGCAGACTTGAGCTGTTCAGCCTTTCTGGACCACAAAAACAAGCAGATGCAGGATAAAAAGGGTTTTCTGATAATTTGCTCATTGTACAACACTGTCTTTACCTATTGCACATTGTTTCCATGTCAACAATTATAACAGCAAGCTACTTTATTCTATATGTAGTCTACCCTATGAAGCTCCTTTGAACAATTTTTTTTTGACAAAAGGAGAGGTCTCCTAACCTTGAGAGTCTGACTTGAAAATACAATATATAACCCCTCTTTTATAAACGTAAGAAATATTAGTTTTAAAAAACTGATGGAAACTGTGCGAGGAATTGCCTTAACAGCCTTGGAAACAAAACCTCTCCAGACACCTGCAACACAAGAACAAGACAATGCAAGTGTCTCTACAATCACTTGATTTAAAAGGGTCATTTACGAGTGTGAGAGCAAGGCTTGCAACTCTTGGTCAATGATTAGTATCTCTAAGGTCTTTTGAGAACCACTGTTTTACCAAGGACAATCTAGCCAGCCTAAGATTTGAACTGATGAAAGCTATTGTCCCTCTACCTCCCTATCTGCTTCCCTGGAAAGACAACTCCATTACTCTGTTCTTTSTGAAATCTTGGGGCAGGAGGAGGTTGGGTTTTATTTTCCAGAAGGTCTGCAGGCAAAGAGAAGCTTCTCTTTGATATAAATTTCTAAACTCTTCTGCTCATAGCTTTTCCTACGATCACATAAAACTCATCTAACAGCAGATTACCACCGCAAGGGACAGTGCTGCTTCATTTTCCACCCCCAACTGCATATTCCTGATGCCTTTTTTGTACCTTTGCAAGCTTTTGAGCAGTTGTGAGGTGAACTGCATGGAAAATCCATCCTTCTGAAAACTGGCGCAGCAAAAAAGTTTGATTTCAGCAGACCTCTTCCCTGGGAGTGAAGAGAATAGTGAGGACATCCCATCTGATGGCATCCTATCTTTGCGTTACCTTAAATCAAACTTCACTTAGGGGGAAAAAAAAAAAAAGCTTTGAAGTGTTGTGATTCTCAGCAGGTTTCTGATGACCATAAGAGTTCTGACAGATAGCAAGATAATTGAATATAGATTTCTTATTTTTTTTTTGAAGCTGCACAACAAAGTTGTGCCTTTCAAGGTACTGAATCTGATTTTGGAGGTATTGAATCTGAATTTTTAGTACTGGACTCAGTACCTCCTAATAGCTAAAGTTCTCTTCTCCTCTCTGTCAAGAAAGGTATTGGTACCAGTGTTTTCAGGATACACAAAATTCTTATTAAAAATATCCAAATCTAATGAATTAGTTTCTTAGAAGTAGTTGGAAAGTAGAATTTCCCAAGAAACATAAATATTCCAGCATCCTGAAATTTGCTTTCATTCACAATCAGTATTAAAAAAACAACTTTTGGCCATTTACAGAAGAATGAAAATTGGGGGCTTTTTTGTTTGTTTTTCATTTTACACAACACATCAAATTGCTCCATATCAAAATCATATACTACTTAATACTTAGATTATTTTATTTAGAATTCTGAAAAATGTAAACTGAATTATTAACTCACAATCTTTCTAATAGAACTAACATGTTTGTACTTTTATTTCAACAAAGCTGCATTTTCCAGAACCTACAAGTGAGTGGTGAGAGCCCATGTCTCCATGCCACTCAAAATCCCTCTATTATGCAATATGCTGACATGTGCTTGTTTCTTTAACTTCTCCTTACTAGAAGCACTGGAATGAGCTGAACCTTACTAATCAATTTACTTGGCAAACCATAAAGAAAAAAATATTACAAGCAGCATGATCTCATAGAGACAGAACCACAACTGAGCTTCCTTAGAGTCAGACAAAGAAAAAATAAGCCGAAATCAAGCAGTGTTTTTCAACATAAGCAGGCTACCTAGTCAAGCTGAAGATGCCACCCAAGAGACACAGACACACTGGAGATAAAACTGCCATTCAAGAACTGTTTTGTGCATAACCATCCCTCACTGAGCACCTACATATTTAATTATGAACCTCTAAAACTTTAGTCAATGTTAGTAAAAACCACCATTTAAAAATAAAAAGATTAAAACTCAATCCATGTTTCCCTACCCACTGAAAGGTTTACTAGCAGAGTTATGTGTGGATTAGCATTTGCAGCATTTCTTCAGGAAAAGAACAGTGTAATATCAAAAAAACCCTGCTCGTAAGAAGCACTTTTGCTGAAAAATGTGTTCCAAATATTAAACCATGTGACACATGAAAAATGAGTGTTTTTACTGATGTAAAGAATAATTACCTTGAATCACCAATTTAAAGAAAAATACCATTTTCCATATAGTCCAACAACTGCTAGGTAAAATTAGTCCTTAGTTGCTTCAATTTTGCAATTAAGTATAGAAGTGGAAAAACAGGGCAATTTTTTGTAACAGTTTTTTACTTTAAGAAAATTAGCAAATTTTGTTTGTTGGAACTCTTCAGTTAATGTCAAATCTGTTTTGAATTTAAAGTGTTTTGATAGAGTATCAACCTTTTTGTCAACCATAAAACATGTAGCAGATACTTCCCAAACTTACAATTACCATGAAAGGAGAATGAAATGTCTGGGTTTTGGTGGGGGGTTTTTTGTTTGCTTTTTGGTTTGTTTTTGTTGGGGTTTTATGCTAGATGATAATGTGAACTTAAAACATCTTCTTTGGAAATCTATTGTATTCATCAGCATCTTCCTTATGCCAAAGAACTTATGTCCTAAATGCTAATAAAATGTATGTATAGCACAAATTTTCTATGGGGCGGGGGGGAAATCAGCTGAAATTGTAAGCAATCCCTGTAAGAAAATACCAAGTTTTAACTGAGCAGAGCTTAAAACCTAGGCCAGTGTGATATTCTGCTTCCCTCTGATGCGGTATGGCATGTCTTTGAATTTAAAAGATAAATTAGTAGACTAATGGCCAATATTACATTATTTCAAGTTATCATAAGTACAACATAGCAACTTACTGGGTTTCTATTTTGTGGTCATCTTCAGTTTTTTTAAAAAACTCAAAAATCCTTGGCGAGAAATTGACTGCTGAGAGATTCCTTGAGATGTATCCAGGAATACATGAAAATGGGACAGGCATTTCTCCTGTTACCCAAACTGAGAAAACAATTTTCTTCTACAGTATTGAGAAAAAACATGTTTGAGCTTTGCTCTCCTTCATGCTCAGCGCATGCACATATACTACATCTTCTGACCTATCTCAGTTTCCTCTAAATAAAAGAAACACAACATGAAAAATCTCAGGGGACACTGTCACTTACTCTTCTGCTTCTGTGACCAGAGGGTTGCAAAGGGATGCCTAAACATCTAAGAGAGTCTGAAACTATGGATGAGGTCAGTATATTGCTAACATAGACCAACAGGAGCAATCAAAACTACCTCTTTATATATAAACAGCCCAGTAGCGGGAACAGCTGCGGAGAAGGTAGGATGCGTAGCATCGTTATCCTCCGTAGCCAAAGCTATTTGAACCACCAACTCCTACATCCCTGCAGACTGCCTTAACCAGCACACAGTGAGGAGCTCTAGTTGGAGGCAGGTGAAGGAGGGAGGTAAGTTTTTGAAGCAGGTCGCAGTCCTTCCAGACGCTGAGAAGCGACAGAGCCAGGAGCAGAGTAAGCAACAGTATTCCAGCACAGGAACTGCAGCACTGAGCTGGCAGCACGGGTGCCCCCTGGTCCTGACTTGTTCTCCTGAAACTATTTCTGGTTCCCATACAGTGACTTTTTACTGTACAATAAAGCATAAGAGGTAACAATATAGGGTTTTTCTGCTTTGTTTTAAGTAAGCCTCCTAGAACAACTCACCTCCATGCTGCACACACACACATTTTTTGTTAGGCCTTTATTTTAACAGGTAGCAGGAAATGCTACTGAACTGCTGTATCAGTTGAGGACTACACTTCCCACTTCCCTAAAAGAAACGCAATGCCCACGCCGGAAAGATGTTCTGCAGTTACAAATATAAACACTGCAAATCCAGAGATAAAATATTACTACTTTGTTCTCAGGACCTAGTGCTCCCCTTCACCACCCCCTCCACACACCCCCTAAAAGAGAAATTCAAACTTTTCACTGTAGGAAGCCACTATTTCAGAAAGTTACTGTACAAACTTCTAGTGTGCAACCATTCCACACACATGCTAGAACAACTATTCCCTTGAAGGAGCTTTAATGAAATTGATAGAAATCTACCACGGATTTACTTCCCCCTATTACTAAGGATACATAGTTATGTTTGCCAAACTAATATAGCATTTAATAATTTTACAGATTTATCTGCTTATTCGATTATAAAAATGCATAAAGCTTATTTTATTTGCACTATTAAGCAAAAATATTAACTGAAACATTACAACTACGGTTACAATGTAGTACATACACAAGACATGTACCTGTCCAGTCATTTAAAGAAAAAAAGCCATAGAAATGGAAATATCGTGGGCCAGTGTGATGATTAAATCATGGCAAGCGAAAGAACAATCAGAAATATGTTCACTCACATTAGCATAAGCGAAGCTTTTATTGTGGATCGCAGCAGCAAGTTGGTAGCGGTAGAGAGTCCCTATTTCAGAGAACTTTTGATTGGAGATGAGGTAGTAGGCACACACACAGCTCGCTTTGGGAAGCATCAGGAAGCAGCTGAATTCAGCGTACTAAAATCTGGCTCTGACTGTTTCGAATACAGAGAAACCTCAGCAGCAATGGAAAAGCATCAAAAGATACACACTACTCTTATGTCCGCTACAGCACTGATTTCACCTTGCTTTCATATGTCTCAGTTTCTTTTAAATAGCATCATGAAAAAAATGTGTTATTTAATTAAAATAAAAATTACAGCAGCACCACATGCAGTCACAAAAAACCAGCCAGTGTCAATGGTGCCTTGATGCTGGAAGTTGTTTTCTGCTTCAGAACAATGATGTTGAAATTAAGAGAAGTATCTTCCCTGTTTAATGACTGGCTTATTAGAAGCAGCATCTTCAAAACACCCTCAGCTTTTCTTTGCAAAAAATAGATTGAGATTGCCTCTGAAGACAGAAAAAATGGTGTTGCAGAGGTTTGTATACTCTTTAATGTCACTCCTTTTTAAACAACATGAATCTTGTCAAAAGCAATAACTAGTTCTTAAGGTTTTGTCCTCCTGCATTTCCTACAATTTTACTCCATGAAGCTGTAAAAAACACTGCGTGAACTTTGATTTTTAGGGCCTACAGTTGCTACCTTGTTATTTCAAAATAAAGCATAGACCTCTCTTAAAAAACAGAAATACAGCTTTTCTATGTTTGCCTAAAAAATAGTTTCTTTTCATTTAACTATCACCTCGATGTACTATAAACATTAATTAAACCCACAGACGTTCAAGAGTATCAATTTTATGATCATATAAAAGAAACGGAGAGGTTAAATGAATCCTGCACTTTGTTTTCCTGTAAGTTTGGAGGAGTCCAAACTACTACTACTTCGTTATATGAAATAAAACCATACAGCTTTAAAAGCTTATAATGTTCCTGACACTTAAAGATGAACTCAGGACAGTCTTTGAGTCTTAATGCTATAGCTATACACTCATATCAAATAAGAAGTATTTCAACATCAATGTCTCTTACCAGAAACCTTATATATTATTTACAACTCCGAAGACAACATCTAACAGTATTTATATTTGTGTACACAATGACTTCGCTCTACATACCCTGCATAAACATTTTCAAATGCGATTCGTGTCAGGTCCTTTTAATCATCTGAAGTACTGTTTGTCTTCCATATTCCCAAACAAATAGTTAGTACAGCTGAAATACTGGCCGCTCATAAGCACTCATCTCCATTAATTTAACAATATGCTGTTACTGACAACAGAAGGAAGAAATGTTTGGGCACGCAGTGACCAGCTGGATTACAAAGTTACAGCGTAGTCTGCCCCTAGCCAGAAATGGTAGGTGCTGACTTTGGTCTTGAGTGTAGAAAAAGGCTCAACAAAATTCACTCCCTCACTTCCACATGAAAAGCACCTGTATTGGCGTTCGGCATGGCAGAGATGAATTTTAATTCTTTGTTCTTACTCTGCTTTGCTGTCAAGTATACCAATGAGACTGAGTCCAGGCTTCAACAATTCCCCCACCCTAGTTAACTCACTTCCTTTAAAAAAACCTTCATAGAAGACAACCATTTCTTTTGGTCATTTTCTTCTTCTTTCCACATTATTATACACCTAGTAATCTATCCTGAGCACTCAACACCAGTCAAATTATCAGTATGGATATCAATTCTCAGTAATACACAGAGTTGCATGAAAATACGTMTCTCACACATAAGAGGAATGTAGTTTTTTAAAGGGTGTGTGAGGGGCCTTATGTTTATGATCCCAGCATTTTAAGACCCTCGTAAGTAATCTTGTTTTCAGAAGTGCAAAGCCTTCCTATTAACTTTCACTTAACTCAACAGGAGCTAACTGTAATGTTGCCATGTCCTGAACGTGCAGTCCACTTTTTCAGTGCTACTTATCCAAAACCAGTGTAACTAAAATATTCAGAGCCTAGTGATTTTTCAGATCACCTATAAACTCTGAGAGCAGTGACAAGTTTTCACACTTTCCAGTTCACCCCAAAAGGTAGACTTATATCTAGCAAAATCAATGCAGTCTGAAATACAGCAATGATTCTACGAATGTTTCTAAAACAGTATTATATCAAATAGAGATACAGAACAAATCTTGTTTGTGTCTAAAATTTGTGAATTCACTTATAAATAATATTGAATTTTATACCTGCAGAAGGTTATACATTCTCAATGAAACATCCTCTTCGATGAGATAAAGGAATACGAATCAAAAACCTTACACTAAAGGGAAATCTCACTGTTTCTGGAAAGACCAAATTGATCCCACAGATGTCACATCCACAAGAAAGTATCCCAACGCTTTCAGCAAACATAGCATAGTATGACAATAACAGGGATTTAATTTTGGACTTGAAAACAGTAAAGGACAACAAGCCAAACCTGCAGAGATTATACCCTCACATAAAGATGGCAGATGCTTTAACAAGCTTTTTAAAGGAGGTATAGCCCTGTAGAAGCCTAAGCAGCATTTATTTCTATGACGGTCATCCAACCTGGTTCAGTTCTTTTGTAAATCCTACTGCTTAGTGGAAAGAAAGAATTGTTACATATTTGGATAATTCACACCAAGTTATAATAAAGTGCTGTAATAACATTCTGGCTTTCACATGATAAAAAGAAAACTGTCAGTTTAAATTACTTTAAATCATGGGTGTCCAAAACTTTTCTTTTTGATGTGCAGGCAGTGCAAAACAACAGCTACAGGCTCTAGGCAACAACTGCCCCATCACTGCTTCCCTCTAATCCACACATTGCATTCCTTCAGTCCATGAAGTTTGAGCTTGCCTGCCTTTAATTGTAACCTCACACCTTCTTTTTGTTTTAAGGTATTTTCTTCGGTACTTAGTAAAGGAAGAAAAGAGTATGTTTTGCCAGCCACTGAAAAAAAAAAAAAAAAAAACAACAACAAACCAGCCAGCATGGGACTGCACATTCAGCTGCTGCAACTTGGCCTAAGCTCTCTATAGAGCACTAACCATCTGAAAACATCACCCACCTTGCTGAACTGCTGAATACTATTTTGAACAGTTGCAGTATAAGCATTGGCAGCCTATCTACCATGTCCACTAAGTTCACATGCAAAAACATATCTGTTTTCTCCAAAGCTCATGTTTTATATTTACATCCATCATTTTGTATCAGAACAGAAGCAATAATGCACCACGAATGTGCACTACAGTATGCCTTACATCAGGCCTCCTTGATAAACCTTTATGCACACCTAAATTATTTCCTGCCCAGACTTCTGCAATTCCCCATATACCATATTAAATGCACACATTTTTCAAGAAACGCTGTGGCTATATTCTGATGTCATGCTAGTTAGTAAGTTTTTATCACCTCTCTCCTCCCCCTCCACCACACTCATCTTCCACCTCCAGCAGACTTCCTACAGCCACTGTCAGGGTGACAATTTTTAAATGACATGCTGGTTTCCAGACTTTCCACAGTCAAATTCTCTCATTTTCTGAAATTCAGATATTCACCTAATCTCTTTCCTCATTTTGGTTTTTCTGTCTTGGCTCCTTCTCTGTCTTCATCTTGCATTTTTCTACAACTGGGGACAGAGATACTGAACTTGCAGTTGTCTTTAGTCTACACACACGTCAAGAATATTTTGTCCCTTATGTAAACAACAGGTTCCTATTTGAGGTAACACTTAAGTAAATACTGTGCAAATTCTTGCCCTCTCCTAGATTATAAATGCTTTCTAATGGATTTTGGAAGACACTTTATAAAGAGCAGAAAGCAAACGCAAACCAAACTGCTTAATCACATTAATTTAACAACAGCATAGTGTTCACATACCAAATTCTGTTTTGGAAGTAGTAAAAAAGCTGTGAAAGAAGTTTAAACTATTGTTCTCTGTGAAAGAAAACACAGAAGGAGATTTCTAAAATCTCATAAATCTTGCATTTTCCTATTTGCTGCCAAGATTCAGGGGAGACTAACGGGCTAAAATGCAGGTCACTCACTAATTCTCTGTCATCTTTTTTTTTTTTTTTTTAATTAGTGAAAACATAAAGCCAAAATTTTCATTTTCACTATTGCAAAGCTTCTGGATTTAAATCCTTATTTTTATAGATTCAAAGTTACACAATAGAGGTGATCAAAAAAAGGACTCAATTACACAGTAAACAGCACAGAAACATAGAATATGAGATAATCTCTAAGTCTCTTTCTCTGCTCTGAATCAAGATCAAATAAGTACTTTTAAGTGTATCCCTTCTCGGATATCATTTGAAAGCTGTTCCTAGAAGTCTATGGTAGCAAGCATTCCAGTTTATATTGTTTTACTGTCAATGTATTTCTTACTATTTAGTCAGCATCTCCCTGATGTTTTCTCTTGTAATACCATGACCTTCTATGGAAAACAACTCTCTCGCTTCACGTACCAAGTTCTCCCAAACTGACCGCTATATTCTATATTGCCCTCTTCAATCCATCTTCTCTTTTCTAGACAGATCAAAATTTATCATGTTTTCTAAATCTCTTACAAGTTCTGTTGCTTTCCTTTGGATTCTGACTCGTTCGTATCCCCAGAGCTTGGTCTTCCAACATACGCATGTTACTTTGGCTACAGACTCACCAGTGGTGAGCAGAGGGGAATCGTTCTTTCACACTTCACTTGTAATGTTTCTGTTACTAAAACTTTTGCTATACTTTGTTGACTTACTTGTTTTGCTATCCATTACTATCCCCATATCTGATTCTGCAGTACTTATACCTACCTATTTCTGATTTTATACCTGCATATGTTGTATTTAGCATTATTTATCATACTTTGTTTGGTTCATTACAGATCACTACTCCAGTTTATCAAGATTTTCGAATGATAAACCTTCTTCGCAGCTTCTCTCTTGTTTGGTGGCATCCACTGATTTTTGTACATGTACCCTCATGTTTTGTACCCTCTTCCATGAAAGATATGAAATACATGTAGCCCAAGAAAAGGTTTGCATGTGCTGTCAAGTTCAAGCGCAAATGACTAATATTCTTTGAGTAACATTGTTCACTTTGTAAAGTAATCCCATTATAATAATTTAAGTGGGAGTTCCCTGTTTTACTTGTGATAATGCACAGAATGGCATTAAAGTTGAGATAAAGTTCTGTAGGTCACCATAGCAGCTCTCAAACCGAGAAGCAGAAAAGCCTGAAATGGTACAGGAGATGGAAGGAGGAGAGCAAAAAAGGGCACAAGAAATGTTCAGTTTATCGTCAGAGTCCACTACCACATACAAGTCACAGTAACGATGGACAGCTATTATTGGTATCCCTTCTGAATGCCCGAGGGATGAGAATTTGGGACTGCCTCTTGGAGGCACAGAGGAAGCACACAAGGGCACGGAGGGAAAAGGTACGTCCCATTCCTGAGCAGTCTTGCCATGCTGCAAACTTATCGCCTCACAGGAAGCAGCTCTTCTCACTGCCCAGGACGGCAATACAGTGCAATACAGCACACCTGGGCACAGGCGCAGGCATGCGGTGCTTGCTCTGGGAGAAAGAAGAAGCAGCAGGCAACCAAAACCCTGTACTGACTGGGAGGGAGAGGGCAGCCCCCACAGAATTAGAGCCTCGAACAAAGAGATCAAGAAGAATTTCATCAAATCCTACTGCTTAGGCTGCACCTAACTTCCAGAAATGTTCCTTACCTGCTATGTTCCTACTATGCACTGTTAATACAGCTGTATAAAATGTTCTGTCATAGTTAACCTTCCCACAGTCATTAGTTCAGCCTTAAGTGCTCACTTCATTTGTAAGTTCCCTCTGGCTCTAATGGCTAGGCTTTTGCTAAGGAACATCTTGTGGTTTGTTTCACACGAGCTATAACTCATTTTACATCTCACCATTTCTGATTTTTTTTTTTTTTTTTTTTTTGAAGAGTGGTACATTTTTCCAGTTACTCTGCATAATTTAACTTTCATCCTCCTTCTTTCATGTCATGCTGTATGTCCTGTATTAAGATTATAAAACATCTAGAATGTTACAAATAAAATTACTAAACCACCCTTCACACAAAAACCTGTCTTTTTAAATAACTGAGTTATTCTAAAAGGGGTTTGATCAGTGAGATTCAGTGTCTGTTTTAAAGTTGCTTTTACTCAGAAGAAAATGATTTCATGAATTTTAAGTAATATAACCAATAAAAAAATCATTATAGCAAAAGCAAGAGTACAGAGCCTGGTGCTTCCCTTAAAGACAATGAGATCATGCTGCTGACTATAATGAAATCCATTTCAGCCTCCAAATTGCTAAAGGACCAAAATTATATAATTACTTACATTAAAACACAATTATCTTTTCATGCTATTATTAAAATGATGCTAACTGATAAAATGAGAATTTAAGTTATTTTGTATTTTATAAACATTACCATTTCGTGAGTATAAAGTATTTAGAGTCACATTACATCGGAAATTAATACTATGTATGATAGCTTCCCACTGAGGACTTGTGAAATGTTTTTGACTTCAAAATAATAATCGTAATTCTCTCCAAAATTATCTGGGGATAATCATTCTTGAATTCCCCAGGGTGAAACATCATCCCTGCTGAAGCTGGATGGTGAAATTTGGCCTCTATTAATTACAGTATCTATCTGTACTTCCTCTTGCAAAGTTTAAGCAGAAGAAAAGATTTGCCAGAGGAAGGCTCTCTCTAAAGGTGACAATTGTGAAAATATACAGGTATGTCTACAATACTTGGATCTCTCTTTTTATTTTATTCTTCTTGTCAATAGTTAACTCAATACTAGCCTTTTAAGTCATGCTTCATAATATATTCTCTTTAATAGGATTCTACAGTGAATACAGTCTCCAGAAACCAGAAGCAGCAGAGGACTAAGGGAATACCTCTCCCTTCTTTTCCACAGAGGATTCACAAAACACTTTTCATAGACATTATCTTGAGAAACAAGTATACAACAACCAGATTGAGAAGGGGAAGAGAGCTAAGAGAAACCCTCCCCATACAATCAGGAAATAATGCCCACTATCATACGGGAGAGAGGAGGGGAGATGGGAGAAAAACRCTCTATATTGATGAAATTCACTGCATAATTTATTTCTAAACAATAATTCCCCAAAAAGTCAGTGTTGCACATAATTTAAATCACACTCTATTCATTCTGACTTCTTATGTAGTCAAAAAAATACATAATGGATCACTTGATGCCCAATTTCACTTCAGGATGATTTAGGTATCTCTTAAAACAACTACGTACTTGAGAAGTAACATGGTCTTTCACAACAAATAATATTGTATCTAGTATCCCCGTCTTAATAACAGACTGCATAAGCTACTAATAATACGAAGTCCCATCGTTTCTAACACACCTATGCATCCAATCCTTACAGAAATGAAGCATGTTTGTGTTTTAGACTTAAATGCTGTGCATCCAGTGCAACTCAGAGCCACTGAGGCACGAATCCTGCAAGCTCTTCCTGATTAGAAATTCAGCTGAATTTTGCAAGCATTGCCTATGCAGCCAGGGGAGTGCCAGCCCCAAGAGAAGTTATATTTTGAGATACTCAAAACAGTACTTTGAGCAGCACTGAGAGCTAGCATCATTCTGCAATTGTGAAAAGCCGTTCTGCAGCAGACTTTCAYGCTTGGCATTTTAAACATATACAGACACACACACACACACTTCTCGGGCAATTTTTGGTCTATGATAAATGGATGAAGTTCTACAAATGGACGACAAGTAGCTCAAATTGAGCCCAAATATTTTAATAACATCTGTATAACACCTGTAAGATGGCACATATACCACATACACTGATGTTCTCTTTATCATCGCTGAAAATGACATGTTTAAGTCAGCATCAACCCCACACTTCACAAAGCACAGACATATCCTTTCTGGTTCAGGCTGCGCTAAAAGTAGAGCCCCAACAGTTGTATGAGGTATTCCCTTAGCCCATGAAGCTTCCCAAAAAGCTCTGGATAAGGGTTTGAATCGTTAGCCCAAGGTAACCATGTTAGTGCCATTCTGCYGCTGCTTCACTACGCGTGGCAGCAACACTTCAAGGCTACCTCTAGCAGCCTTAGAGGGGCTTCAACAACAGTAGCCACTGCAGGGACTACCCAAGCCTTTGAGACCTGTGATTAATTGGGTCATCTTGGCATGTCTGTTTTGGATATGGCTTTACAGTAGCGTAAAATAAAATTGTCACTGTATATTCCTATAAATACATCTGCAAGTACACTGAAGTGTGAAAAAATGAACATACACATAAATATTGCAAATAACAATGCAAATTTTGAAACATTTATAGATAGATGAATGTACCATTTTCAAAAGGCTTACATAAATATACAAAAATAAGCATGTCATTATGAAACACATTCAAATTTCCTATCTTAAAAATACTACCACACTTAAAACTTTGAAGTCATGTAAGCTAATGACCCCATCTTATTTCTAAAGGTTTTAACATTCTGCAATATTCAGCAAAAGGTTATTTTGTTAAGAAAAATTAACAAGAGAAAACATAATACCTTCAAAGCATGAGCACATCTTTCAAAATCTGAAGTACTAAAACTACAATTTAATACAGAAGGTCAAACAATAAGAACTATAAAGATGAATAGAAACAATAAAAAAGGTGAGAGACTTCAGAGTACTATTCTTCTCTGTTTCTTATGGAATCATTTTGACAGCTAACTCATTTTTTTACCATAAATGTAGTCTTAAATTTGTGATTTTTTTTTTTTTTTTTTTTGTTCTGCTCCACAGTATGATATTAGGTTCTTGAAAAGCATGCTTCATATACCTTTAAACAGCATTGTAACTTGGGCTTGGCTATCGTGCTTTATAAACACTACACACTATATTGTATGTCTGATGCTGCAAGTCAAATACACACCACGCATGATGAATTAAACACACTTTTTTGAGCGGACATCTATTCCTGCCAAACAATTCAGAAATAATACTAAAGAGTTTAAACAGACAGAACTCTGGCCTGAATTCAAGAAAAGCAGCAAGATGTTAAAAAAATATCTCAACAGAGCTGCCTTTTCCAGACAAAGAGCCTTTTTTTCCCTCTTGGCACAGAGGTTTGGGACCAGAGCCAAGGTGCTACTTATCAGCTGTTTGACATCAGGGGCGGACTGCGTGCGTCAGTGGACCCAGTAGGGACCCCTGGCTTATGGCAATGCACCATGTGGTTCTTATCTTATCAGTTTGCAGGGTCTGGCACTTCAACTGCTGCGGTGTGAAAAGAAAAAAAAAAGGGGGGAAGGAAGGAAGGTGTGTATAACTGGGAGGGAGGTGGTCAAAGGGAACTTGTGAGCCAAGTTGCAGAAGAGAGCCCAGATTATACTTTGGCCTACTGCACTGCGTACGGTTGCAGAAAATCCTAACGGAGATTTCTCCCGCTTTCCCCATACGCTCGTAGGAGAAAGGAACTACTTCTTCTCATTTAGTTTCAGAGAAGGCAGAACAATGTACGCGTTGGGGGGACAATGCTCCCTTTCACATACAGCTGATGGAGGGGGCTGCCAGAGAAATGAGGAATATGATATACTCGTGAAAAAGCTTATCAAGGTAAGCGCGTCCTCCAGGAAATCTCTGAACCAATGCAGTTTCTTATTGCAAACAAGATTTAAACAGCCCAGATTATTTCTTCATATGTAGAGCTTCAGCACGATTTATTATAGCAAATTATTCTCATGCACAAACAAGACATGATACAGTACAACTCCAAGCTTAAAACTTGATTGCACAAGTGAACCTTTGAATTTAGTACTAAGAAAAACATTCACCCAGGAAGGCAATCATCAAGTAAAACATCTGCTTTCCAAGGTTTATTCCAACTGAAAAATTAATATAATTACTCAGAAAAATATGATTTGTCTCACCCTACCCTTCCTACACAATGTGTATGAATCAGACAGCAAAAGAAAAAGTCACCTCCTTCAGATTAATTTTCTTAAATTAAGCACTATTCTACCTCTAGAGCTGCATCACAAGGTATAAATTACAAGAAAAAATGAGAAGCTGTTAAAGTATCTGTGGAAATTAGTGGTTTTGTACCCCTGACCAATCTTTATAATTATTTCCAGGTATTTCCCCACAAAAACTTTTCATCTTGCGCTGCAGTGAGCCAGACTAACATCAGTACAGAACAAAAGAGAACTGCTCAATGCTTCCACAGAAACCTTGTTTGCTAAGGATTCAGCAGAGCTCCGAGAACACCTCCTTGCTGAAGGACCAGGACTGGGCAGCCCGTCATGGACTTCTGTTCATGCTAATGAAGGTTCTAGTTTTACTACTTCAAAACACTGTTTTCATAAACCGTATCATGAAAAATTGTTGTGTTTTGCTCCATACAACCATCCTGTGCTTCAAGTTTCATTCCTCACTTTGTGTCAACTTTCTGAACCACAATAATACTGTGTAGTCTGTGGGACAATCATTCCTCTGAAGAAGCAATATGCTTTTATGGTCAAAACACACTAGCAGAAATGAAGAATTAAATGAAAACACATCCTAAGCCTTTGTCAACATTGCCAGTAGGAGAATAAAATCTGCACTGTGAGTTTAGTGTATTTTGGGAAATTTTCCAGTACAAGTAGTACACTTTCTTCTCCAAATATGACCTGACTATTTATTAGGTAAATATCAATAATGTATTCTTACATAAAACACAAAATAAAAATTTATGATCAAGGATCTTGACTTTTAAAACACTGTCTTTACAGTGAAATACTACATAACCACTTGTTTGCTATGAAAATCTATGAAATTACCACAATACGACACTTTTTCTGGTTCTGACTTTTATGATTCTGATTTATTTTTCTGTTTTCTTATTTGTTACTTTATTTTGGTCAAACAGGTTGGTGCTTTATCAGGTTTAGAAGACAGAGAGAGAGAAAAATAGCATCAGAAACCTGAAGGGAAACATCACCTTTAGACACTAATCTGCAGTCTAACCTTTACCGATGGATTTCTGCACTTGGATGAAGTCACCGCTGCACTCATCTCAAAGGCCTGTGCATAGGGACTGGGATACAGAGCCGTGGCTTGCAGACCATGCTGTTTCCCCTCGAGTTAAATGATAAATATAGAAGCTATTGGCAGCGATCAAAGATCACGTCACATGGGATCATGTGTCTCCATGTGTCACGTGACTTACAGAAGAAGGTATGTTTCTTAGATTGTGTGATTTTTCAAGAAACAGTACTCTTCCTACTTCAATTAGAAAACACAGTTGACAAAYGAATTGTAAGTGTAGTTACAGATCTGTGACACACATACATAAACACTGGATGTGATGCTTCATTAGCCAAGAAAAACAGACACACATGAAAAAATAACGTGCATCATTTTTGAAGACCATATCTGTCACATTATGTGGCTGCTCGAGTACGAAAAAGGGCCTACCTTGCATCTGGATTTTGCAACTCCCCTTCTTCCTCCTTTGTTTTTTTGGAACAAGGCAATCATCAAGATTTCAGTGCAAATACTGTCATTTTATAAGTCGATTTAAGTGCTGTCCTGGTTCCGGCTGGGACAGAGTTAACTTTCTTCCCAGTAGCTGGGGGGGTGTGTGCTGTGTTTTGGGTTTGGTATAATAGGAGCGTTGATGGCCCATTGATGTTTTGGGTGGTGCTTGCACCGGGCACTTTTCGGCCTCCCGTGCCCTGCCAGGTGCATGGGAAGCTGGCGGGGGGAGCATAGCCGGGGTGGTTGACCCAGCTGGCCAATGGGGTATTCCATACCATGTGACGTCATGCTCAGTATAAAAACTAAGGGGGGGGTGGGGGTGGGGGGTGGCCTCGGGGTTCCGGGACAGGCTCGCGCGTTTCAGGCACACGTCGGTTCGGTGGGTGGTGAGCAGTTGCATTGTACATCGCCTGCTTTGTATATTCTATTGTTGTTGTTGTTACCACTGTTGTTATTACTGTTCTACTTTGTTTTATTTCAATTATTAAACTGTTTTTATCTCAACCCACGAGTTTTCCTACTCGTGCCCTCCCGATTCTCTCCCCCATCCCATGGGAGTGGGGGGGTGAGCGAGCGGCTGCGTGGTGTTTAGGTGCTGCCAGGGTTAAACCACAACAAGTGCTAAACTTAAACTTAAGTCATGTACCAATGCTTTGCCAGCTGTTGTTAACACAATTAAGTCATTTTTTACATAATTAAATCAGATCACAGGCTCTACACAGTGAGTATATACGCTATGTGCTATTCAAGTGTGGCTTTCTTCAAATAGAAAAGCTGATTTGTTTTTATAATAATGAAAATTCAAAGCTACATCCAATTAAGTTAATGACTAAAGTCATGTTTGGACAACACTTCTCCTCGCCCCTCAAGTCCTGGGGAACCAACATAGTCCTTGAAGAATGAACCAGATGACACTCCTTGCACAGTCTTGTTCAATTTTTTATTTAAACTGTATTTAAATTCTAATTAATGAAAATGTTATCATGTCTACCAAAGATTTGATATCACAACTGGCACATTCTCACCCACCAAGCTTCCGTTGTTTGTACTGCGATAACTTACAGAGAAGAAGGACCTCAATTTCATTTTCAGCTTCAGATTTCAACTGGCTGTCAGACACAAAGAAGTTGATTTAGGAATTCTGCTGCTGTTGTTTTGAGGTTTATTTTAGGTTTGTGTTCAGATTTTTAGGGGATTTTTTGGCTTTTGTTTTTTGCAGGGAAAAAGAAGAGAAAAGAAAATAAGGGGGGAGGGGGAAGGAAGAAGAAAAAAGATTTTTTTTTTCTAGAAATAATAGAAAACTAGAATTCAAGTTATTTACAGGGAAGGGGCTACTGTTCATGCTGTTTATATGACTAATCAAGTAGTTCTCCCCACTTCTATCCCAGAATACGAAACAAGAAGAGGTATAATATTTTTTCTGGAGAGCTCAGTTTGGGACTGGAACTCTGGATCCAGACTCTGAATCCACCGCAGAGGCAATGCAGCCCTCCGGAGGAGGGCACCTCAGACGTTTCTTATTGCGGGCTAGATTCCTTTTCAACTGAAGAAATGTACTTCTGCCCAGTCACAACCCTACCCTAGAGGAAGAAATTCTGATGACACATTGGCCTAAACACCAGAAAAAATAAAAAAATCTGGCCCTCTTGTTGAGAGTGTGACCTGCCAGAATCACACAGATGAGATTACTGGAGAGGCACAGTACAGCTAGCAAGCTTGTTCAAACATGGTCAATCTTTCAACACAACTACTTGCAGCTGCAATCCTTGAAGAAGGATTACCAAACTTCACAAGGAGGTGGCAGCTCTGGATTAAAACCATTGATTTTTACATTAAACAATTTCAAAATACTTGTCGAAAAGTAGCACCCAAGCTGGCGGAGGAAGGATTCTTACTTTTTTTAAGGAACAAAAATTGTTTCATTTCTGATTTTAATACAGAACTGTAAAAGATGTTACATTAATTTCTCTGAAACTTTAAACAGACCAAAAATTAACAAGAATTATTTTATATTCTCCATTACTGAAATGGAACAAAAATTACACATGAGTAGCTAGGGCATTCATTCTTCCATTTAGGTGACAAGCTACATAAGGAGTGGGGGAGTGGACAGCATGTTATTTACTCAACTACTGAATGTTTTATGCAACAAAGTCAAATTTCAAGCTGAAAAAGAGGAACAGTTCTTTGGTAACCAATAATCTGAGAATCAAAAAAATTACGCTTAATTTCCTAATTCTTGTGTCTGACCATGGAACACTGCTTCACTCTGTACACCTTATTTTTGTTATCTGTAAAATGGATATAATTCTTTTCATTCAAACTTTAACTCTTCTCTTAGGGTAATATCCCAATACTTACATGTTATTTCTACTCATGTATTGAGTATAATGAAGTCAACAGGATCTCTTCACATGCTTAAAGATAATCACATTTGTGGTCAGCAAAATGAAGGACATCTGTTTATACCCTGCACAGGCTGAACATCCTATTTAGCACAGTGTGGCCTTGATCTTGACCATGTCTGCTAAAAATACTCTAATAAACAAACAAACAAAAAAAACCCTTGCCATTGATCATTCTTTTGTAAGCACATTTATCGATTCCTTTACTTTCCATGACTGTTTTCTCCAGTTTTCAAACTGCTATGCAAACAGTGGCTGAAATTAAGGCTCCCAACACCCATGTGAGATGGATTAAGTAATCCCCAAACCTCCCTATCCCGTTAAAGAAACTCCATCAGACCTTAAGGCAACACAGCTTTTTTGACATTCTGATGTAATTCAGTTCAACAGCTTTATGTATGTAAATAGGAAAGTATTAGGAAACCAAAATTGCACAAAGAATGTAAGTCAGAAGGAAAAGAATTATGTGAGCTAAAATGGCCAAAACAAAGGATTAACATACCCCAGCTAATGAAATGCCATGAGAAAGTTAACAATTCGTACTACATGGGGTTGTTATCTTATCCAAAGATAAGACATGTCCACAGCTAGAAGAATGATTCAGCATGGACTGAAGGAAAAAATTGTTTCCTTAACCATATGAAATTTCTTAAAATACTCCTTAGCATGAGATCCCTCAAAAGATCATAGCACGAAAGGTATGCACTTGGGCAAACACGATCTCAAAAACCCCTAGAATGTGCTCAAAATATATTAAAAGAACAACATAAGAAATCAAAGTATAAACGTGTGCTCTCTTTAAAACTAATGTAGGTCTGGGGGTATTTTTCTGGTTTTAAGTCTTCATTTTTTACCCACAGAGATCTTGGTCAGCTTTGGCAAACAGCTGTAGGGATGTACAAAAAAAGACAAAATTTTTTGTGTATAGAAGGAATTTTGCATCTATTATGACCAAGTTGTACTTGTTTTTAAATATCAATTATGTAAAAACATCTAAGATACGGAATTACTGCATGTTTTGCTCTTCTTGTATTCCATTATGGAAAATACTACAGAAGTAGCAGAAGAGAGTCTACTGTGTTATTATTTTAACAAGTCTGACAGCATGAAGGTCTGCAGAAAAATAAACTTTAAATAAAGCAACATTAAAAAAAAGTCTTTTATGCAGACACAGTAGCATCTATATAATCTTACGTTATTATCTTCATTGAACTAGTAGGACTGCCCCACAAGACATTAGTATGGGAAAATGTTTATTCCTCCACAAAATTCAGTAAAACTACCTGGACGGGTTACTTTCAAGAAAACACCATAGACATGTTCCCAGTTATGACCATCGTTTTTAGTTCTAACTAATAGGAAATTACAGATTGTCTTAACACCCATTCCTATTTTGTCACAGAAAAATACAGTTTATAAGGTTAAAAGCCCAAACTAAACATCTTGCTTCAAGACAATTTTAAAAGGACTGAAAGAGCACTCATACCAAAAACATTAGCTGTTAAGCGTTCTGGTAACTCATTTTTTCCACCTTAACAAAATCCCTTCTAAAACAAACAATGCTGTCTTTACTTCACCACTGTCAAGTAACAGATATGGTTCCAGACCTACACATTGTATTACCTTACTTTATATTGCATGTCCAAATTATACTGTTCTGGAAATTTAGAGCCTGTGCACCCTAGAAAGTTTGGCAAAAAAATCAACTAGACTCTTGCTAGCAACCGAAGTGCTCCAGCAGAACATTCCCAGCCAGCTGCCTTTGCTTGGGCAGTCTTCACAACATCAGGTCAGCTCAGCTGAAGAGATCTGGCCTTGTTTGTGGGCACTCTTTCATCCCATGTGCTGCCAGCTAACATTCCCCTTCAGGGAAAACTTTCCCAGGACAGCCAAAGCTGATGCAGCACACCGCAGAAGACGCTTATACCCTCTCAGGGAACTGTAGCCATTTGCAGTCAAACTCCACAAAGTTCTATTTCAACCTGTTACTTTTTCATCTCATTTTCCCTCGATATTGAAAACACGATCACATACAGAAAACCATAAACTCTCAAAGAAAAGTCTCTAGACGTAAACATTCCCTATGCAGAGGGAGAATAACAAACTGTTTGGCATTAGTAAAGCAACTCTATTAATTGCATCAATTAAAGTCCCATTCTGCAGGAACGATGGCTCTACCTGATTCTTAAGAGTTCTCAGTGGTTGGCTGATCTGGTACCATTTTTCTGTCATTTTTATTCACAGGCTTTTGCCCAGAAGCTCCAGGCTAACTACAGTGCATAATCCAGTACCTTACRGGATGCCCACAGTGATAATACCATCGTAATTCAAAAAGACACTGAGCTGCTCACTTCAGGTGCAAAGTGCAATGTTAAAATTTACTTATTTACCTTTCTGAAATACACACAGGGATTGTACTGTTCACAGTGATCTCTGGATTGAGAGTTTAAGATTTACCCAGAACACTCTTCTGCAAGGAGACTGCATTGCCTGTTCATCACTGGAGAAAGGTTTTTACTGACAACAGGTACATGAACATTCTCAGTGCTAGTACACTAGAAAAAGGCTTTGGTTTGTTCATAAACCTGTCAGTAAATTTGCCAGCAAAATCTGCCAGTTTTTTTTCAGACTCCAACTTTTGGGTGGGGAGGCACATGAGATGATGCTTACAGAATAAAATTTTTGCTCAGAAAATGTTTTCTGTGCTGAAGCCTAGAACTCCAAACCTGCAAACATGTCAGCATGTGTCCAATTTTAAGTATTACTGATTTCAGTAGGCACATTCACATCTCTAAGAAATTTTAAGTGACTCCCACGCACAAATGTCTACAGCAGCACTGAAATTGTGAAAGGGATCAAAATTGTTGTACAAAGATGACTTTTCATCTTCAAGTGTTAAAATAAGAAACCTTGCAAGCTTTTTAAAGTATTTTTAAAGTAGAAAATGTAAGAACTTCAYCTAGCCACAGAACTGCAATGTTGTAGTTCTGTAGTACTACTAGGGCTTGTTTTTAAAGCAGTCTTGCTCTTGGAGGAGAACGACACTCAGGATTCCATCTGGCTTTGTTTTTTATAAGGTTGCCCTTCCTCCCAAATCAGGCAGGAACAGACAATCCAAAGCTGGGCCAAGGGATGGCTGTAGCGATTTTTCTCTGAAAGGTATGCCTCTCCTTGCACTGCAGTACTACCTCTCTGCTTCTCCAGTTAGACAATAAGGCCTTGTCTGCAACAGGCTTTCTTGAAAGGTGTCAGCCTTCCAGCCTCAATAAAACAAACTAACCCTTAGCCTTTCAGACCTGAAAGTTCTGGTGGTTTCTCTTTGATTTGTGGGTTGTTCTTTTTAAGTTGAGTGACAATTAGGTAGAAGTCATCAACACATTTGTCATGCATGTTTCAAGTAGTTACCTCTGGCTCAAGTATCTGTGGTTTATCCAAAAGGATTCCAAGGCAAGCCACAAGTGTTTGTAGCTGGGAACAAACATTTGAAGAGTGTCCAGAGGAGCCTTGCAAACCTTTCAAATGTGTTGACAACCTTGAGAAAGTAGCATGTAATGACTCAAGCTGCAGGTCTGGTGAGGACAAACGCACACAGAACCGTTCTGGGAGGCAGATGCTGGTAATTGTGTGGTGCTCTCTGTAAGAACAGTCATGCAAGTGGCAAGACCCAAGGAGCCCCCAAAGGTTCACATAAACTTTTAATGGATGCTTCAAGCTGGTCACACCCTTGATTTCACATGCCAACTCATTAATCCATTTTAAAGCCACAGCCCTTTACACAGCAGAAAATATACTGTGCTAAAAAATCCTAGGCTGATATAGGGATAACACATGGGAAAAAAAAAGTTAGTCTTGCATCTTAACAAAGGTTTTTTTAATATTAAAGCTATCAATATTTTCATGTGAACAATGGGGAGGCAGCTGAGTTGAATTCAGGCCAAGTACTGCAACAGAAATGCTCAGCAATTCCATATAAATCAGTGGAAAGTACATGTACAAAATGAAAACAGGATTCAACTTCAAAACACCCAGGATTTTACACAGGAGACAAACTTTAATTTTTAGGTTATTCCTTTTTGAATGTAACACAAAGAATGAAAAGAATACTCAGAGTGTGAAAATTTATAGGACCTAATTTGATTCAAATTAACATGTCTTTAAAGGAGAGCAAAGCAATTCCATAAACTGATAAATGGTCTGTTATACAAGAGATGGATTTTTAACTCTTCAGACACTGAAACCCTAGCTAGCTGCATGCTTGGTACCATTCTGTCCTTTAGAGGTTATGCCCATTGCTTGCTCTTAAACTAGATTCCGTGTTTTCTCTTTCCTTCACTGTCCATATTCTTTTTGTTCCCCCTCCATTTTCCCCTCCCTCCTTAACAGATATATGGGACAAAGAGAGCTTGGATACCTAGGAAATGTGAAAAACTCTGACAACAGAGGAACCTGGTAAAAGCAACATACAATGAGTAGCTCCAGGTGAGGCTAGCCACTGTCTGGCATGGATTCCAACATCTGGAACACTGAGAAGAGACATCCAATACTTCTGCAGAAACCACTCATGTACGTAGTATCTGATGGCTCATTGGGCTAAAGGGGCATCAAATGAAACACACCAAAGATAACTGTTCATAAATACAGCTCAAACATGTATTATAAAGTGTATTTTCTGTGYGATTCTAAAAACTCTAAAGATGACAATATGACCCACTTGTTTGAGATTTATCTTAGCTGATCATCCTCATCACGTGATTTAAGAAGCCACAAGAAAGCCATCTCTGAATCCTGCCTTGACAATTACATCAATACAACAGAGAACATAGCGAATACAAGAATTTTAAGAGGCAAGTAGAATTAACTTATGTAGTACAAGCAAAGGCCAGGCTCTTAGAAGCAGCAAAAAAAGCGATGTACAGCTAACTTTTAACTTTAGCCAAGCTGTATGCTCCTTGCTTTCCCAAGCCCAAAATGTTAACACAACTCATGTACTGCAAACACTGTCCTTTATTCAAAATAGCTCAGTTTGAGCTTATGTAACATAAGTAATTACTTTCCATTCCAAGTCTAGGCTGACCCCAGCCTCAAGCAAGGAATGAAAAACTGCTTAGTAAACCTATATATGTTTAACAAGTATTAAGTATATGTGCTTAACTACAATCAGACACTTTTAGGCTCCTTTTAATCAACCTTCTCCTACACAAATGTTCCCACTTGCATACAAAAAAATTATCACCTACAGCATGTTAAGAGAGAAAGATTATTCCTAAATAAAACTGTGTTTGGTTTTATGCATTTTAATAATTAAGAGGAGACTCTTTCAACATTAAAAATGTACGTAAAGTTATACTTTGACCTAGTCTATACTTGACACCAATTCCACTTCAGCTTGCATTCTTAAGGTCTCATATTAATCAGTCCTGTGAAACATTACTGATAATGCTTGCACAAAAAGAATAAAAATAGGTTTTGGAAATTAAAATGATCATTAGCATAAAACAATAAAAAAAAAATCATTTCTAACCATTACTGTTTTGTGGATGTGCATTTCAGGAGTTACATCTTTAACAGGATAATTAAACAGCTTTAACAAAGATAAAGTTGGAGCCCACCTTGACAGCAGTGCTGACCTCTAACTAATTATGACCTCTAACTCACATGTTCTCAGCTTAGTTGTATCACATTTTTACCTTCACCACAATGTTCAGTCCCCAAATCCAGCAAYGACTGTCCTGCAACTGAAAGGCATGAATATTGTACAGTCTTATAAAAATAACCAACACTAAACGCTTATCAAATTTCTCACACAAGAATGACTTTACAGTAGTGTTCATTTTTTGAATACAGTATTAAAGTTCCTATTACATACAGAAAAGAAAAATTAAGATTAATAATACTTAGAATTGCAAAGTTCATCCATTTTTACAAAGAACGTACAGTGTGCATGTAGAATATAGCATGCATGTACTGTACGGCACTATGGATTAGAAGGAAGGAGCACTAAAAAGTACTTTTGAAAAATACTGGCAGTTTCTCTACAAAACACATTGGTACTTTTCAGCTGACGTTCCTAAGCTTCCACACATACATCAGTAGTGCATAACAACTGCAGAGAGAATCTGGGAAACTATACGCTTTAAATCCTAAACACATTTTCTGCTCTGATCCATAGATTTATATTGTTATGATTAAATCCACGGTCCCATACAGAAACACAGCTAGTCCACACTGCTTGGAAAGAATTGCCAATAGATCACAAGAAATTGAGCATGAATGCTCTTTAAATAATTATTTAAAACAAAACAAGATCTCAGTTGAATTTTCCATTTATTAACTCAAAAAGAGAAACTATATTACAAAGAAATGTATTAAAAACAACATTAAAATAACTTCTGCCATCACATGTTGTCAATATTTGCATCCAGGTCTCGGGGTTCTAGTGTTTCCTCTGCTGTAACTAGCAGCATCAGTAGAACCTAAATCAGCAGAAGGAATGCAATTCCCCATAATTTAGGTGTGAGTGATGTCAGCAGCTGTTAGAGAAAAACAGCAACCCTTCGGGCTTTGCTCATGTGAGGAAAAAGCCTTTCAATTAACATTTAAATTAAAAGCTGCAGCATTATTTAATTAAAATAATGTGGCTATTTGGCTCCACTCTGGCTATAGTTTGTTAAAAGTCCTCTCCTTGAAGTAGTCAGCAGCCTTAGTTCATATGCATCCTTCTCATAGCATAAGGAGAAGGCAGAAGCATTTAAAACACAATGAGATACAAACCTCACAATCGGCAGGAAGATCCAGTATTTTCAAAGTCTTTTGGGAGGGCTGAAATTATTTTCAACTCATAAACTTGAAATTAGATCCCAAACTGGCAATTCTTAAGATTACTCATGTCAGAAAAAGACTTTTTCAGGTAATTGTAATTTTCACTGTTCAAGACAAGTTTATCAAAACATTTGCAGCCAGCGAAGACCAGACTTATAGATAAATAGTTCAATTTGTTTCAGAAATGGTAAAATAGAAGTATACTTGCCATTTTGGGGGAAAAAAAACCCAAAAACAAAACAAGAAAAAGCAAACAAACAAAAAAACCAAACCACCAACACTGTCAAACTTAACACAGTACCTCAAGTACTCAACCGCAGGATTAACAAATTGAATTTCAGTTTCAAGACAGACCTCCATCGATGAAAATCTGGTTTGCATTTGGTCAAGCTGGAAGGCTTTAAAAAAATCAGAATATGTACATCTACTCTATTTTTTCCATTAGTAGGTCCTTAACTAACTCATCAAAAATGTAGTAGAATTTTAGACTACGCAAGCATAACGTTATCCTTTTTCAATGTCTGATCTTGAGATGTGAAACATGAAAACACACATTTGTAAAACACAAGGCTATTGAAACATGTAAGCAGCAGACCCTCTCTAGCTACTCACTTTATACACTTAACAGTGCTTCAAAGCGAATCCTGAACATACATTAGCTTTCAAAGTTTGTATAGTAGTCAAATCAAAACCTGAAACACTTCAACAGGTATCTCCTTAGTAAGTACAAGCTTCAACATTCAACTCAAAGTTTTGCTTCAAATTTCATTGTTTAATTCAAAAAATTARAAAATGGGAAAAAAAAAAAAAAAGGTCACTGTCATCATTCCCCATCTCTCCTCTCCCTCAGAAAACTGTATTAATGCAAATTCCCAAAATAACCATTCTCAGCCAGAAGAAAAGCCTGGGAATTGCTACCTAAAGAGCATTAAGTTTTAGAGGGCAATGAGCATTTAAACGAGGAACTCTGAGTGGAAACCATGATGAAGCCTTAATTATAACATTTTTGTTAATAAAAATAGATTTGCTCTAGAGCACAAAATTCTGTTTCCACTTCTGACATCATTTTCCCATGAGATCTTGAGGAAGTTCTAAAGGCCAAACCACTCAGTAGGAACCAGCAATTCCAGATGTCATATTCTGGTACCCGTCAGAGACTTCTTCAGCCTGACTGTCAGAAGGGCTAGTTTGTTTTCTATTTAGGTTCACTCTGTGTTATGAAAGCAATTTWAAAAAGCCCAGAATTTTCAGGAGAGACATTCTAGCACAGAGAAATGTAAAATTTGTGGCTACATTTCACAATACGGGTCTAAATGTCTCAATTTCCCACCTGTAAAATGGCCTTTGTGCTAAAAGACTACAGTAACGAGCTTGACCAAAAAAACATGTGTATAACAATCCAAGAGACAGTTAGATCTTTACTGCCATTCACTTATTTTTAGAATATTTTCTTGGAACTTTTTCACACGGAGGAGTGGCTGTTGAATGCCGTGATTAATCTATGGTGAATAATTCCATTAGTCAATCAACCAAGCAAGAATATAAAAGCAAAGCAGACTGAGTGTTGTTTTTTCAAATAGAATGATCAAATAAACTGTTACTGAGTCAGGATGCAAAAATCCCTATCATACTTAGAAGGTTAAAGTTAGTTGAATTATTTTATTGCCAGGAATTCGCTGCTTCTCTCTCGCTTTTTTTTTTTTTTTTTAAATCATTAGCCTTTTAAACCTAGAATATTTTGATAAGCAAGCAATGATCAGCTGCTACCATGTTACAGCACAGATTAATTCCGTCAAAAAAGCTGCATGCTTGATTCAGACTCCTTAGATACTAAATAAAAACTTTTAAAATACATATTATTACCTTATTTAAGGTTATCTTCTCATAGAATTTTTAAAAGCTAACTAGACCCAAACATTTAATAGATATGGATGATAATAATAATGAAAGACAGGAATTGAAACTGCCCAAATTCCTCAAATGTTAGGTTATTTAAGAACACTTAATATAAAAACGTTATTAAAAATATGGAAAGTGTTTTCCCTCTTCACTACTTACATGGCTTACAGAATTCATAATATTGGTATCATTTGTATTTTGAGCAGCTGTAATTGTCTGGCTATTAGCTTTGTGGGTTTTGGGGGGGGTTTTTTGTTTGTTTGGGTTTTTTTTTTCCCCAAACACATGAATACCAAAGCCTGTTACTAATCCACTATTTTGTACACTTGGTGACTGAAAAGAAGCAACATTTGTCTAATATGACACATCTGTTATAAACTCTTGAGATTAACTTTTAACTGTGAACTGATAATCAACTGGATTTATATTTTACTTAAATTTCTTTGGCCTAACCARTATTTCTCCAACAACAGAAACTATTCTATTCCATTGTTTCTATTTTCTTTAATAGTAACCTTAGCAGTACGTATTGCTAATGGTTGCTACATACATACCATAAAATAGCAATATATTCAGCAGATTCATATGAAAGCATCTATACCTATCTCAGCTTCAGTATCTAAACAATATTCCTTGTTCTTTCCCTACCCTTTGCTCAAAAGTTGTAAGTAAATTGAAAGTGTCACACGGTCACAATTTACAACTGACCTTGCAATGAGCTGCCTATGAATGATCCAAGTATGGATGCAGAGTTAATTTTGGCTCTCTGGAGATGCAGGGTCAGCCTCTGTGGGGCTGCTATTAGATTATGGACAATTTTGGACAGTATTTTGCCTGCGGTCATCTGTAATTAATTTCATGATGCAATGCTGGGGGAGTGAATTGTGGCATCAGTCCCTCAATGAACTGTTTGCATGGAAGTATCACTGAACAGAGGCTGAAAACATGAAGGAAAATTAAATACCAGAATACACAGTCACACGGGTGTTACTGTGCAGTTATCAGCACCCATGTAAAGTGTCATGGGATCTCTGAAGCCCGTTTCAAGACAGTTCTGGAGCACACTGACAAACAAAGTTGGGAATCCTGAGAAATTCTAGACAAGTTCTACTTAGAGAGAAGAAGCTGAGGCTTTAACTAGTAGGTTAGTCCTCCTCTCTAACAAGCACTGAATTAAGTATGCCAATTTAGTTTTCACAGACGTACATATCATTTAACCTTTAAAGTAGTTCTCTGTGGAAAGTGGTTAAGATTCTCTCCAAAATACCACAAAAAGACAGAATCGCAAACAACCAACCCAACAGGGAAAAGAAAACAAGGAGATATTTTCATATGTACATCTAGTGCAGTAACTCTGGATAACCAAAGGAGCCCAATTACAAACACTTACAGCTACTCCTCTCCAGTTGTAGATTCAACAGCACTACATGCACTCCAAGTAAAACATAAGCTTACAAAGACCATGTATTAATACTCTTGTTAGTAAGGCTTAGGAAAACATTGTTTGACATTCTGTTTCTATACAACAGCACTATTTTTTTGTTATAAACTGCAGAATGTAGAATACCAAAATTTCTAGAACTTATACAGATGCATGTTAGTAAAGAAAGCTCTACCTCTGACCTTGCATCAGATCAGATATGCAGTAGTGCCCTTGGCAGTGGCAAACTGCCACTGAGCACGTAATTTGATGTGTAATCTTAGTGGCAACTAAGCATTTATACAGTTATCGCAGTATAATCAGAGAAACTAAAAACATATAAGAAGGGCATCTATCTTCTACGTCCCCATCTATCCTCTACCTCTTACTTTAAAGTGGTGCAGGCTATTCTCTTCTTGGTGCTGGTTTGTCAATGCACACTAGGTCATTTTTTCCTCTCAGAGCTACGTGACGCCCACTATCCTTTTAGGAGCCATTAGAATAACTTGCTGCAGCAGTAGTAGTAGAGCCATTACACTGCTCATAGCAGTCAGATCACTTCTCATAGCTCAACAAAAAGGAAAATATGACCAGGGCTGAAAAAATAACATGAAACAGAGAAGATAAACAGAGTATTACTCAAAAGCAGGCGGCCTTAAGATTAGACACGTTCTCCACTCAGCTTTCCAGCCCAACGGTCACCACAGTTCTTAGCAGCAGGTAAAGCACAGAAATGGGACATCTAGCCTCGAAGTTGTGTGCAGTCCTTGCAGTCCTTCCAGTATCCCAGTAATGGATGGAATTATATCTATACTGCAGGCAGGAATTAATTTTTTTTTTTAGTATATTCTTGAAAAAAATTATTTTCTGGCTTGGAAATATTCCCTCAAGATTTTTTTTTTTTTTTTTTTAAATAAACTTTCCGGTCTGCTTTTGCATGTGTACATGCAGAAGGTGAGCAAATGAAAATATTACAAAACCTCAGGCATAACATCCAAAAGTACTGACATTTATTTTTCATTTGGCCTGTGAAATACCACCTTGTCTACTCACTTTCCCATATCCATCATTTGCTTTCTCGTATATTTGATACTGTTGCTAGAAGTTTATGAAATATAGTATTATAAACTAAAACACCAGCAGCATTCATTTTTAACTAGAACAGTATCTGCAATCAATAACTTGGTGAAAAAGAATGCTACATGATCCCCTCGATTATCAGACATTTTGGATTAGATCAGTTTTAAAATAATAAGCTAGGGGGCTTATTTTCACAGCTGAGTTTGCCTTATATTCCATCATCTACCTCGGGAGTGCAGTAGAGCCCCGCAGGAGGCATCTCTAAAAAGCATATAACCTTACTCTGGGAGCAAGACTTTCAAAAGGAACAAAACTCCGTAGATTGGACAAACCGGGGGGGGGGGGGGGAAGTTGCTTCCTTGCTCTAATACAAAAAGTACCAATTAATTCTAGTGTGCTACTCCTGAACACAACACAATGAACAGTGAATTGTATTCAGAGGATTTATTTTACTGCCAATTTTTTCTGCCTTTAGCCGAGAAGCAAAATTGGAATAAGGAATTTAAAATTTCTTAGTCAACATTTAAAGCTGTTGCCATTGTCAAGCTGATAAAGCTAATTTGTTTTATTATTACTAACCTGCCAGACCCCAGCTGTTGTCTTAGTCAAAACCTGAGTTTTCCAATAACTAGTAACTGCAGCTGCTCCGAATGGGTCGCCAGGGATTTGAACCACCACAAACATTACTCATCTGGTCCTGCCCTGATCAGACTTCTTTGGCCAAAAGGCAGGGTCAGGCCTGCCTGAGACTTGAGACATACAAATTAAAAGCTTTTTTTTTTTTTCTGATCTTCAGAAAAATAATATTTCTCATTCAGCCTTTGAAAAGTTATCCATGATTCTCACCTAACGTGCATCCAATCTGGCAAGGCCTACTTTTTGTGGATACTCTACACTAATTAGCTTTTGAAGAAAAGATCATGAATTATATATAACTGACAGTATCCATCAAGTTACTGCTCCCATCTATCATTCTGTCAATGCCAAAAACTCAAAACCAAGAAAGTACTATTTATTTCAAATACCTTTACTTAAAACAATTGAGACCCGTAAGTTTCTACACTATGTATTTGCCAGCTGCGTGTAACAGGTGTAATCACAAACATTAGAAAATGCTGCATTTTGATGGGCAAACAGCCAAAGTGCTGCCTGATTTAAACATCCCAAACTAGAATTATTTTTGTTTAACAAATGCTGTCACATGAAGTACCTTCAACAGAGCCCCAGAACTTATGGGAAATTACTATTTAACGTTTCACTGATATTTATTGTTGTTTTTACTCTCATATATTAGTTTCAGATGGGAATCCTCGCCAAAAAAACCCTAACTTTCCATTCCTCCAACTCTTATTAACTGTTTCTGTTTGGATTACCGACATCACACATCCTAATTTCTTCCTTTCCTTTCAACAAGTTTCTCTCCAAAAACGTAATCAAGCTGTCCTGCTCCCTGAGCTCTGTGGCCCTCTACTGCGTGTCCTTCCTCCTCCATATTTTCCTTCCTGTTATTCTGGCTTTAACTCCAGAATACCACTTTCCTTGCATTTTTCTACCATTTCTGCATTGTACAGCATAGTAAACTCTCCTGCAAAGTAGAAGCACTTGTTAATGGCCAACTATTTAATTGGAGAAGTCAACGTAGCTTGTTCAAACTCACTGAACACAGAAGTGTTTTAATCACAGAGACAGTATAAATAGGTATTTTCCCTGTGGCTCCTGAGATACACGTACAGGCATTGTTCATAGTACAGGCTAAAGACCACCCAACAACCAAAGCCCATTTCCTGCAGAGGAGTGAGGAAGAGCTCCTCCCACAGAYGAAGTAGACTGAGCTGAGTTTAGCAGAGTACAAGCCAATTGTTCAGAAAACAAACACACTTACATGCAAAGTCATATGAATGTTTCTTAACAAATGGACTGAGCCCTCGGTTTTCATCTTAGCTATTTCAATATTCAACAGCACACTAGCCTTTAATATGACACTAAGCTCCTGCTCCCTTACAGACACAGGAGAAAGCAGCCACGCACTGGCCAAACCAGTTCCAACCAGTTCAGTTGGAGACCTTTTCTCTTCAGCATTACCAAGCTTTCCATGTTCAAAAGCTGCATGACTACAAGCTGATACCGTCCTTTGCATCCCAAGATTTTCAGGTTTGACAGAAGAAATAACAAATTATTCATTCATCTCCAGACGAGAGTAGACAATTGTCAGTGAGGGAAGTGACAGGTCAGTCGAGTGAGTAGGCAAGCCACATCTTGTCCAGAGGCAGGGGGAAGCAAAGGGTGCAGGGACAGAAATCTCTTTTGGAGTGAAAAAGTTTGAAGGCTTTCCCTTTTGCTGTTTATTTGCCTCCCACTTTTTTTAAAGTTGAAGTGGAAAAACATGAACAAGCAAACCTTGAACAGCAAATTTTAAAATATACCTTTCACTGACCTTGTAGAAACTGAAAGAGAAAAATTTATAAATTCCAAAGCCATTGAATTGCCTCCTGCAAACAACAAGAACTGAACACTCTTCAGGCAAAAAATCTGTCAGTCACAAATTAATCAGTGAGGCATGCTTATTAGCAAAGGTTTCTCACTTTAAGTCCCACAGTCTCTACAAGCACTGCCAAAATTTTTAATCCTAGAAAAGCGGATAATTCATCCCATTCAGCTGACCAGCTCTACCTTTCTCCCCCAAAGGAGCTAACACCCTCCCTCTTCCCCATAAAGCTAGCCAACCTCCCTCTAGGAAAGGATGAGGCCATGAATGGAGTTACTCAGCAATAGCTCTTTTCTCCTCACATGGAAGACTGACCTTTCCATCCACCAAGATCTGGCTGGCTCTATGGGTTTTTTTATTTCCCTTTCACTAGCTTTCTCCCCATAGCACCTCACTTGGCCCTACTTTTGTCTTTGTATCTTCTGGTGGTCTGCAAATACCTGCCAAAACCTGTCATCAGCTGCAGTGCTTACAGTCTGGGATGTATCCACCAACTTTGCTGCTGAGGGCTAACCGCCACTGACACTAATCTTTGGCTTCCTCACAGCTACCGAACTTTGGAACTTTTTTTAAAAATATTACTTTTAAAAAAAAAAAAAAAAAACCAAAAACAAAAACCAACGACTTTAAATGAGACAAGTGAAAATATTCCTTTTAAATTCACAGAAGTAGCTTAGGACCTAGAGAAGCTTTTGGAAAGAAAATGCAGAGGGACAGCATGCATTTATTTCAGCTAATAGGCTTTTGTAGCCTCTTCTCATCAGTGGCAGATGTGTTAATTTAAAGCCAACAAACCAACTAAACAAACGCTGAAAGAATTTCAAATACAGTTACGCCTGCCCACTCAGGCAACAAATGTATATAAAGCAAAAAACAGCCCTGACTTTTGATATGTGAAAGCTTTCCCCCATCAGCACTCATTTTCCATCATGTTTCCCTCAACAGGCCGGCCCTGCCCATTCAGTGCTGCTCACAAGCCCTGGCTCCCAAGCACTTTTTCCTCACCCATTTCTCCTTCCTTTTTCTTTTTTTTGTCATCTTGCCTATGGGTCCAGGTGTCACTTTTCGGTCCCCGCTGACACACTGCTTTTCACCACCCTGGTGGATCAGGGGTTGAGGACATAAATGCTGCACACCCTATCAGGGCTGGTGCCAGACTTGGCTCAACTTAGCTGGCAGCAAGGACAAAGGATGGGGTGGAGCAGCAGTGCAGAGCAACAAGTGCCCTGCCCCTTGCCTGCTGACAGGCAACGCTGGCGAGCCGCTCCACCGGCCTCCAACCCACCATCACTCTCTGGAAGCTTTTGCTGTGGGCCTTCGCAAAGTGTCTGCAGCCTAAGGCTCGCCCACACAGGACGGCCCAGCACCACCACCCCTGCAGCCCATCACAGACACTGGAAGGAGGGAAACCTGAAGTAAAGCACTACTAGAAGATTCCAGGGGTATCCAAAGTGCTCTTTAAGCGTGTTAACAGCACTGCTGTGTTAACATATGCCACCACCTATGGGGTGCATATCCATGCTAGCATCATGCTAGCACGCTATTCATACATCATGGGCTCAGAAGTTTGCTTCTGCAGTGAACCTCCCCATTTCCCCCACTCACCGCACCTTGGTTCCCATGGCAGAGCAGTCTCAGAGCACACGCATGGAGGCTCCCCCATAGGCTGAGCTACATGGGAAGATGCACTCCAGGAACTCCAAGGGTATTACAATACACAGAACTGAAGTAGAGCCAGGCTGAAGTAAACCTCACTAAAACGCATAGAATCAATGTTGAATCCTTAGCACAAACGGTTTTCCCCTACAAATCCATGTCTCATCACAGTACACACCTTCTTTTCCACATCTCCTTCCCTGCAACACATAACCCCTCCACTGCCCCATTTCTGTGGTTATCACTACATACCGTCCTGGAAAGGGCTAGACTCCCAGGCACTTCATTGCATTACTTCTGAGCACCGTGATTCCCGTTCTTCATCAATATATTGGGAAACACTGCATATCACCAACAGCTTTTGCCTGAAAGAGCACTTTGTCTCTAACACAAAAAGCACTGAAACAATAGTGTGGATGGCAAATGAAAACAAGATTGCAGACAGACTTACCTCTCAAGCTAACAGAATTCCAGTCCATTTGCTCAGGTGTTATACAAGTCCTCAGAGAGCCACATGCTAGGCACTCCTCTTGGTACACTGGGTCACACACCAGGGGAAGATAAGTGCATTTTTAACTAGTTATACTGCAACACATTCACATCCACTCCGCATCACAGGAATAGTCAAGACTGTTGACCTGCAGAGTTTGGCACAGCACCTTCTCAGGCAGGAAGGCAGTCACTATATGCTGCCCTGCAACTTGAGATCAGGGATACAAATACGGGAGTGTAAAGCGGAAGCAAGAAGAAAGAATGAACTCTGCATTTGCCCCATTAGACTTATGCAAGTCTGGAAACACCCTTTGCAAGTCAGAGCCGCTGCAGGAGTCTAGAGGAGAATACACCCAGGCTCCACAGTGTTCACACCTTCAGCCCAGTTCCTGTCTGACTGGCCAGATCAGGAGCCTCTCTACTTTTGTCCCTTAATAGCTTCTGGGCTTATGAGCCAATTTCAACTATAACTAACACAGGACAACAGTTATCCAAGGATAACTACATTCCTGAAAGTTTTATGGCCACATGGCAACCATGCCCATGGTTAAAAAAGGTGCAGATTTTCTCTTGCCTGGCCAGGTTTTAGTCAATCAGCACACCAGCAGCCAGTCAACCCACACCATCAGTCATGTCACATGCTACATCATCTCCACGTGGCCGTTAGGGGACATGGGAGGAAAAGTATTTGGGGACACAGGCCAAAAGCATTACAGTGGGGAAGAGGTACCTCTAGAGATACTAAGTTCAGAACATGTAATTCAGCTCCATGTGAAACAACTTTGGTTTTGCATGATCTCCAAAAGGAATGAGCAAATTAGATAATCAATATATGTGCAAACATGCACACGTTTGTGAGAAAATATTAAGTTCTGGTCATTTGCAACTAAAAATATTCATCTTCTTCAGGGATTTAATCTGTTTGAGATCACCACAGAATACCTACATTAATGATCAGCCCCWTGGAAAAGAGGTGGCCTGCACTGCACTGAGAAAAGGTCTGCAGCGTGGGCTAAATCCTTACAACGTACAAGGGCGTCTACAGAGGGGGACCGRCTACCAGACAAAACCAGAGGAAAAAAAGCTTTATTAGTCCCACTGTTCTGTCTCATGGGGCTACTTAATCACTTGTTCTCTCACTCAAGAGCCGATCAACCCTAACTTCGCCCAGCCTGAGGCTAGCTCAACACATAATGTGAGGCTAGCTCAACAGATAATGTGATCTGGCATATGTCAGCATCTCTAGAGCACCCCTTCCTCTTCTCTCAACTATTCGCTCCTCTCCCCACAAAGTCTTCCCTGTTGTTCTTGGGGACATCAACACACTCCCTCCATGGGGAAACGTTTTGCCTTGCCCTCCCTTGAGCTGGCAAGGAGATCTCAGAAATGCCAGCATTGACTCTTTTAGCAGCAGTGTTGGCATATGCTAGCTTTAAGTATTTGTCCGACTGCCCTAAAACATCAAAGCACAAGGTCTCAGTGGTCCAACTGCTGTCTAGYTTTTTTCTTTTCTTATTGATATTTGTCTTCACAGAGCTCAATGAACACAAACAGGCATCACACCTAATTATTATTACTATAATTACTGCTAAATCATTAGGCAATTTATCAAAGTAAAAATAAAATCTATAGTTAATAAATTTTCCAAAATGGATGACTGGGATAACAGTGTCTGTCTTTATAATTAAGACTGCCCAACACTATTCTTTAAAATCATCACTTCATAAATCACAGACTTTAAAGAAAAGTTTTCCGTGACTGGTTTTAATTCAGTGGAACTTACAGTGAACACAAAAATGAAAACAGCAAAGAATTATTTCAGAAAACTGATAAAAAATGTACAGATTTGCCCACAGTCAGTAAACTCTACTCATTTGCACATTTGTCTAATTAGTTCTAGTGTCTGATGGGGGTAAAAATAGGAACAGGGATCACAACAGAAGTCAGAGTGATACATAGCTATGCATAAAGACTTCACCAAATATGGTTAAACAGTCACCAATGGATATTCTTAATTGACTATGCTCAGAACTTCAACACTTGTCCCAGAAACTTCTTGATGTTCCACCTGCATTAAGTATGTTCCCAAAGTGTGGTTAGTCTCAGGAAAAACATCCAGCTCCACAGAAATCACAGTAAAATTGGTAGCTCTGCATTTTATGAGCATGTTATTTAGCCTCACAGCGTGGTAGAACATGTTCTCTTTGCAATCCTCACTTTATAGTGTTCTGCTCAGCTTCCCCTCACACTCGCTTGGGGTTGAGGCTTCACTTCACAACCTTTGTTAACAAACAATGCCACACGCTGCTAATTTAAGAAGCCCCATTTTACAAGTTGGATATCTGAGTATTTGTTACAATGGGAATATAATTAAGTTCTGCTGATTCTTCAGTTTTCTTTTTTTTTTTTTTTTAAAAAAAAGGGAAATTTAAGACAAAAACACTATCTTATGTCATCACTTCTCACTCATGCAATGCCAGAATTCAGAAGTTAGAATACACCAACTTCAGGCTCATCATTCAAACCTAACCCCATTTTCCTGTGCCTATGTGGTATCATTATCATCATTAATTACATAAGCGTATACTACGCTATCCTAAGGACTGTCTTAGTGGGCACACAAAGCATACATTTCTTGTGGAAAGAGACAACTGTGCATGCTTATTAATCTCTGTGAAAGTGTGATCTCAACACCTGCCATGCAACAGTTAAACAATGCAAGGGATGTGGAATTATTACTTTCTGTTGATTTTTTTTTTTTAAACTACATTTAAAGAACGAAAAATTAAGAATTCAATATAAATGCAAATCAATCAGGTAAGTGTCATAAACAGTTCTCATGTATTCCACTGTCTTTTTAAATTATTTTCTTTACGTGTAGTATTGATGTTATATACAGCACTGTTAAACACAGCAGTCCTCCATCTGAAAGGTTTATAGCTGTATGCTTCCAAATTTCTACCAGAAGAAACATCATCTAAAAGCAAGCATGCTATCCCAGGTGGAGCTTGCAGATCTTGTTAGGAGGGCGGGCACCTGAGTTTTATACCCTTTCAGAATTAGAAAAGTACACAAAGTACAAAGTATATAAATCACCAAAATATATAAATCACCAAGACTACATTACAAGTTAAATATCATTATACTATAATGATCTATGTATGTACTTATTACAGCATCATTCCTGCAAACTCCTTACAATAGTCAATCTGCTTCAAAATCAGCATGTGCAAAACAGACAAGATCTGAAGTCAGACTGAATTGAGGATCTATCATCTTCAGGTAACCTAACCCTCCCTCCTGCCCCCTTCCCAACCCCTCAGCCCCCCAGTTAAAAACAGTCTTATGATGGGAAGAGGCTTAGATAATAACCTAACATTTCAGTGACTATTCCTTTTGTAACAGCTTGCAGAGAAAGAACAACATTTGTATTGTGCTTACATTTATTTTCACGATGATGGTCAAGTGCAGCCTAGCAGCTCTATCTTCTGCAGTTGACAGCAAAAACTGCTTTGCCTTGGGAATGGCTTAAGAATACCAAATAAAACATGGGCTCTAGAGAAATGGACATTAAACAAGATCAAACACACATATTTTATATGTTGGTGTGTACAAAATATAACACGGACAAACCTGGATGAGAAAATTAAAGAACACGTGCCCAGCCAGACTCCTTCGTTACCACCAATCATTTCAACATCGTTTAAATCCTATTCAGGCTCTACCATAACGTTTCAGAAAAAAAAAATGGCAATTCATAATAACTGTAGCAATTATTACAACTGGGAACACTATTCCCAGAAACAGATTCTTACAGTGCTGTTTTTTCCAAAACACAAAATCCACACCTTGGAGGCAGGATTCAACATATGTCTGTAGTGCACAAATCTTACGTGTGACTGACTATAAAGATAACAGGAACAGGTGGGTTGATGGTTCAGTTCATCTCAAGAGGGCATGTAAAGTCAGTCACAAACTCTGCATGGTTTATATTTGTTATGTGCACAAGTATGTTCACTTACAGTGTTGCATCACATTCATTTCTTCACACGAGTACACTCATGAACTCCACCCTGCTATTTTTCCAGCTAACAGATTAGAACCTCGTGCAACAAACCACATCTGTGACAACTGCCATATCTGTATTTTTTACCATGCTCTCAATGTATGCAAACAGCAGAGACAGAACTGTAATAAAAAGTACCAACACAGTGTCAATGTAAGTAACATTAGGCAAAAGAGTAATTAATAAAATCACCTTATCTGGGGTTAAAACATTGCTGCCGGTGTCCTCTATATGAGCTACACAGCACTACTAAAATTCAAAAGTGCCTAGCTAGTTAGCTTATATTGTTGAGTCAAAGGCAGCCTTGGATAACTTAGCTAAGACCAGTATAGGTACAGCATTTATCACACAAGTGTTTGTACAGTTTACTTCCTAAAGCAACTTCACATCAGAATCTCTGGATATCAAAAACAACTAATAAACTGCTAATGTTGCCACAGCAGCATTGACAATGCTTGGCTTAAAAGAACACAAGAAAACAAAAAACAACAACAAAAACCCCAACACACACACACACACACACACTCACTCCCTAATGTTATGAGCACCAAACACTTAATATAAATATGTCACTGTATGCAATACTTCCTGAATGCTCTACTGAATTACTCCAAGAAAAAGTGAGATAAAACCAAACTTTAATATGTTTCTGTCAGTGCAGTGCTTGCACTACAAAAGATTATAGCGTGTTAGTAATGAAATACATAAAATTGCAAGATAGAATAGTGATTTGTTATCAGTCAATAAAACCCTCACAAATAACTGTGACCATGGTTACATAAAACATGCTGCACCTGCTGAAGGTAAAACCAGTGATTCACTGAGAACAGAAAAAGAGAAAAACAGTATTTAGGAATAGAATCAATTACAATGCACGCATGATTTTTTTTATTTTGTCTTATTTGGCATTCCAGCAAATGTAACCAAAAGGCTTCTCATCAAAACACAAATTATTAAATCCCAGCAAGATAGCTAGCACCATCCTATGAACATCTCCCCATGCCATGCAGAGAGAGGTAAGAATGGTACCAGTGCATCAGACCTGGAAGTAGCCATCATGGGATTCATTCCAGCTCCTGGGAGTCAGGGAAAGCTTCACTATAAACTTCAGCGAGAGTAAGGTACAGCTCATACTTGTTATAATATTGGTTCTGTGCTTCATTGCTGAAACATGCACTTTCTTGACAGCAAATATAAATTCCTGTTAGACTTACAATGTTACACTGATCAATGGCATAAGGTATCAAATCAGACTGGTCTTAACACAAATAGGAATCTACTTAAAATGGTATCAGCATAGCCCCCAGCAGAGGATGCGATGTTCAGTTTTATTTATTTGTGCAAATATGGATGTTCCTATAGCCTGCCAGTGACACTGTGCACTGCCAAATGGGAAGTGAAGTTTGAAGCTCGAAACTGGCCTTTTGCTTTTCTGCTTGGGAACACAAAAGCAGTAGCTCCTGGTATGTGATCCAGCTACGCAACACCTCAAACACTCACTCTCTTCCAATGGCTGCTTTAAGAACCAGGCAAGCTTTGGATGATTCTCGTTTAGCTTGCCTAGCCAGAAATGACACTAAAACAAAGATGAGAGAATGCAAAGTGAACCTTATTTATAAAGACAAAGGACAGTCTGAAGATTAACAGAAAAGATCTATTCAAAATTAAATCACACCACTGGAAACTGAGAACAAGCCCATTGGAATTATTCTGTACGTGAGAAGTAGCAGCCCAGAATCTGGATCACACAGTTCACGAACATATGTGTTCTTCAGACCTTTCTCGTTAAGGTTATTTCATTTTTAACCAGGTTAGATAGTCAGAAAAGGGGGCATAAGTTTGTCCATTAGCCATTATGAGGCTAGGAAAAAATGCACTTGGCTAGATACAGGAGAACAAGGGGGGGAGGGGGGGAACAACATTCACAAATTTTGTCAAGAAAACTCTCATTATATGGTTTGAATTAGGACTCTTCTATCAGATTCAATATTGATATAAATACAAAAAGAACGCACAACAAGGGATTAGTCGTTCAGTCTACAAAATCAGTTATAAACCAGAAAGAACATTAAAGAACATTGAGTGGCACGCCATTATTTAAGTGTGGGGAAGACTGTAATATTCCTCTCTTGTCATTTGTGTTTTGAAAGTATATTGGATTTTTTTTTTTTTTTTTTTACTTCCTATTTCAGAATCATGGTATTTCATAACCACACTTACTCAAACTTTTCATAACTACATCCAGCACAGTGCATAATGCTGTTCTCGGTGAAATAAAGATTCTGATTTTCTTTGCAAGTAGGCTCAATTCAGCAGGATCAAATTTATAACATTAATAAATCACCAAAACCCAAGATAGCATCTCAAAACAGTGTAATATATAAGCCTTAGCTATGTTTTACAAACACATTAATCATGAACAGATTGAATAGGCCCATGGTAAAGTGATCCTTCATCCACATCCATCTGATTTCTTTTAAATGGTTGATGAAATATTCTTAAAGCAATATTCTACACTATTTCCATCACGCTTTGCCAAAGCTCTTCAGCAGACCCTGGCCTTCAGAAGACATTTTTCAGATGCTTACATGCAAGCAAAATGTCAGCCAATGCATGACATACACCTTGGGACCCACCTTCTGCCACTACCATAAAGGATTCTTGTGGCACTGTTGAATTTTCAAAGCAGAGTGAGCTGCAAATCAGATCAGTGCCTACCTTAGCACATAGCACAGCCTGCCAGGAGTGGATTTCCAGACCAAAGCAGGTGATTACTAGGACCCAGCATTCATACTTTTAATGGTTTGGTGGGTTTTATTTCAGACTAGATCTTATCTGGTCCTATGCACCAAACCTGCTTCCTCAGGTAGAACGCTGTAGCTCAGATCCCAGTTTTGTTTTGTCTGGAAAGAATCCAGTTAATGGAGGGATGCTCTGTGGGACCATTTTCTGATGTGAACGAGGAACTAATGAGAACAGTTAGAAGAGTCACCCTGAAAGCACACTCCTGACTTGAACACACTAAAGTAGACATGCTCCCAGTCACACTTTTCTCCACTTAATGTTAAATCTTGATGTCAGCCAAGGAAGAACAATCCAGCAGCTGGAGGCTTCAGCAATGGGCAATCTAGTACCCTGTCACCATAAAACAGGCAGAACTGAGCCTTTAATAGGAGAAAATTGTCAGTGGTTCTTCATAACCTGACCGTATAAAACTGCCCCAAATCCCTGCCCTTCTCTCTGCTTGATCATACCCTTCCTCAGGCCTAGGCTGAAACTGCTTCCTCCATGGCCCAATCCTTACCCTTTCTCACTCGGYCCATAGCCTGAAGTGCTCTTCCTCAGCAACCTCCCCACTGACTTTGTTTCTTTTCTCCTTAAACTAGCTGTAAGTAGAGTAGACATTCAGGGTGATCTCTCCTCTAGGCTTCCTACTGATCTGTACAACCATCTAATTCTCATTCTTTCAAACCAAAACTGAGGCTCCAGCAGACCTGCACACACAGCCCTGAATACAGCAATGCTGAAAGAACAGATGAGGAAGAGGAGAGTCAGCCTGTGGCAGCCTGGAAAGGAAACAGGTCTCAAGCTATCTGAAATGTAATGAAAATGAAAACCTTGCATGAGTTCAACAGTCAAGGAATGGTATTACACTTGAGTCAGGAGATCGTCAGAAGGAAGATGTTCAAAAAGCGATCTAACAAGATACAAGGGAAGAGGGAAATTGACTCCAGAGAGTGAAGTTGCCTGGGACAGAATGAAAACAGATCTTGGAAAATACTATATGCAATGCAGAAACATAAGAAAAAGTGAGAAAATATATATAGGACAGATGCAGATAATTCATATGGCTAATTTTTTCATTAGAAAAATCTAAAATACTATTTTGCTATTCTTTAACAAAGTGCTTCTCACTAACACATCACAAAATCTTCAATTTAATGCTAAATRAACTTATTGCAGAGCTTGGGCTGGAGATGGAATACAGCCAAGCTATTGCTCAGTAATGGTTAACACACCATTTAATTGATCTACTTAATATAAACTGAGTATTAGTGCAATGTATGAAGAAAAGAATAACGTACACATTAAAAATCAGTGAAATGTAAAAATAAAATGAACATACACCTTATTTTTATTCATCTACATTTTCATATTCATTCTGCTTGAAAAATGAAAATATTACTGTAAATTTCACCTCCAGCAAACAGATTTGTGTAAAGAAGGAGGAAAGAAATATTTAATTTTATCTGGCTCAGACCTAACCTAACCCCAACTTTTTGCCTAGTGAAAAAGTGGTCCAATGTTTGCTATGGAACTACGAGCAGATATGGATTTTCTTTTCAATAGGCGATCAGGTATTTCTGAGCAGGCAGTAGTAACAAGAAACTATTTTGCAGCACTAACTGTCTTTTGCTTTCAGCAAAAACCATAATAGTAAAAACAAGAAAAGGTTTAAACTAGCTCAATTTAATAAGAAATACAAGAAAATGCAATAATAGTTTTCACAGCTGAAGATCTGTGCAAGGATTCTAAGTCAACTCTGTTAAGAGGAAAGCACTGTAAGATGACCGGGAAACTGAAACACTCACTGCTAAGTTTAAAAGGCAAAACAGAAACGAACCATTTCTTTTTTCAATTAAAAAAGTCACCACAAAACACAAATCAAAAGTCACTGTTGCTCAGAATACACATATAAAATCCTTAAAGAAGCAAAGCACTTTCCCCACAGCATGGAAAAAACTCAAGGTTAAAAATTTAGGCCAGAAATGGTGAGTTCGAACCACATCCATCTCCTGTTGATTGAAGAGAGTTAAGCTTACAGAATCCCACACATATACAGACAGACTATGGAAACTGCATTATTTGATGTCCTGCCTGGTAACACAGTCAATCTGGGCACTGTTCCTTTACAACACTTAAACACCCTGGTCTCAAAGACAGGATGCATGCTGCTCTCTTCCCCTATATCCATTCCTTCCTCCCCTTCTTGAAACTTCAATACTTTCAGTAGCCAAAGATATTTTTATAACCTTTGTTACCCAACCTCTAAGACAACAAAAAATATTTAAGGGGATTTCCCTACTTTTGGGAAGACTCCTACCAGCTGTCAAAAAGAGAGATCATTTAGTTTCAAGCATCTGTCAAATGTAAGCAATCTCCTGTACAGTATTTTATTTCTGTGTAAGAAATTCAGCTGAAATTTTCAGTGATGCCTAAAGCAAATCAGCTGCTCTGTTCCCACTACCCTTCAAAAAAAAAAAAAAAAAATCTTGCCTGCTTTCTCTTATATACCTTCTCCTTCCAAGTACAACAGGTAGGAGGAAAGAAAAAAAAAAAAAAGCTGCTCTGGGCTTTAACATGCCAAAAAATGTCATCATCTTCAAGATTGTCAACACAACAACTCTAAGTGAACCTCCAGAGCAATGTAACAGTTTTAGGGAGTACTTCTGCTATTCAGTATACTGCATGATCTCCCCTAAGTCAGAAGTAAACCAATGTCCTAACCAGGGTGCCTGTGGGCTTGACAACACAAGGATTGGGACGAGTCCTACACACAGTCCCCTATCAGAAATCAAGGACTCTTTCTATTGTCCCTATTCATCAGAAATCAAGGTCTCTTCTACTACACCTGGAACAAAGATATTAAACACAAAATATTGTAACCAGTTGAAACTATATTAGTAGATACAACATAATCCTACAACCATGAGTTTGACTTATTCCCCCCCCCCCCCCGCTTCCTGTCCTCAAGTCTGTCATCTGATGAAATGCAGAGATAACGGCATTCCAACAACGGCTAAAAGAAGCTTATTTTGTGGTGTTTTAGGATCCATCTGAGAGAAAACTGTGGCACTGCCTCCCCACACACATACTCCGTATTTCATAGTCTCCTTGAGTAAAAACAGGGGGGACGCCACATAAACCCCAGACTTTCTGAATGACTAGAAACTAACACCACAATTCTGCAGTCAACTCAAGATTTGTCCAGCTGTTCTTGGATCTCCCATGTGATAATGATCAGCTTGATCCTCCAAATCATCAAGGAATACTATTAAAGGTCTTCATACAACAATAAACAAGCATACTACTGAGCCACAGATGGTCAAAGACTGAAATAATCTTTCTTGTATTTAACTTCACCTTAAATGTTTCCCTAGTCTTTAATCCAAAACTAAATAAAAAGACAGTGAAAGCCTATAGGTCTAGTCTGCACCAGCRTCAGCATTGGTCCTTCTCAAAGGAAAGGCTGCCAAACAACTAGGGTAAGCGTAAACACACTTACACACTTAACATCTATAGCTGCAATTCTCTAACACGCTTCCAGGATACAAACCATGCTCTTTTGAAGTGCATTGAGGCGAACAGCCATCCATTATTTTAAGCTAGACCTCTGCTTATAAAACCTTCATTTTCCAAAATCCTGTAACATTCTAGTCTTTCCTGAAAGATGACTGTTTTTACTCAGCCCAGCAAAAGATTTGTCCATATATGGACAACCCCGAAGACAACAAATGGCTCTTTTCCCAGTCTATTATCAAGCCAGGAAATTAGACTGCCTGAGGTACTCTGCCTTACTTACTCGGTTCAGAGCCGACAGGGGAAACATTCATGAGTTCGTCAATCATCCAGTTTCACACGAAGGTGAACGGATGCTTTTCCTTTACAGCTTTAGCAGCAATCACCACCACCAATTATATAGAAGATTAAAGTCCTCACACAGCCGTGTGAGATAACAGAGTGCTAATGATGACAGTCGAAGTTAAGGGCAGACAGCTGCGTCCCCTAGGGCTTGGCAGAGGGGAGAAAAAAAATAAAATAATAATTAAAAAAAAAAAAANAAAAAAAAAAAAAGTTAAAAAAAAAAAAACAAACCACACATCAATAAATTCAGCAACACTGAAAGAGTGGAAACAGGAAGAAAGCAAAATCCCTTGTCTGTTTTTTAGTAAAGCCTCAGACATTTCCATACCATTGCTAATATTTAAATCCAGTTCTATATAAACCTAAAGTCTGAAGAATGCTATTCATATGAAACACTTTGCCCTCTGATACTCAGGTGTCTGTAAAGCTCTTTGGCCTTTTCACGCTCAACAGTTGAACTCATTTTCTTTAGCAAGAAAACATATAAACGAGGAATCTATACTCTGCATAGCTCTGAAAAATAGATTCAAGGTCCAAAGAGGTTAAGACTTCCAAAATGGCCAAGAAATACCATCCTCCTTTCACACTGGAAATCCTGCAAAGAAACCCCTCTCACAGAGTCAGCTCAGCTGCCTAGAAACTTAGTGGCAGGCCAGTCTTTGCCTTTTTAAGCTGCAACAAAGGAAATGATTAAGGAAGCATTAAAACCTAAGTGCGCCATAAAAGGCATCTACCAGAAAACTAGCTGCTATTTGCAATAAAGAACTTGCCTTATTTACACGATAAAAAACCACCGCAGTCCCTATCTCCTCCTAACATACAGAGAAAAAGAACGTATCACAAGAAATATGAACAAAGGTTGATATTTTAGCTCCTCAGACTGGCAGAATTTCTTTCAGAAACTTGAGTAGGTGGGACTGTATCTCCTCAATGGAAAAATATGAACTGATGTGTCATAATCTATTTTTGGTTTGTTGGGATCTTTTAAATCTTCCTCTTCTGCCAGAAAATTCCTTATTGCCCCTTCCATTTCTTGATGTCCCAATTGTCTTTCCAGCTATGTTTATTTTCTGATTGGCAAGGAAACTATGAAATTCTATCTTGTTTCTTTTATATGCTTTCTCGCTCTCTTCCGTTTTCCTCCTATTAACACATCCTGCGCACGTTAATCTTTCAAAGTACACTTCGCAGTAGAATCAAGCAGCCCTTTATGCTGCCAGAGTTAGTCAAGACAATAAATAGCTGTAAGATGGCTACTTAAAGCAGTCACAGGATTGTAACTACTAAATATCCATTCCTGATATTTCTCAAAAAGATTATCAGTGTCTATACACTACCAATCTCATTCATTTGACAGCTGCTCTCCCCTGGTAAAGCTGTCAACGCGAGGGCAGGTGTTTGGTCTTTCAGAGAAAAGTCTATTCTGAAATGGAGTTGTGATGGGATAAAAAACAAACCAAAAAAAACCTTTTCCTGAAGATACTGCAGCTACTAAGAGGCTGTGGTAGGAATCAATTAATAAAACATACGAGAAGTTTTGGAAGGAGAAAAGGCCACTGAAAACTCTGTCACCCTTTCAGCAGATAGGCCTAAGAGGGGAGGCAAAGCCGTCATCTCGTCCCACCAGGAATCCCACCTCTGTATTTTAGGAGGATATGAACAAATGAGTTTATGTTGTTAAAAATACTGTTACCAGCACTTGGTAGTACTCTGTTTTCTTCCCTAGCTTCCACCAGCTGCCCACCTTCTACATGAATGATACATGGGAATTTGACAAAGGTATAATACATTAGTAAAGAAAAATATATTTACCATAAATCTAAATCTAAAACATGCGTAACTTAAAATCAGCAAGGGAAGGGAGCAGGTGACTAAGTGAAACTACAACAGCTCTAGCAGTGCACAGTTTAACAGCAGCATTTAAAAGCAGTATTTCCCTCCTTCCTTTTAACCATTAAATCAGTCAGATGAAGGGTTACTTCATCTGCCCAGCACAGTAGTCCACTTCAAAATGCCACAGCACTGAAAAACAACTGCTGTCTACATACAATTATGCGAATACCAAAAGAAAAGCTGTAGAATGGTAAACTAGTTTACAATCATATTTTGGACTCCAGTCTCCAAACCATAACCAACAGCACTCTTTCCTCACCACAGCCTCAGAAACAGCAACTACCATTTCTTTTCACAATGCCTGCTGATTTTCAAAGATGTCACAAGCCCATCTGTTGAGTCAAAGAAAGGAAAGTCTCTGTAACTTTTAAAAAAGAGTCAGGAAAATTAAGCTGAATTCAAGTCAAATGTAGCAAGTGCCTGAGTATGAACCATTGCTGTGAGCTGAGCTGGAAGGGTAAAGGATCTTAAATATGCTGTAAACCAGATATTCATTTCCTGAAATACAGCAGCTTCTTGCTTTCCACTTTCAAGAGAGAAAAACTCAGTTAAATATAATAAACTAAAACGTACTCAGATGTCAGATATTCTGGTTTGGGCAGTTCCACTGTGCTTCCTTCAAAACCTGAAATGAAGTTAATTAAATGAATTATCCATATCCATATTAAATGAATTATCCATATTTATATATCCATATAAATGAATTATCCTTATCCAAATCATTATCCTAGAAGCTTTTTAATGTGTTTGTTAGGGAGCTTTGATGGTCTGCTTCCACAAGTGTCCCCCCACAAAAAAAAAATACATTGACAGACTTTCAGCCCTGAACATTGCACAACTGGCTGAAGGGCATGCAGGGAGTTGCCTGTCTGCAGCATCTGATCAGGAGAACCATCTCTATGCTCTCATATTCCAACTGCTACAGGATCAGCATTGTCCTTAACTCATTTTTAATACTTGCCACAAACATCTGGGGGAATAAAAAGTCTGTTTCAAGTCCAAAATGCAACTTACGATTCAGAAATACACCTCTAGTGTATTTTATGACTGGTGCCCCTTTGTACAACAGCTATTTAACATTTTGTTTTCTTAAAAACTTCCATAAAAACATCACAATCCTTTCATAAGCAAAACACCCCCCCAAGCTGCAGGCCAGCAGGGAAAAAGGCCCTGTTTTTTATCATGGGGGAGGTGGTGAAGGAAAGGTGTTTTCCATTTTCTGTTGGACATGCACATGAGGAGAAATCAGCAGCAGAGCTGTGCATAAGTTTCATTAGAAAAACGCATCACTGCTTGCAATTCTCTCCTTTCCCTTAATTTCCATTTTCTTTATAAACACAAAATGCAGTTCATCCCCTTGAGCTTGTGCCAATGTATGATTTTACAGAAAAGCCATACAAAAAACTTAGTGGTTCAATATGATTTAAGTGACCAAAAAGACCAAATAAGAGGATGACAGTTGTTTCAGATGAGATTGCTATGAAGTAGGAACTGAGCGCACCAACATCTGAAAAAAGAAAACTTTCACCAGTTTAACATAACTTATTCATTAGTTCAGACCACCCGATAGTGTCCTTTCAAGTTCATTTTCCTGAAATCTGAAGCTAAATCAGTCCTCATTTAATTCACAAATGCGTTCAGAGACACATCACCCCACTTAAAAGAAAAAAAGTCTACTGGGTGGAAAAAAAAAAAAAAAAATCTATGTACCATTCTCATCTGTGGCTCCAACTCTTGTTTAGAGAGTTTTATTGGGATTTGAGTTGCAAATACATCTTTGGACTAGAAAAACAAACAGCCACAAAATTACCATAGACAGAATAAATATCTTCAAGCTGTTACAAAAACACACTTCATTTTATTTTACAAAATCATTGTGCTGGTTTTGGCTGGGAGAGAGTTAATTTTCTTCATAGTAGCTAGTATGGGGCTATGTTTTGGATTTGTGCTGGAAACAGTGTTGATAATACAGGGATGTTTTCGTTACTGCTGAGCAGTGCTTACACAGAGTCAAGGCCTTTTCTGCTYCTCACMCCACCCCACCAGYGAGKAGGCTGGGGGTSCACAAGRAGYTRGGAGGGGACACAGCYRGGACAGCTGACCCCAACTGACCAAAGGGATATTCCATACCATGTGATGTCATGCTCAGCATATAAAGCTGGGGGAAGAAGAAGGAAGGGGGGACGTTCAGAGTGATGGCGTTTGTCTTCCCAAGTAACCCTTACGCGTGATGGAGCCCTGCTTTCCTGGAGATGGCTGAACACCTGCCTGCCGATGGGAAGGAGTGAATGAATTCCTTCCTTCCTCCTTTGCTTTGCTTGTGTGCATGGCTTTTGCTTTCCCTATTAAACTGTCTTTATCTCAACCCACGAGTTTTCTCACTTTTACTCTTCTGATTCTCTCCCCCATCCCGCCAGAGAGGGAGTGAGCAAGCGGCTGTGTGGGGTTTAGTTGCCAGCTGGGGTTAAACCATGACAATCATTTTATCCTACTGTTTTTAAACCACTTGTAGAAGTTTTCTTCAGCAAGATTTACGCAGAGATAAGCATATAAAAACCTGACCATTGAGTCTTCTGCCCTATGGCATACAGAGATAACAACTATCTGTCTAGTTACCATTCCCTTCCTATCAAGGCTGCCACAAGGTTCAGCCAGTGGCATGCAAACTTCCTTTAGATCATGGGCTATAAAACAGCGCAAGGAATTACCCATAACACAAATAATTGCCATTATTTTTAATAATACAGAGCCATCAGAGCACCATTATGACCAAGAAAGAAGGGAACCTTTGCAAGTAGTCATTTTTGCTCCCATATCTGCATACATAAGTAACTGATAAAGTGCCTAAAAAGTTCTACAGAACAACATCACAACAACATCACGCAGGTCTGGCTGAATTCTGAACACATCTCTGTGATCAAAGTGTCTGTACACAGGAGGGACTTTTTTGCTTTACAATTTTTTTTTTTATTGGCTGTATGCTTTCCCACCCCCTATACTACCATTGCCTTAAACACAGCAAAAATCAGCTAAAGTTACTAAGCACCAAACTTGTCCTCTACTCCACTCCTATGATCCCCACCGAAATTAAGGATAAACAAGAATAACTAAGGGAAGACTCTTTCCTTTGGAGTGTTCTTGAAGATTTTCTGGTCACAAATCCATTACACATAGTTATTCACTCTACAAATTATCGCTAAGGTAAATTTCCATGTGTTGTATTCTAAAAACTGTGACCAGAAAATATTTGGACACCCCAAGCATTCAGACCAACCACTTGTATAACATGGAGCTCATGTTCTTCCATATATTGCCATAATTCATTTTTTCTGAAGTCAACACAGAGGAAGCCATGTCAAAAAATTAGCAAGACAGTCATCGTTTTCCAGAGGCCAAAAAATAATATTTAGATGTAGTCACTGAACATTTCTGTTTTGAATCTTTGAAAAAATGCACAGCATTTGTGCAAGTGATGAAATGCAATGTGTTTCTACTTCAGATTAAATGAGTTTTTAGACAAAATAGTTAAAATAGTGTATAATACAGCAAAGTGATTTGGTTAAACATATTGTCCTGGTTCCGGCTGGGACAGAGTTAACTTTCTTCCCAGTAGCTGGGGGGGTGTGCTGTGTTTTGGGTTTGGTATAATAGGAGCGTTGATGGCCCATTGATGTTTTGGGTGGTGCTGGGTGGTGCTTGCACCACACAATTTTCAGCCTCCCATACCCTGCCAGGTGCATGGGAAGCTGGCGGGGGGAGCATAGCCGCGGCAGTTGACCCAGCTGGCCAATGGGGTATTCCATACCATGTGACGTCATGCTCAGTATAAAAACTAAGGCGGGGTGGGGGGGACGACCTCTGCCGTCACGGGACGGGCTCTTGCGTATAGGGCACACGTCGGTTTGGCGGGTGGTGAGCAATTGCATTGTGCATCGCCTGCTTTGTGTATTGTTGTTGTTGTTACCACTGTTACTATTACTGTTCTACTTTGTTTTATTTCAACTATTAAACTGTTTTTATCTCAACCCATGAGTTTTCCTACTCGTGCCCTCCCAGTTCTCTCCCCATCCCATGGGAGTAGGGGGGTGAGCGAGCAGCTGCATGGTGTCTAGGTGCTGTTGCAGCAGAGAGGATCAAGGTAATACTGTTTTAATTCAATGCATTTTAGTTTCCAAGACAGACTGAGAGGAAACAATGCATCTTCATCAGAAAATATATTCCTGACAGGAGTAATACACATTAGATAAATATTTAATCCATTTGAAGAATTTATCTATCAAGTCCATCCAGCTTTATGCATCTAGCCCCTCTTGCTGTATCAATTATGTTGATTCCCTGTTTTAGCGTAGTCTGCAGTGGAARAGACTAGAAGTTTTGTTGAAATCGGATTTGGCTGCACCATATTTCAAAATATTCTGTAAAAATACTCTTCATGAATAAAAACTTTCAACACTGCTTTGAGGGACTGATGTCAGGAAATCGGATTCATAAAGCATGAACAACCCGTTACAACAAAAAGATCAAATGATAGGAGTAAATATCATGGCAACTGATATTACAATGACAAATCTTGCATTAAACGGAGCGGAGCTGCGATTTTGTTCTGTTTCCAGGAAACACAAATGCATTACATCAGTTGAGATGCACTTCCCATCACGGTGACTAGATTGCAGAGTCCCTTGGTAAATTATACTTGAGAAGGAGGAAGTACTGAAAACATCATTGACCTCTCCCTCTCCCCCAGAAGCTATGTATCTCTGCCTTGTGCACAGAACATTAAAAATTTTAGGAATCCAAAGAAATTAGAGCCATCATTAATAGAACCTCAATGCTACTGAGAGAACTAATAAAGATGCAACAACAACAGAAACCTAACAAATCTTTAGAAGGTCAAAAGAAAAAAGACATGCAATTGTTTTACTGGCTTTTCAGCTACAAAATTTGCCCCTACAAATACATTTTGACCTTATGACCAATTGCAATCAAATTTGACCAAACAATACATGTATCAGATGAGTTCATGAAAACCAGCAGCTAGGAAGACCACAGAGACAGGAACGAGTGGCCACTAAAAAAGAACAGAAGTTCTGCCCACCTTATGAGATAGCAGAGGTTCCAGGCAGCATGAAGGCTAGGAAGAAAGAAATGGGTGGAGGAAGCAAATAGAGAAGAAAAAGTGGCAGGAACATCCAGACTGCAGATCTCATGCCCACTGAATTGCTTGGGGTTTAGAGGTTATTGGTCTTTGTCTTACTTCATTTGAATTGCTCTGTCACAGGTACAGAGCTGAGCAGATTCCCAGTGTTTCAGCAGAAAAACCATGCAAGCAAAGTAGCTGAAAATATGAAGACATATAAAATAGGAGAGCAGCCCTTTGGGTGGTACCCAAATTATGCATTGCTCCAAAAAAAGAAAGCATTATGGCAGTAAGATGACAGTATTTGTATTACAGTGTTTTACCAAAATAATTCATAAATACATAGCTAATTTTTTTTTTTCAGAACAGCATTATTACCAAACAAGTGTGGGATAGAAATAAACTGCTAAAAACTAAATAAATAAATCCCGAGCCTGAATTCAAAAGGTTCACTGATCTGTGCATCAGCTGATTAGTTGATAAAACTGAAGGACTTCACCTGCAGATTTTAACAGCCAAACAATATAAAAGACACCAGTAAGTAAAGGACCACATATAACCTCCAGCAGTACAAGATAGGAAGTCACCATTATCCATGCTTCTGCATGTAAATGACAGTGTGCATGCTGAATAGCAACATAGGAAGATATCAGTAACCATCATCTAGACTGAAAATACATTACTTTACAGTCACTGTATGATTTTAAACATGCTTATCTATTTCTCCTTATTTTCACCCTTTACTGATACGCCTCCCAAAAAAACAGTAATTATTTTGAAGTTCAAGACCTCTGACATAGTTTCACAAAGATTTCCCAACTGATGCAAAGATGCAGGTTTGAGTTATGAAAACATCTACAAAAAACATCACATTACCGAACTGCAGTTCTCCCTCAGTACAGCTTAATACTTCACTCTTTAAGCAACAGCACTGATTGCAGCCCAATTAGCCGTGGCCAGACCATACCAGTAAATACATAGGAGGAAGAAACTATGTTCTGAAACTCAGAGCAAATTCGTATTAAAAGGTGAAGCAAAACAGCTGCAGCTTCTGGTGCTCAAGATCAATAAATGAGGCAGAAAATTGTAAGTGCCCAGAAAACTAGGATTGGAAATACAGTCTAGAAGCACCTGAAGGATCTCTTCTCTTCTGTCTTCTCTTTCATCTTTTTTCTCCCCCCAGTCTTATTGACGCTGGTGAGGTAAACTTGTCGTCTGTATTGTTCTTACCGTTTCTCAACGAATATATGCTATTTGCTAAAACACTAATTCTTCCCTCAATGAAAATGTATCTTAGAAAAGTAGCAGCAGCAGGTCTAATCAAAACTAATCATTACCTCACTTCATGGTTTTAATACAACCACATTTAAACTGGTTTCACTGTTGGCCTTGAAGAGAACAATGCACCATTATGTTTTTCATTCAAAGCTACTAGATCCCCAGTGTCTGGGAGCTGTTTACAGAAAAAGATAAACAACAACAAATTAAGTCAGGGGAAGCTACAGCAACATTCTCCTTGCATGACTAAAGCAATGCTGTCTGGCAGAGGGATCCCCAGATTAGAAGCCAGGTTGTGAAGTCTCATTGTGGCTCTGCCATTTTTCTACTTTGTAGCCACTCATCTAATTTGAAATGGTTTCCCTAACTGCTTGGAAAGATGACAGAGGTGTCCAAGTTGTCCAAGTTTTAGACAACCTCCTGGTTTAGAAAACTTTCACGTTTCTTGTGAGAACTAGTCTGTGCTCACCCAGCAGTTGGTGGGTGGGGGTTAGGGGCGGTGGATATCATTATTTCAGGTTATCTCCAATCATTGACATACACAAAATGAGTGAATATTCTTGTACTTCTGTCTAATCCCTTTTGCATTCTTCAGTAATATGCAAGTGACAAGAGTCTATTACTGCCCCATAGTACAAAACCAAAATTATTTCATGCCTACAAAACTTTCATGCAACCACCACCAGTAGAAAAGCCCATAAGACGACTAGCAATTCCACGCTCTGTGGAAGGTCTTCGCTACAGAATTAGAAGGATTCATGGTTTGCTAAGAAAAAAAAAGAAGATACCAAGTAACACTTCCTATCATCAACATCATGCACATTCTGGGCTGGGTAAAGTACTGGGCAAGCGAAGCAAAAGTCCTGGGGGGGGGGGGGGGGGAACCAAAAACCAAACACCAAAACAAAAAACACTGAACATGCAAGTAGAGACCTTCATAAAGCTGACTTCCAAGATGGGAAAATCTATGTTATATAAATCATGCCATTTCCCCATCTCTGAAGGACACTTCCACCTTAAATAACACATTTTAAACATGCACTTCCAACTTCTTTTCAGAAGTTTATGAACCCTTTTTAATCCTGGTCTGTTTTAACTGAGAGCAGCTCCTCACTCTAGATCACCATGGGGCCACACAAATGTGCCTGCACAAGGGAGGAGTACACATGTATAGGAAAGAGCAGCCTTAAGGAGGAAGAATTAGGCCATTTCTTTAAACAGGAGAGTTAGTTTATGTGAACTTCAAGTGACCATGAAACTATGGCGTAACGTATCAAGCACAGCCAAGCTGATCTAAGATGAGCTGCTGATGAAAGGGGTTATCCTCTCATCAGCTCCCAGCAATATGCTGACGTGGCTTGTTTTCCCATCAGCACTGGTGATCCTCTGACTCCACAGTGAACTTATTCAGGAAGTTAACCAGCAGAAAACTTAACCTACACCAGAAAGAGTCAACAGGCACCTACCCTCTCAGCTCCCTAAAACACCTTGCTTCGGGATCAGACATGTTCCAGCATTAACAGACAGAAAGGGGAACAAAGCAAGTAGGTGTAACAGTTTATGTCCTCATTGCTCCTAACAGCCTCTTGCAACCTGCTTCTAGAGGTTACCAGCACACGAGTAGGACCCAAGGTCACTTTGGCAGTTCTTCATCAATCACAGCAGCTTACAGCTCAATATATTAGCAGCCATTCACCTCTGCATGTCTCATAGGTTAGGAAGCCAGATAATAYGCTTGAGCCTTTTGTCTGCTACTTCTGCTGAGCTGGTAGTGACTTCAAGCAGAGAAGCATAGGTTAGGTATCTCAGCTGCCACTAGTAGACCTGTCAGAGCTCATCTCTGAGAGGTCTAAAACCTAYCAAATTATATTAGTTTAAGCCAATATAAAAGTCTTTATACAAACTTTCAAATTAGTTTGACAGCTCAGTTTTAAGTTCCAAAGTGAAGTTCAGCACAGGACATTTCTATATTTAAACAAAGCTTAAGTCTTAYCAATTTATGTTTTAGCAAAATAATTTCAATATTCCAATATTGCTCAATATAACTGTGTAACTGTTCTCATGTTCTCTTTTCAATTTTGATATATATAGCAGATACATACCCTTACCATTCCTCCCTTCAGTTCTATAAACACTAAAAGAATTGTTGTCAAACAAGAAAAACAAAAACCTCCTTTTACAAGTGCTTGGGAAAAAGTGTTTCTTGGCACAGCAGAAGGGCTAGTTGCTTTGATTCAAACACAAGTTGTTAAAACAAGATGTTGCAAAGTGCTAAGAGAGTAGTTCAACATATTTTAAAAAAAGGTACACACAGCTGAATAAGCAAAAACAAACAAAAAATTAGCCTTGCAGTCAAATCAGAAGGTAACAACAGCAACATCATCTTGTAAACAAGAATCAAGGCTTGTCACGGACAAGTAAGAGGTCACCATCAGCAAAGTAGCCAGCCACAGTGATGTTAGCTATACTCACAACATATCCATGGCTAGAGTCATCCAAGGCAATTCATGTTAAGAGACAGAGAAGGGGCATGTGCTCTACATGTAGCCAGATTTATGCTTTAATAAACTGTTAGAAAAAACACGAACAAGGTGGGTAAGTTATTAAATTACAAATAAAGCTTTCAAAAAAAAAAAAAAAAATAAAAAAAAAAAAAAAAAAAAAAGAAACAAACAAACAAACAAACACTCAGGGTAGAACAGTAAAACTTTCAGAGTGACCTAGTAAAATAATGGTAAAAGACATGGCCAGCTGGCATACACACGAGACTGTCAAATAGCAGTTGGCCGATCAGTGAAGATAATATTAAGCTACAAAAAGTGAAGAAATAAATTAAAAGGTTATCTGTAAGTACATTCATGAAGTACATAAGATTCACCAGGCACTGTTTATGTTGTTACTAAAAAGAGGAAAAAAATTATAGTTAAGCAGAAAGAAAGCATTTGTGACATTAAAAAGAAAAATAACCCTCACACTTAAAAAACCCATAATCTTACACTTCAGTGAAATCTTATACTTCATTGAAAAGATTTCTTCAAAATTTGATGATTTGCTGGGAGATATTTACATACCAAGTCTTTCATCTACCCCAAAAGAAACCTCTCAGAGTTTATAAATAGCTTTCCCTATGAGGATGAACATTTTCTTCTTCTGTAATCGCATTCCTTTGAGCAATAAAAATGTTAAACTTCTCTTACCATTCCAATCTTCTCCTTTTTCTATTTCTGATTTCTACCCCTTCAATACTACTGCCATAGATGGATAAGCCTCCATCATTTTTCATTAACATAGGATATGTGATAATATACAAAACACCACACACACTTCATTCATCCTTGTCAAGTGACAAACTTTGTGTCTTACCATTCCCCTATGAACATTCATTCACACATTTTAGCCACAACTTTTAAGAAGCCTTCCAAAGCAGCAAGTTGAGGAAACAAAAACAGACAAGCTAAATAATTGCACTGAGTCAGGCAGCAAGCCACGTCCTCCAGCAATGGTCCCTTATTCACTGGACGCATCTTTCATTCCAGACTTTGCAGAACCTGTGGTTCATTCACTAGGAGAACTTGGGCTGTAGAAACAAGGTCTGCCCTAGTGCCACAAACAGTATAAAGATTCCTCTGCTGGTCCATATGGCTATCTCCCTATACAAGTAAATAAAACAGCCCAGAGCCTGTTCTCTAGCCACAAAGTAAAGGGGCATGACACAGCTTGTGTCTGCAAAGCTTAACTCTTCTTACACAAGGTCAGAAGAGACAAGTACCATTCCCACTGCCTTTTGGGAACAGTCCCCTTTTGCTTTCTCCCAACACACATGCAGGCAGTTAGGCATCAGCCTAAACTGGACCAAGGAGCACACTAAAAATTAAGCAGAATGGACAGGGCTAGAGCTCGAGCCCACATCCTCTCTGTGCTTAGTTCAAAAGTATAAGCACTGCATATAGCTCCAACGAAAGTCCAAAAAAGGTTTGAAAGAAACAGGCAATCTACAAGCACATTCCTACCCACAAACAGCCTATGAAAGTTCCTACAACACACCAGATGATCCTGTTCTCTCTACCACCACAAGAGCTAAGCCAGAAGTTGTAAGGGGAATGCACTGTTCTATAAACATTGGAGACTGCAGGTCACCTATCCTCTCTGACCTCTTGAAAGCACTTCTCAAAAGGACACCTCTAATCCCAAGACCCTCTTGCATTCATAAGCATGAACTGAAGGCCACAGAACTACATTTAAGACTCAAGATTCATGAAAAAGCAGATTCTCAAGGGTAGTTGTCTCAGGAGTCTTTACTGGTGAAAACTGAAGTCTGAAGAAACAGGAACAGTGAGACACATCCACACAAAAGTGATTTGCTCACAAGCATGAGACACGGGAGCCTGGCATGATGAAAGCTGAACATATGGGCTAAGGCAGTGCCTGTTTTGAGAACAGATGAGTTCAGTTTCCTGTTACATGAAACGGTAACTTTCATCAGTCCTACGTTTGCTTAAAAAAAAGGCAAAAAAAAAATCTCTACTGACATCACACTTAGGGCTGGGCAGACAGTGGCAGATTAGGAAATACAATGAGTCACTGCAAATACAGAACACATAGCAAGAGTTTTCAAACTGCCATGCAAAATTCAGTCTTA
>JAYKAV010002242.1:492391-653818 GCA_035582835.1 Phoebastria nigripes | reverse complement strand
AGAATAAGTCAAAGACCATTAGAAGAGAGGGTAGTAGCTTTACCCAGTTTGGAAATAAATAAAATAAGACACTATGGAAGAAATACAACGGGGAAATAAAAATTAGGCAGTGAGGAAAACTACAAAAGAATAAACAGGATGCACACTTAGCCACCATAATTCAGGCTAAGCATCTTGTTCTATGAACCAGCAGAACACTCCAATGTTGCAGAAATGCTACTAAAATATCTAGGGCAAAGAAAGTGGCATCTTTCCTGCCAATTAGGAGATTTCCCCACAGGGGGAAGCAAAGTAAACAGTATTATTAAGGTGAACATGGCAATGCTTGTCAGCAGCTAGAAATATCTGCTACTTTGGGTACATATGGATCAGAAGGATTAGAGATGCGAGGTTTCTGTACAAAGTTGTTAGAACTTCGGATGCAAGTTTTCTTTCCTTTAGGAAGTATTTGTGGCTTGACATTAGGGGATTTCTTTTTGATGCAAGTGGAAGGATAAGAGGAAGGAAGAATGTTGGAATTATTAGCAGGTGAATAAACTTTGTTAAGAGAAGTACAGCTCAGCTGCACAGGAGTTAGTTGATAATGCAGAAACAAGGAATCAGATCAATAAGTGCTAATGAAAGCATTAAATCTTCACAGTCCCCAATGGAAGGTGGATTAACTGGTCTCAGATCCTGACAAGTCTCTTCTTTGGGTCCCAACATCAAAGAAGGTGAGATTACTACTGCTGCTCCTATGTTGAGGTTTTTTTATTATTATTTTAATTAGAAACCACTAAAATTAGTATGAGTTCTCTGAAGGCAGTGATTAACATCCAAAAGCCTTCTCTTTTGGTATTCTTGAGCCAGAACTACTTTGGAAAGCCTCAAGCCTTCAGAGACCCCAATTCTAGTCCTATTGAGCCATAAGATTTGGCATCTCTTAACGATGTGACATTTTATTGTTAAAAATCTCACTCACCCAGACTAAAACTTGCTATCAATGTATTTTTCAAAAGAATATGAAATTTGGAAACACAATATTTTTTCTTCTTAATGCCACCTATGACAAGGTGCTTTCAAGCTGGGAATTAAGAAAGCTTCCTGTGGCGTTAAATCACTGGGAAGAAGATATATAAAAAGGACTCTGAAATAAAGGAGTTCCTTGTAAATATGTAAATGATACTTTTTTGAACTAATTCATACTCTTGCCAAATTTTTCCCCCCCTAAGAACATAATTAGCATACTTTCAAGTTGAAATAAAGCATTGTCAGTGTGCACTCACAGTAAAGATTAATTCATCAATTTACCATAAAAATTTAGAACTTGTTAACCAGATTGTCTTTCTCCCCTGCAAAAACAAACACATCATGAGCATTTTGGAATGTTCATTTGTTAATAAAGTCACAATCGCGAGTCTGTTACCTGCCTTTTGAACTGTCTCATTCGAGTGTGCAACACATCAATACATTGTCTGGCATACCAGAAGCCATAGTCTTCTATAAACATCAGCCAAGCTGGTTCCTCCCACACTAATTATGACAGCTTGACAAGAAGCAATGATGAAACCACAGAAATACGCCGCTTTCTCACAAGCTTTTAAAAAGGGGGGTTGGGGAAGCCCACCTCCCAGGATGAAAATCCTGTTTCCTCACCTTGAAACAAATTAGAAAGAAAAAATAGCATCATTTAATAGAAGAGGTCAAAGCTGAGTCTTGATTCAACACAGTTGCCACGTTCAACCACATCAACTTGTCACATCCCACAAGATAAGCAAGGCTGAGCTGAGAGAGCCTTCAGATGGCAAAGGAACAAAGTACTGCAAGGAGCTGTCAATCAGTAGGTGGCACTCTTCAAACTCTGACAGTGGGAAGCCAAGTACCAGCACAAGTGAGGACACGTTACCTAGCGAAGTCTGGATCTTTAGCAGAAATATCAACAAGAAATATTGAACAATTTTAACCATAACTGACACCCGTGGGGAATGCAATGGCTTCATTTCAATAATATATACAGCAATCCTTATACGTAATCTCTGAAGTTCCTAAGAATTATAATTTTTGAGTGCTATAAATATTTTGGATGAACACTACTGCATACTAGTGTACTAAACCCAGTATCTTAAGAAATTATCCATTACATCTGCAGAATACTTTGAGTGCAGCCTTGTAGCTAATTACATAGATATAAGTAAAACTCGTGAATGATAATTTTTTTTTAACATAACAAAACATAGCATAATTATTTAGGTTTGCCACAGCTGTTCTTCAAAGCTGGGCAGTAAATTTGTTAAAATAAATGGAATAGATAACTAAATCTTTTGGAACAATACATGAATTGTTATTTCTGTGATATTTACTGGTGAAGATGTGGCCCACTCACCAGAAAATTCAATTGTTTTTAGAGTTCAAATCAATACAAGATATAACAAAAATGAAAACATTGCTCCATAAAACAGGTGTCAAATTTTCCACTCCTGCAAGTAGTGTTTCTTCATTTAACAATTATAGACTTTTTTTTTTGTATTTTAATACAGATTGAAATCAATACACATTACTGCTCATTTGATAAAACAGTAAAGGAAGAACAGATTTAGTAACAAAGTTCGAGTACAGGTACTTGTAATTGAAACAGCCAGCAGAGGGAGTATAAAAACAAAATAAAAAAACCCAAACAGCCCTTTTTCTTTTTATATACAGTTTTTTTACATATGACCTTAGCTTTCTTTTAGAATATGATGATAGCACCAAAAGTGCAAAACTAGAATATTGTAAAAAACATGAATTTTAAAGTATTAAACATAATGACTTGAAACTAAAATACTTTTTAAAGTAGCATTAAAAAAAATAGTTCATATTAGCCTCACCAAACTGAAATACAATTTTAATCATAGACAAGGTTAACATTGACCAACAAGCTGCATAAGTCATTTCCAAGTTATACATACACACACACACAGACTCTCATTCTTATTTTCCAAATCTAAAACTAAGTTCAYGATTTGAGAATACTGAGACAATGTTAGGTATAATCTATTTGTATTAGAATACAGCAAAAAAATCTTAAAACTGAACAAAAGGTACTGTTGTACTGATCCGTACAACAGAAGGTTTAAAAGCAAGTAAGCCAAATATATGCCCATGATCATTAGTGGAAATGAGAGTTTACATGACTGTTTCAAAATCAAGTCACTAAGTCATGTATATGCTGAAATAAAAACTCATCTTTACGTTTTCACCATGTCCACCTGATAAGTATGGCTTAAACATGAGCAAAAGGAAGGAGGACACGAATGGGTGATTGGAGCCACCAGCCTTGTGTTAGAATCTTAAATGAGCTGCCATCCTCCTTGCACAAATGACAAAAAGAAACCATCTCCCAACTCACCTACACTATCTCACCGTGCATAATCACACCTTCCACAGCCGATTTTACATTAGGAGCAAGCTTACTGAGTTAACAGGGAAGGCGTTACCTCCTTTCTCAAAGCCTATGAGCACTAGGTACCCCCAAGCCATCAGGCAAACATGGGCAGCAGAGCTGAGGAGTCAAAGGGACAGAGGATTAGTTATTTCAAATGTGAACTGCATGCTTTATAGACAACCATTTGTAAAAATACCCAACTTGGACAAACGAGCCCTCCTTCACTGTTAATTGCTTGTGCCCACACAGTTTCCATTCCCTTTCCATGCCATTCCTTGCTGTCTGCCCTATGTATCGGTCCGTTATCCCTCTAACTAGAATGGCAGTGCTTCAGACCAGGATACATGATGTTCCTATACATTAATGCAAAATGTGGTATTATGAAACACCAGCCCTGATGGGAGCCGCTGAATGACATCACTTATCATCATAACTATACACCGCTTTAGGGACAATTTTGCTTTCAATTAATGCAGAGCCAGAATCCCTGGGGTGAAAACCAGAGACAATTCCATTTTCTACATCAGCATCCAAATTTTAAGGATGATTTAATTGTAAAACCAAACCCTGTCCACCTTTACACATGGGATTCATTGCTGAAGATCAGCATTTGGCTTACAAAACCCCAACTGCAAGTAATGAATACACAGACCAGGAAAAAAAGTCAAGCCAAGATTAACTTTCCCATTAGCACAGGTAACAGGAATACTTTTAACTTTATCTAAACCTTAATTGCTATCTTCTTCCACAACTACAGATCTTACTACACCTACTCTTTCTTAGAGTACTACTCAATCAGAAAGTCTAAGCATCTGGCACATGAAGGTGCAGGATTAACTCACTGCATCAAAAAAAAAAAAAAAAAAAAACAACAACAACAACAAAATGGCAACTCTATAAATTATCAGTATACTGATAATACTCTGACAAGCAGAAAGCCCCCATACTGTAAAATACTCATACCTGTGAGTAGACTCACAGGACACAGATGAAATATGCTACATATGTGCTCCCCTGAAGGTAAGACATTTCACAGAAACCTGGAATACCTGGCAGCTTGCAGTATCCTAAATATGGTAGAACTCCACTGGAGAATTGATCCAGGATGTTAAATACTAAAAGTTTCTCAAAACACTATGTTATGCACCAAGTTACAGATTTTAAACAGTTAAGAAAAACAACACACACCACACAAGGTTCATATAAGCTTCTGCAGTCCAGTCCAGTGCTTTCTTAGGAATCTTAAAAATAGCCAGATATGGCACAAACTGAGTATTGCAGAACCTAAAATTTTAATAATATCAAGAACCTTCTAACAAAATCCTGACTGGAGAACATGCAAGTCAAAAGAGCTCAGAGGAAAAAGAAGAATACACCTCTAGCGATTTCACTGTTTTCCAGTCTTGAGGATTCTGTTAAGTCACTTTTAAATCTCCCCTCCAAAAGAGCTCATCTCAATTCTCTTCCCTATAGAACTCCTCAGTTTCCCTCTAAAACTATTTAGACTTTTTTGTCTTTAAAGTCAAACAGTGTATATATGTATGATTTAGAACCTAAAATACAATTCAGGAAACAAAAGCTATGAGATGCAGCACATTATCTTCATTATTCTACATGACCTCATCCTCTTCAAAACAATAATAGCCTTCCGGCTGCACTGTAACCAGGGCTGTGCACAGTGCTCCAAACAGTTGGACAAGCGCTCTTTGCAGTAGCTGCACTGGAACTGAACAGCATCTTGTTTGACTTCCCTCCACTCCTTTTTTCAGCCTGGTTTCCTAAGGAAATCAGACTTATGCAATCACTCAGAGAGGGAGGGAAGTGTACGCATATGTATATACGCATGCACGTGGATGTCCGTCCGTCTGACCTCACTAATACCTTTTGAGCCCATTGGCCAGTTTCAATCACATTCAAAAGAGGAGTAGAGATATCAGACATTTAGGTTCTTCAAAGTTTCATGAGAGCAGGCTGCAGAGCACGGAAAAGTGTCTCCACAGAGAGAGAGGCTGCATGTCTTCTTAGACGTCAGTAAACTCACAGGGGAAAGAACTGTTCTGCTCCTTTCCTGCCTGCAGGAAGATCTTCAGTCAGAGGTCACAATCAGTCAAAGATGACCAGGTTTCGTGTGTTCAAGTGTTCACAAAATTGCTTAAGTTGAATTCACCACTGCTTTTCAAATGGTGTTTTGAACAGAGCTGATGTTTTCCATTTCATCTTTTCCTTGGTCTAGCATAGGAGAGAACTTCCTTGGTCTAGCATAGGAGAGAACTGCCCTCCATGACACACATTCCCTTGCTCGGTCCCTTGCTCCCAAGACCACTTATTTTAAAACATCAGAGTTGTACAACACGCATGACAACATCCTACCCCTCTCAAACACAGAGAAAATAAAAACTGGAAGAACTTAGGATTCCCTTCAGGCCTCAAAACTAAACAAGTATGTGGCTCTGTAACATAATCAACTATTAAATAAAGTTTCAAAAAGACAGTGCAGCAAATACACAGTCATCTTTATTCACCTCTACCGTAGAACAGAACAAGTACTACCACGCTTGCAGGCTGTTGTGCTCAAGACAGCTGTAAGGCAATAAGATAAATAATGAGGTTTCAGCTGACATCTCTATAGTTCTTCTCACATCCCCCCAAAATACATACATGTGTGAACTATGTACTATTCACCTGTATCCAAAAAGCCACCTAATAAAAGTATGCTAACAGATTAAAATACAAGTTTAGGGACACTTTGAGGCATAAATCTATGTTTTAAGAAATTGTCACAAAAAGAAGGAAAAAAAAAACCCACAAGACAAAAAAACAAAACAACCACAGCTGATTGAAGTCACCCTACRCATCAAAACATTAGGTGAGCAAAAAAAAGTTTCTGATTAAAAAAAAAGATGTATTTCAGCCCTGATACACTCTCCACTCGGAAATTCATTAATCCCATGACCAAACTGGACCCCAGCACATTTCCCGGCGCGGCGCTGGAGCTGAGGGCTGGCGGGAGGGCGCGGGCAGCCCGACCCAGGCAGCTTTCAGCTCGAAGCCCCGGCCGCTCCGGGGACGCCAGAGCCCCGAGGGAGCCCACCCGGCGGGGCACGGTGTATCAGTGAAACGCCCCGGAGAGGGGAAGGCGGCAGCGGCAGGTTCGGGGCGAGACACCCGAGGGGGAGCCGGGCCGCGTCCCTATGAATGGGGAGTTTCTGCCATGCAAAACCCTCCTTCCCCCCTCTCACAACCCGCCTCAGCGGCTCGGGCCGGCCAGCGGCCCCCGCCGGGCTCCCCCGTCCAGCGCGGGGAGGGCACTCGCCAAGCCCCGCACCGAAAGGCCGAGCGGCTGCTCTCGACCCACACCCGCCTTCCGACACGGGGCGAGCGCGGCGGCGGAAGAGGCTCGCTGCGGAGCGCCCTTTATGGAGCGCCTCAATGCCCCCTTTATCACGCCCTCCTCGCCCGCCGGTCACTATCCCCGTTGCAGCGCCAGCACYCCACAGCAAGGAGCACATGTTTCTTCTCCGGCTTCTCGCCCGCCTTGCAACGAGTCACGGCCAGGGGAAGGAGGCACCCAGTACCAAAGCCGGTTCAAAGCCACGGAATTTGCAGGCGTGTGGCAGATCTGACAGGGGATGCAGAAAGAAGCGATACATTTCACCCTTTTCGGTCCTCCGCCGCCGCTTTTCTGTCAACTGCCGATACCATAATGCTTCCTTATTGCTACTTCAAGTGAGTAGGGGTGAAAGTCTGCATTCCCCTATGTATCATTCCTGAGCAAATTAAGCATGCACCAAGTAAAAGGCTGACACACATACACGTAGAGTTGTCTGATCCCGAAATGATGCCGAAATCCCCGAGGCGTTAACAGCCAGCTGCCACAAAGAGCACTCAGTTACATCGAGCACCCCCTTTGTCCGTGCATCCTCAATACACACCCGGCCGCTCCTCCATGCGTCCACGCACGCCCCACGTATACGGCCCCTTTGTGTCTTCGCCTTCCCCCCACTCACAAAGAAATGTCCTTTCCTCAAGGCATGCACCCAGCCTCGGACACAGCCCTTCGCCTCCCCCCGAGACACGCGCGACCCGCCGCCGGGCACAGCGCTCTGGTACCTACTTGTGTTCAAGAAACAGTCCGTAAACCTCCTAAAGCAGCTTGCAGAATTAGATCCATCTTCCATGTCTGGCCCTAGGAGCAGGGGAGACGAGAAGGAGAAGAAGGCGCCTCTCTGCCGCTGCTGCCGCCTAGGAGTCCTGCTCCCGCCGGGGCCGTCGCCTCCTCGGATCCCGTCGCCGCGGGCTGCTGCTGCTGCAGCACCGAGGGAATTGCAGGACCACGGGCGAGAGGCGGCTGGCGAGAGGAGGAGCCTGGAGTGGTGCTGCCGGGGGCCGCCGGCTGCGGAACGGAGCAGCAAGCCCTGGATGGAGGAAGAACAGAAGAGTCTCCTCCTGCCGCTGCCGCCTGGATGGGCGATCAAGTGAGCTGCTGCTGCTGCTCCGCCAACATCTCTTCCTCCTCCTCCTGCCGCTCTCGCTGCCTCTCCTCCTCCTTCCCTCCCTTGGAGACTTGTGAGGTTAAAGGAAGACGAGGAGGGGAAACGAGGAGGCGGCGGCAAGAAGTAAAAAGAAGATGGAGAAGCGGAGGAAAAGGAGGGGATTGGAGCGAGGAAAGGAGCTGCTGCCGCTCTGGGGACGATGCTGGCGGAGGCGGCGGAGGAGGCTGTCCCTGCAGCGCGGCTCCTGCTGCTGCTGGTGGTTGTTAAGAGGAGAGAGAGGGAGCTGCAGGCAGCCGAGCCGCCTCCAGGAGCGGGGGGAGGAGGAGGAGGAGACCCACCACTGCCTCCACCTCCGCCGCTCTGGCCATGGGAGTGGAGCGGGCGGCTGCCGGAGCCGGGCTTTTCCCCGGGTGCTGCAGCCAGGGGGGCCGAGGGGCGGGATAAGATCCGCTTCTCCGGGTTGGACATGCTTCCGCTCTTCCCTCCCTTTCGCGGTAGTTTAAGGCAGGACGTCTAGGAGAGATACCGGAGTAAAGCGAAAGGGGAAGCCGAAAAAGGACGGAGCCAAACGAGGGGCAACCGCGGTTCGGTGCTTCGTTCCCTCCAGCAACCCCCGGGCAGTATTTCCTCCGCACCCCGGCTCCCCGCCCTCATAAAATCCTCACATTTCCGTTCCCCCTTTAGGCCGGAGGGGACAGGGCGCTACTGACCGCCAAGCGGTTCCGATCCCCTTTTAAAGTCCGCTTTTCCTCATGCTCCCACCTCGCATTCAAAGCAAGAAAACGGCAACAATCTGTATTTTCTTCGAGCGAGGCAAATATTGCCCCGTATGTGCGTGCGCGTCTGCAAAGAGGCAGATACAATCACTGCAGTGCCGCTTCCAATACCCGCCCCGGCCGCCAGAAAACGCCCACTGGCGGAGCCAGCGCTTCCCAGGCTGCCTCCCGTCCTCTCATTACCAGGCGCGCATACAGGAGCTACAGCACAGCGGTTACCTAAAGGGAACGCAGGGAGAGCGAGAGACACGAGAAAAAGATCCTCCCTATGCGGCCTCATTATTTTAAACAGATATTTCCAGCCACCGAGATCAAAAGGCAGACGCCCTGCGGCGCCTGGCATGAAGATGCCAGAGAGCTGCCCCTCCGTTTCTGTGGGGCATCAACCCCSCATTCCTATACGGGGATGCACAGTCCCTTCCCGATGCACCGCATCACACGTGTTTGCTTCAGCCCCCCTCTCCCTCCACCCACCCCAGTCTCTACTGGGCACACCCGCAGCCACCTACCCCTCACCCCGAGCCCTCCAAGCCGTCCGGCTCCCCGAGGGGCTACCTCAGACCCCGGCCACAGGTGCGGCGTGGTTCCGGGGCCACCACCGGCCTTGCTCCACAGGCACAGGCGGCGCCGCTCACCAGCGGAGCCTGTCGCGCCAGCCAGCCGCCACCCCGACTCCGTGGCGGGGTCCCCGGGCAGGCTGCATCCCGCCCCGCAGCCCCAGGTGGCCGCGCTCCCCTCGAAGCAGCATCCCGCCACCGCCGCCGGCCCCTCGGCCGACTCCTCGCCACCCCGGCCGCAGCCCGCCCGGCCGTAGCCCGGCCGTCCCGGCGCCTCGGCGGGCCGCGCTACGGCGTCCCTCAGCAGGGCGGCCGCCGGGGGAACGCCCGGCCGAGGGAAGCCCAAGGGCGGGCTCGGAACGGAGCGGGGCCGAGGGCTGCGCTGGAAGCCCCCGCCCCCCGTATTTCGTTTTCGCCCCGAACTCGCTCGGCCCTGGGCGCCAGCCGCCGCCGAGAGGCGCGCGGGAAGGTCCAAGTCCACCGGAGTTTACCTCTGGCGGCGGGGCGGGCCGGCATCTCCAACCGGCCGCGGGGCTCCCCTCAGCCCAGCCTCCCCCGGCCGGGCCGCTTCCTTCGGGCCAGGCCGAGCGGGACGCGGCCGTTGGGGAGCCGTTGCCCCGCGCCGCCTGTCAGCTTAACGGAACCCCAGGGCACGGGCAGCCCGCCGCCGCCGCCCTCCCCTCCCGGGACAGCCTCTCCTCCTCTCGCCCCGCAGCCCTGTCAGCGCGTTAACCAGCGAGGATCGTTCGCGACCCGGGCGGCTCGTAGAGCCCGTGGCGCCCCTGCCCTCGCCCTGAGGCGGTGGCGCTCACCTGGGCGGGGGCCACCCTGCCTTCGCCTCCCCTCGCTCAGCGGGCAGCTGCCGGGCAGCGGGGCTCCCCCCACCCTCAGAGGGGACGCTGAAGCACAGAGCCTACGGCCCGAGCGCCGGGCTGGCAGCACCCGGCTCCCTCCGGGCAGCCTCAGTGCCAACTGCCATCCCAGGGGGAACCTCCCGGGGCTCCGCTGCGGGGCCGGGGCACGCCGCAGTGCCACCCCGCCTCGGGCGGACGTCCCGGCCGAGGCTTCTTCCCCTCAAATACCTGGACGGGTCATGGGAACCGCGCTCCTCAGGTAGTCGGCCGGTTCCCCCGGCGCTCCCGCCCGCCAGCGGGCGGAGAAGCGGCCGCCGCGGCGGTGCCCGCCCGGCCGGGGCTGCCGCCGTGCCCCTGGCGGCAGATTTGGTTGCGGTGCGGCGGGGACCGGCTCCCCGGCGGCGGGGACACAGGCACGCCAGCGCGGGCGCTGCCCTGCCCGGGGGACTGGAAGAGGTACCGCGGGAACCGTTGCAGATATTTGCGGAAAAGAGGTTTCTGTTGCTGCTGCCAGCGGGGCACCCGAAACGCGGGCGATTCTGTTTCCCTCCTGTCTTCCGCGAGATCAAACCTCCGCGTCGGCCGGTGTGACTCCAGGTGCTGCGTTAGCGGGTCTGCGATCCCAGGTGCCTGCGGGATCCTCATCGAACTACCGCAATCTTCCTATTTCCGTTCAAAATTAGGCTCTTTTCTTTCGAATTTCGACTCCTGCTTTGAAAACAATATAAACCTACGCTTTTGGTTTTTATTTTAAATCGTTCAAGTATTTTATATATCTCATTTCAGGACTTCTTTTAATGCTAGAATACACACTAACTCCTGTCAAAGTTAGAGTCTTTATGCATCACTTAATCTGGAAGGCTGCAAAATAAGATGTTCCTCTGAAAATAATAACGCTTTCAAATTAAAGTGCGTTTTCAGCCAGTTGAATGTTCTGTAACAGTCAGAAACAATCCACAGAGTTTGCAAAAGGTTTAAAATGCCAAAAGAGATTAAAGACTCTCATTAAACAAACAAAAACCCATAAAACAAAAGAAAAAACTCAGAGAGGGCAGGTTTTACTAAACTGTTTTCATCTGCATGGTTCTTAAAACCTGCTGTTGCCTAAAAATCCTGAACTAAAATACAGAAAACTGCATCTGCTTTTGTGATCCATTTTCTCTTAGTATATTTGACTTTATCAAAACAGTTTAATAACTTCTATTTCATATGTCTATTTGTGTGAGATGCTTTTATTTCCTGCAGTCCAACCATTACCCACTTCTCATATAAAGCTTTTCTCTCATAACTGCTGCAGGATGAGTAGAGATCCAGCAAATATTTAAATTCTCCGAGAGAAAGCTTAGCTAATGGAAACAAAACTTTAGTGAATTGTGTTTTGTTGTTGCAGCCTATTTGTTTAGCAATTAACAACTTCTTATTAGAAAATCTCTTGTACTAAAATGTTTAAATTGAAAGAGATAATCAGACTGAAATGACTGACAAAAGGCAAGAGCTATTCACCTGAAAAAATGAAAGTTGCTCCTTTAGACAGATTAGTCCCAAATTGTTCTGTCAATATCAAGAGTAAATTACTGAAACTTTACATCGTCAATTTATAATTGTAGAAATTTTGTTTGACTATGCTAATCTATGCTAAATTCCTCAATTGCTGTTCATCCAAACTACAGTTGTTCAAATATCACTGCCTGAAACTGGATATCTGTGTATTTATACAAGGAACGTGAATTGTGCATGTATAAATATGTATGTGTATATTCAACAAACCAGGCAAAATACATTTTGGTTTGTAAGAAATCATCAGATATTCTAGACAAGCTTTCAGGTTAAGGGTTATTTACAAACTGATCATTTGATTATTATTCATTAGCCATTGGCAATTCATACCTGATTGGTCACCTACTTCTTGGCTGGGCAAGCAAAAGCAATTATAGAAGAAAAGTTAAATGACAGTGAAAATTAATTTTCAAGCTCTGTACATACATATTTGTAAAATATACAGATTTGCAGACAAGTCAAATATACTTGGTGGCCATCTCAATACCTGGGGATAAATTAGTGATGAATCACATTTGCTCATTCTCCAATGTATCTGTCAATCTGGGTTTTCATTGCCCACTCAGCATGACAGTTTCCATTGCCACAGAGCAATAATGTCACTGATGGCACTGTGGTACTAACCATACACCCACGTCATTTACCGGAAGAGTCTCACCCTCTTCAATAGGAATTTTTGATGTGAAACAGTGAGGTTTGCTACATCATCCCAAAAAAGAATTTTAAAAACTCTGAAACACAAAGAAATGCAAATTAAAATACTCTGATGCATCCACTTGCATCAGGTGCAAGGGTTCTGATATGAATGCACTGTGTCAATGCAATGGTGGGCAAAAGTCTTTGGTTGTATGTGCATGGGTAAATGCGATTTCACAAGAGTTCAGGAGTCAGAGTGCCCGCTGAAGCCATCAGGAGGTCGAGCATGCATCGTACTTACAGGAACAGGCCTGGTTTGAAAGCAACAAATAAGCCTGTTTGGCAATAATTTGGCAATACTAATCAAAATACTTGAAGGAAAACATTGTGGGGAAAAAGTAAAATCAAGTTATAATAATGGTTGTTTGGTATTAAATACAGCTTAAAACCAAACACCTGTTCTTTCCCAATTCTGTCTGCTACGTTTTAAGAATGACAGTGACTCATCTTTTATCTGGTCCCACTCTTTTGCCTGGTAAATCCTCTTCTCTCACTCATCATCCTTACATCCTAGGAGTCCCCTCTATGATGTATGATCAATTCCTTGAAAAAAATAAGGAATAAGACAGATTATGGGGAAAGGGAGTTTAGGCAAACATAGGATGACAGCAGTAGAGGAGCTGACGGAACCAACCACCTGAATGTGGGTGAGGCAGGAGCAGCCACAATGAAATACAGAGAAGGCAACCTGCTGGAAAGGTGGGGCGGGGGAGCAAAAGGATAAATGCAGCTAAAACCCAAGCTCTAGAGCTGAGTAAATACAGCCCCAAATTAAATCCTTTATGGAACAGTCCTGTGCAAGTTAATAAAAATAATTGCATTTCTTTCTAGGGATTTTCTGCTAAATGATCTTACAGAATACAGTAATTATTACCCAGCTACTGAATTGCTATCACAAAATAGAAACCTACAGAAAAGACATTGTTTCCTAAAGCCTTATTCTATAAACCTTTAGAGTAATTTATAGAGAACCCTATTTCATAAGGGATTCTTTTTACAAAGGATTATTCTCAAACACTTTACACATGCAAGGAGTAAATTTGTTTAAAGGGTATGTATCAGCCATTTTCTTTGCTTCCCACAAACACTCATACAAGCCACCTCTTTTCCACGAGAATATTAACTGCGAGTGTTGATAACATGCAAACATGTGCTATCAGCCATCTTGAAAGTGGTTTTGGGAATTACCTACTCCAGATGCAGAAGAAATACTGTGAGATCCAAAATGAACTGCAATTCGTTCAGCAAATCAAAATAACACTTTTTTTTTTAAGAAGTCCAGGTCTGTTCAGAGATAACTGACATACAGAAAAAGGAAAAAAAAAAGTAAATAAATATATTGTTTGCTTTCAGTAGTTTGTTCAGCTCTGCTTATGTCATTTCACTTTCTGCTCTGCAAGGTGACAGCTGAAAGGTTTTGTGGCTGGAACTATAAATAATAAAAGTTTCTCTAGAAGTGCTGTGCTATGTGATGTACAGTGGGTACATTAATAAAGCTGTGAAGACCATGTCTTTTCCTGGCAATTTTTTCCTTTTAGAAACACACAAAACTATGCAAAGTTTTCAGTATTATTTTTCAGGGAAAAATTGCAATTCTTCATGGAAAGAAGATGCCTCATGTGCAAGGGTAGGACTTTCTTAATCTCAAAATTTTCAGGTAGAGATATTGCTACATATTACATTGTAATAAAAAGCAAAATACATTTAATTTTGAAAGGAAAAAAAAAAGCTAGTGCCAATGTACAAAGGGAAATATTTACAATAACTGTACTCAGATTTGTTTTCTATAAAAGGCTATGAAAGAAGCTAAAGAAAACCTTGTGATGCCATCTACCATTTTGTGCTGTCCTGTGCAGCACAAAGATCAGATACTTACTGGTTTTCTTTAAAGGGTGTTCAGAAAAGGAAATGGCTGTTGGGCTTAAGTTACTTTTGTTCAAGTAGAGGACCCCCCTCCAGAGAAACTGTCCGCTAAATAAATTAAAACTCTAACAGTAGCTCTCTTTACCGAGATGCTACATTATAAGCCCAAAGCACCATAAACACTGTAAGCCCTTTGCTACAAAGACCATCTTTTGAATCATGTCCAGCACAACAGGATCCTGGCTTGGGACCAAGGCCTCTTAGGTAGTAATGAAACACAAACAGCAAAGGACATAACAGTTGGCATAGTAGGCAGCAGCACTGTTGTTAACTAATACTATTGGAATAGCCATTTTTATTGCAAGAAGAATTAACAGGATTATCAGGATTTTTGTAATTTTATCTTTCTGTTTTCATAATGAAATCTAGAGTTAATTTATGACAGAAGAACACTGTTATAATTTGCTATCTGCTAGAGACAAATAATTAAGTTATTTCAATTCTGTGTTCAGTTGGAACACAGAAATTCTAACTTTTACATGAATTAAAGTTGCTTTATATGTAACAGATTTAAGAAAAATAAAAAAAAAAAGTTAATACTGACTTATCTTTTACTCCTTCACCATGAGTTGTGCATCTTGCTAGCATGTAGCACAGACCACATACCCTGCTACTGTCACAACAAGGATGCCAGCTTTCCCCCATAACTCTCTCTTGCAACCCCCTTCTTCACTTTCCCAAATTTTCCAACCACTAAAATCAAGCAGACTTTTCCCCAACATRGTTTGCACAGTTCATGAGAAATCCTACAGCCCCATCACTGGCAAATTCTTTGATGGAACTAGCAATCTCAGCTCTGAGTTTAAGTGTAAGGCTTTGTTCTAGCCTAAGCCTACAGCTGATTCCTCTTTGATATTAACAGCAGGTGCAAAAATAAATGAAGAGACTGAGTCCAGCCTTTAGAATTATCTACAAAGAAACTAAATTTATGCTGAATTCAAGCACCTTGTTGTGACTTCTGAGCATCACTCAGAGGGAAACAAGTTTCTTTTTAGAACAATGCTTCATCCTTTTCACTTGAATTCCTCCTTTGTTTTACAGTTTCTGACAAGTCCCATTTCACTCAGTTGCAGTAACTACCAAGTTACCCCCTAGGAAGAACAGGACTTTCACTATCACCCCATTTGTTAAAAAAAGTCAATCCTGAAACCGTGGCTGTTGATAATGAAATGCAGTCATTAGCCTTCAGAGTTAACACTCTGATGAGACAAAAAGCACAAAGAAATGCATACCTCTAGCAACCACGGGCTATTTAACATGTTTGCTAAAACAGTTTGGTTTCAAATCCATGCCCTGTTTCTATGTAGAAACATACCTATGCAATCCTGAAAACTAGAAAGCTTGACCTTGAAATGAAAGCTTGAACTTTTCAAGTGTGTTGTGCACCCATAGCTCTCCTGTGTGGACTCTCAGACTGATGCCACTGTAATATGCATTCATTCAACACCACAATCAAGCTGGTAAAATTGACAAAAGTTTATTATGTAAGTAACTTTCCTCTATCCCATCCTCACTTTAGGCACCAAGAAATCCAACCTAACTTACCTCCCTACAGCAGCACGCATGCACACACTATGAACATGCACCTGCTGTCTTTATATCCCACCCTAGGACACACTTGCTCTCTCTTTCTTGCCTGTTTTTCACACTTCTCCCTCTCTTTTTTTCCTCTTTTTCTTTCTCCTCCCCCCTCTCTCTCACACACAGAGCCAGTATTTCTAGCTGCAGAATCAACATAACGGTACAGATTTCCTTTGGAAAATACTTTAATATCAACATGTGAAAAACACGATGTAGAAGGCTGGGGTATTACTGCCATCATCCCTGAACAAATACTGTCTCACATACGCAACCCTAGACCATTGCAGACAAGCTTATTTGATTCAGTACAATTCTTCTCCTCCAGAAATAAGACACCACTGCCACGCACTTTTATTCATTCTTTTATCTGTCTGTTCACTTATTCCCCATTATCTCCTTTGCCATCATCCAGCAGCCCCTGTTACTCCAACAGCTTTCTCTCCCTCGTGCATGATCCATCTTTCCATCCTTCTCTCCAGTTCACCATTTCTCCCCACGCTACCACATCTGCCACGTCCCAGCAAACATACATACTTCAAGCTAGCAGCATCCCTGCTATCTTAGCTGCAACAAGCTCTTCATCTGCTTTCCCTTTACTGCTTCCAAAGTCTTTCCCCAGAGGAAGCACCTCCTCCTGCCCTTCTGCTGGCTGGGTCCCCCGGAGAGCTCTGGTACTCAGTAGAGAAGGGGGATTCTTCCCAAGCCTTGCATCTAAATAAAGGTCAGCTGGTAAAGCAGAGGAAGAGGAAGGACAGAGACTGCTTGTGCTCTACCAGAAGCCTGGGGCTGCCTATGGAGGAGGCTTTAGGATGGTAGAAATGAAGCAGCATTACCTTATCAGCCTGGCCACAGAGACAGGGAATCACTCATCTCTCCTGCCTGATACAGGTTTCCTGGATGAATGACTAGGAGACTGAGTACAGACCATGGAGCTCAAGCAGAACAAACAGGACACATCCTACCCCCATGATGATACAGGATCAGCAGCTACCCCAAAACAGCCCAGAAATAAAATAAGCACAAATAATTTCTTTATGAGTTTTCCTTAGAAAGAAAGTAAAGTTATGTTCCATAGGTATAACTGACAGGAGTCCTGTTCAGGCTAGGAAGCTTTGTATTCATGTTAGCCAAACAGGATGGGGATTTTAAAAGATATTGATTGCTTTATTATATACAAAATAAATACAAAGCAGTATACTGCAAAATACTGCAATCACATTTGTAAAGAACAAACCTGAGTGTCTAGCAGATTTTTGCAAACAGTTTATTTGAATGGATCATTTTTTTTCTTTTTTCTGCAAATCTCCTGCACCTTTAGGACAAAAGCAGAAGAGAAAGCACAGTGTAACCCACTTGAAGCAATCTCTACAGTATCCTCAGCTCAGCTTTCTCTTGCTGGATACAGTCTGCAGAGATGTAAATGCTGCACCTGTGGGTCTGACTATTTTCAAGACAAAGCAGCAATGTGGCTCCCACCGAATCCCATAACTCAGAATCCCTATGCTGAGAAAGCTTCTGGCAAGCCCTCTAGTTTGTAGTTTCTAAGAKCAGAAAAAGTAAATCACACAGTAGTCCCAACACCCAACATACATCAGACCTTCTCTACATCTGATCTGGCTCATGCACGCTCAGATATAATTATCTATCATTACCCTTTTTTTTTTAAGTACAGATTGACATCCAGACTAAACAAGCCACTAATGCAGGAGCAACTCTGGGTTTATTTCTGGAGAAACGGTTGCTTTGTGARACCGCAAACCTCCCATTTAAGTAAAGCTCTATGTGGGGTTTTTCACCCGTGGTTACTCTAACGTAAGTTGTGGTTTGACTGAATGTGGTTTCACTAAATAAAATCTAAAGGATTTTATTAGAAAAGCAGAATTTTTGCTGCAAATAGCTTTTGTTGCCTGTCAGCCCTTGTCCTGCACAAGGCTTATCACAATACAGACTCAAAATTGGAGACCAATTTTCTCACCTACAAAACTATTGGAGTTGATTTTCTAACTATTTCAACCCCATGGAGTTCCAAAATAACAGGCTACCGTTAACGCAGCTTCAAATGATCTGTGGAGCGGGCCTTTAAATAAAGGGAGCCACAGGAACCTTTAAAGGGGGAATAAAACAACAATGAGACAATCAGGCAGAATTTTGGTGTGAGGGGAAGCTTGGAAAACGGCACGTGCCACATGAGGGGAACCCACCCACCACCCCCTTGCCTAGAAGCCAGGCTCTGGCTGCAGGCGCTGCCAYGTGGAGCCCGTCACTCTCTTCCAGGTCAGTGGAGCTCTGAACCAGAGGCCTGCGAGGGATCCCCTGATCCCTGACGTCAGTCCCTACTATCGTAGACTGGTCACACGTCCAAAAATTAGTGACACGGCTTCCAGTGCCCCAGTAAAAAGGTCATTCAGAATCTCACTCTTCCTCCTCCTAATTTCCAGCCAAAATAAATGTATGGCCATTTCTTTTGGACCAGCTTTTTCTTCTAGCTTTAAATATCTCTTCTGCCTTCTCGACCTTTGGTATTTAAAAGGAGCAGTAGTATCTTTCTCAGACTTCATTTTCCTTGACTAATCGAGGCACAATCTTTTAGTTCTTTCATATAACAGTAGCTTCAGTCTCCTGATACCTCACCTTACGAGCCCTTCTCTACATCTCTTCCACTTGGAATTCATCTTTCCTCAGTACACGTGACTACAGTTGCAGACACACTCTCGCTAAGGTTTTACAGATGGCTTAAACACTTGCCCAGTTCTTTTGGAGAAATCTGGCCTGATATATCATGGTGGCAATACTGGGGGTTTGGGAGGGGTCACTGTTGCCCAAGTCATTTTGTGATGAACACAGCCATGAGGACTTTCTTTCCTCTTGGTTGTTCCCAACTGATGAGCTCAAAGACAAAATTCATATTCGTCCCTAGGTGAATGATTTTGCACTTTGTACTGCTACGTTTCATTCCGCTTCGAGTAATACAGACTTCAGAGCTCTCTGAATCATCCCAAAATCTGCTCCAGTTCCTCCAGTTCCCCTCTGTGCAGACAATGGCCTCTCAAATTTTATAATCTATAGCTAACACACCCTTACTTGCATACAGGAAAGAAAATATGAAACCAGTTCAGTCCCCAAACAAATCTTGCTAAATTCAACTCGTAACCTTCCTTATGCCAGCAGGGCAATTGTCCTCCCTTTAGCTATAAGCACTTCATTCTCAGGTGGTCTACAGCACCCAACGTTTCTGCAGACTTCACAAATACTCAAGACACTGCCTGACAGCTCTGCAAAACAAGGAAGTATTATCACGAATGCTGCCTTACAGAGGAAGAAACACAGAAGTTTAATTTTCTTCCCTAAAGTTATGCAGGAAGTTTAAAAAAAGAGTTATAAAAGACCGTTGAAAGAATGACACAAAAGTATCCTGGTCCCCCCTCTATTCCTCTGCCTGCAATATCACCCTCTGTTTTCTCATCCATCGCCCATATGAAGAAGGAGTCCAGGCTGGGGCTGGCTTCACACAGAGGCGAAGTAAGCAGATCCTGAAAGCCGCAAACTGCCAGAGGGCACCTGGCTGCCTGCTCTGCCCTTCCAGGAAGGCAAGCAGACGAGCTCTTCCAGCAGGGTAGCCACCCAAAGAGCACAGCTCCAGCCCTGCCTAAAAAGCCTCCTGCTGCCTCAGCCACCGAGGGTATGATCACAATGCACGGCTTGTCCTTAGTGCCTGCTGTCCTGCTTTCTTAAGGAAAACAAATTTCTGCTCTCCTTTGTTTTCCCTCTTCCCATGGCCATTTTTCTTTGTTATACGTGACACTAAACAGTTTCTAAAACAAACCCTCACATTCAACAGAAGTGTCATTTTTCAAAACCRCACTCATTGCTGAGATCAAACCATCTCTCCTCAGCTGTGAACTACCAGCCTTCTATGCAAGCCCGCCCTACCAAACATTAAATTACAATGTACATAAACGACTTAATTTAATCTGAGGAAATTTAGAAACTCCAAGCAACAGTAACTGACCTGTTATTTGGTTAAAAAAAAAACCAAAACAACCTCTCCGTTTATTTGTTTGTTCATAGTGAGATGTAAAAAAGCCCCCACCTCCCCAGTTAAACATACCTTCTTGTAAGTGAGAACTTGTTCTCTGTAATCAGATATCTGGCCTGGCCTGGGCGTAGAAGGAAGATTCCCACTTAGAGATTAGTGCATTGTCAAAATTAACAGCTTTCATGAGATTGCTGCATTACGCTGCCAAGAGAAAATATTTGATCCACGTGACCCACGTTGAAGCCTGGCACACAGTTTGAGGTGCTTCTGAAGTTTTTCTTAGATTTTGCCAATAGTTGGGTTTCAGGCAGCAATATGAACGTAACTGACACAGCAGCAGCTGCTGCAGTTGCACTGACCTGTACTCCTTTTTGGGACACAAATGACCCGACCACAGCAGGATTTATTACTTTGCTACTTCTGTGTACACTGTGTGTCAGATTAGGTTTTTCAAAAGACATTTTGAAATGGCTCTTGTTTTGAGTAAGAATAATTTAAAAAAAAGTTAATTCACACTACTACTCTTCCATGAAAATCAGCATAGCTGTGTTTCAGCAAAGATATTTCTCTGTAGAAAAGAGATCTCAGTGTATACTACTTCCCCAACTCTCTATAGCACTTTACGGAAATGCAAGAATAAATGTAGGAAGGAATGGAAAAGATCTAGAAATCTGATGTATGAAAGTATACAAAAGAGAAAGGAAAAACAGCTGTGTTATCAGATGGCAGGTTAAAATTTGGAAGGAAGGGAAATGTAGAGAAAGGCAATGGAAAAGGAAGTGGAGTCAAGTGGAGTCACCATCTTGGAGCTCTGGGGGAGCCCCGGGAAAGGAAGCATCATCTTTATTGAAAAAGCAGAGCATTTTTTTTAGCTGTTTAGCTAGCAGTTATTGTAAACCCTACCACACACTTGCAGTAGATTCAGGCAATCAGAAATATGCTTGTCTAATGGACCCTTCATGTTCTTACTCCCCAACCCATAAAACAGTCTTCTTGATGAGAAGTTCAAGCTGAACAMTGATAGTTCACTCAATGACCCACGAGAAAGATTGTGTCCTCGCTATGCCTGAAACCTTGCGCCTGATTCTTTTCTGCTTTGCACCAGCATAAAGCCATGGACTTCAATGGATTGAGTTATTTCTACCGCAATCAAAGAAAAGAGCCAGACCACATGTTTTTGGCCTTTCCTTCCATCCCTTCCCTTGCCTGCCTGCCTTATTCACTCTTTGTAATACTTCTTTTTTCCCCGTTTCAAAGCCTCTCCAACTGCAGCTCACAGGGATCTGGCTGAGCTGAGGATCTCTCTCTTTCTAGGGCAAAAAACGCTAGAAGTTATCTAAGCCTTATGCTGCAGGTGACTACTTGCTGCAGTTCCATGGGACAAGGAGTAGATCCGTTTCTCGATGAGCACTGGAAGTGGAGGGAAGTTTAGGAATCCCCATGCAGGTAACACTGTTCAAATTGTGTGAAATGAGCAGCAGCGAACAACTTCAAGCCCACCACTCCAATTAGATGAATCTACCAGATGGAAAATTACTTAAAAAGCTAACAAGACTGTCATATTTCACTGATTCGTCAACATGTGCCTTCCAAGCATGTTTGAAAACAAAACCAAACAAAACAAAATCTTCAGAAAGCCAGGGAAAGCAGAATTACAACTGGGCTTTTCACACATGAGACCAAAACAAACTGCCCACATTTGTAAACTCAGTCTTCACTGGCTATTTAGATGTAAGGTAAATTTTTCAAGCCCTGCATTAACTGCTGAATGAAAGGATTTCTTTATAGTTCTTTACAATAAGTATATTTTTAAAAGAAAATCAGGTGGGACAAAAGGAATAGAGCCTATATGAAAGCCTGTTTGTACTTAATACACCAGAGAAATTGTTTAAGGTTCATTACTCCCCGGTGTCACTGTCTGATTAGGTAACTCGCCGTAAGTTACGATGGGGATAATTCTGACTTTACAGATATCTTCAAAACCATTATGTCCTGCTGTTTGGGAAATGCTTTGTTTACTTGAAAAAAAGCTTTTCTGAATGTCTTTACTTTTGGCATCATTTTTTGTATTGTACTTCCCGTAAGAGCCCAATGGAATGGGCTTTCTGTCTCCATTGGTACACATTATGATCATGGTTTTGTTAGAGGTTTGCATATTCCAAGCACAAACATTGACCATCCTCAGCTGACAGGTCATTTCAGCCCATGTTTAATCCTTGGAACATTTTGTTCTTGTGTGTTTAAGGACTCTGTGAACACTGTGTTTGTACAAATGGCTATGCACACAGAGCTAACTAAATAATTAACACTAAATACTGAGGTATACCTAAGCACTTGTGCAYGGTGATGGTACCTGGTTGTCTTCAGAAACTTGAGGAGTCAGGCTAGTGTAGTGTAGTTAATAACTAAAAGGGCTTGCTTCTTTTCCAGAAATGCTAAAACTGTGTAACTGGTTAAAAATATTTAGAATATGCAAAGTGTAACCATGCTGTTGAAATCACTGCTATTTTAAAAATGAGGTGTTTAGAGACAGCTAACAAGGTTAGGCTTGAAATTAGAAAAGAAGTTCACCTAAGTTTCAGAATTTAGGCTGGCGATTCAATGAATGAGGCTAGGAAAAATCCTCTCCCACAAGCAGTTCATTCCACAGGTGCCTTCACTGAGATTTCTTGCAGATTCTTTCAAAGTTTCTAAGAGTGGACCTTCTCAAAGCAGGGCAAGACCATTAGACAGGCTTATCTGCAATGGCTTCTTCTATGTTTCTAGCAAACCTAACTTTGGGAAAAAAAAAAAAAAAAAAAAATGCTGGGGGAAAGGGGGATGCATGGTTTAACCAGAGCAATGGAGCACTTCACATGAAAAAGAAATTTGGCAGAACAGAAGATGAATAAGGACTTCAGAATATAGCCTGACGAACAGACTGCATTCCCAAGCAGTACCTGGCTGGAACAGTTGGTTTAATTTGTTCTGTGTGATATAACAGTACCTAAGAGTAGGAAGCGATCTAAAAATATTAGTGTTCATATGTTAGCAATAGTGTTTTTGCAAAACATTAAAATATTGTCAGAAAGTAGAGGTTAAAGCACGCAGCATAAATGTAGTGGTTGCCAAATGTCTCTGTCCCATATTGTTAGAAACTCTGAAACATGCCTGTTCACAAATGCCTTCTGGACATCGATTTTCTGCCTCACTGTCTCGCTCCTTCCCCCGCCCCCAGTCATCAGTTTTCCTTTGCAGCTCCGTGAATCACAAAACTGAACGCACTCTGAATCACCCCAACACTCATCCAAAAGGTAATTCCCCAAGCAACAATTTGCTTGATGTGGTGATTGCAAACAACATAAACGTGGCTGAGGCGCGAGGAGCTGCGTGTTACCACCAGACAGTTTTGGCCACCAAGGCCAGCTGGGCTCAGCTGGGAAAAATACTCCACCTTTTAGAAAGTTTAGCTATTTCCCCCCCTTGATTTTTTCCCCCAAATGAATCTGTTTACAAAACAAAGTTATTCTAAAGCTGTCTGGAATAATAAAATGTAAACAAGAGACTGAAAGGGACACATGGATATGGACACACAAAGATCCCCAAAATCTCTTGAAATGTTAGCTTTTAATGACCCCGTCTTCATGTTCAAGAGCCTGCACTTCATGGTCATGCTGGGAGACATTTCTGTGACAACTCGATACATCTAAACATAGATATAATTTTTTTCTGATTTTGGTTCCACAAATTGGAATGGATTTCAAATGAAAAGAGGGAAAGAAAAAAAAAAAAGGAAAAAAGTTGACTTTCTCTCCCAGTAGAGCAGCCTCTCTTGGGGGTGGATGGGCTAAGAAAGCACTCAGGGGGCACAGAGAGCACTCCTGGGTTAGGGATAGCACTCTGCTCCAGAATTAGCTCTCCCTCTGACAGCCCATCTTCTTCCACCCCACAGGACAGGAATTCCTCTCTACCGCCCGGCCTCCTCGTTCCATCCCTCAGAGGGCATCCTGTCGGTACCCTGCTCTCTCCTCCTGCTCTCTGCTGACAGGCAGACCATTACATTTCAGCTAGTCATCCAAACTGTTAACAGTTTGGCCCTTTTCCCTCTCTCTCCATTTAATAACGGGTTGCAATGATGAGGCAAAATCGACGACCCCAATTTGCGCTGCCTATCCCTGATTCTTAACGCAGCCAGGCAGACATCGCCTCTACCAGGACACAGGAGTTACTCCTTAGCAACAGGTGATGGAAGTTCCTTACACCTTACTTTTTATGCTGGAAACCTTTTAGGCATGTCTGCTCTCCATGTCTGTAGGTGCAAGCGTTACTGAGCTCATTTTTATCTCCTCATCTTTCATGTCTTTGTACATGGAGCTTTTCCTTCTCCTCTGAGTCGTCCCCTCGACAGACTTTGCATGTTTGAATTTCTAGGAGCTGGTGCCTTGTTTCATTTTAACACCTTCATGACTGTGCTTGAATTATGGCTGCAATGCTGAGCAGCGCAATGAAAGACTCCCCAGAAGGGGCTTAGATAAATCCCGCTCCCTGTACCCTTAAACACCTTCATCCTTTCTCTCCGTGCATTCACTGCAACTCTGGAGCGAGGCCTTGGTCTCGGGGGGTGCCGAGTAGGCTCTGGCCCCAGAAAGAGGATTCAATGCCCTCCAGACCTACCCAAACTTGCCCAGGGTGGCGAGCTCCACACCATCACCTGCATTCAGCACTCAGGGGCTYCCTGTGCTCTCCCTTCCCCCCCCTTAGCCAATGCCAAACTCCTTTCTTTCACTTTCCAAGGTCTCTTTACAAGCAAATCCCCTTCCCGCCTGCCCATCCTCCTCCTCTCGCTGTCTCCATCTGCTCAGCCTGGCCCTCCCCCGTCTCCATTCACCCCCTCCCTCCAGCCCCTTTGTGTTCCCCTCACATGCCTGCTTGCAAGCTCTTTTCATGCTGTCTCTGTGTTCTTAAACCCCATCTGGCATGCATTCGCTCTCTTCCTCGCACCTTACACCCCTTCACAAAACTAACTTCAATGAGACTCAAACAGTGGCCTCTGCCACATTCAAAAAAATGCCTTTAAACTTATTCATATTAATCTGGAAAACTCACTGGCTTCAGTCATCTGAATTAGTTTTTCCAATAATCATGCTGGTCTTGCCTTCATTCACTTTCTCCCCTCTTTCCTCTCACCCCCCTCCCTGTTGCCCTTCCCTCCTGTTTGTTCTCCTTTTAACTTGGGCTGGAAGCTTTTCAGGGCATCTTTATCTCGATGGGATAGTGCTGTACATGTTGATGAAAGAGAGGATTGAGCTGAATGGAACCAAAACGTCCTGCTAACTCCAGACACTGCTGGAGATCCTACATCTGAGCTGTCTTAGTAAACACCAGCCAGAAAGGATGAGTTGAGAAATTACAACTAGAGATTTGGCTTGTGTCAAGGAGTGATTTCCTGAGGTAAAGTCTGATAACCCCTTCTTTGACAACAACTGGTGTTTTGCCCTTCCAACTGAAGGCGACAGAATCCACCAGGAACTTCTTGCTGTCTTCCAGCACACAGGAGCAGCACACAGCATAACCCAGGCTCCCCAGCATCTCCAGACCTGCAGTGGGTGACCCTTTTTAAAACTCCAGATGATTGCATTTTACATGCTCTCCACATCACCATGCCAGATCTGGCATTCCTCTCCCACAAACGCCAGCCACTGAATTTCACTGCTAACTCAGGAGCAACAAGCATTGGGCTGCTCAAGTTTTGCAGGCAGGTAACCACATCTGTCTGCCCCGCCTTCGCCAATTTGAACTGGAGATAATGTGTATATACCCAAAAACAAGCTGTGAAGACTATTTTTTCCCTCCTAAAATACAGAAGAGAGTAAAGATGCGTAGGTCACTTGATTATTTGTATAATGGTAGCACTCAGGAGGGCCTGTGGGGACTCAGGCACTGTGCAACCCCTACTCTGGTGAGTCTGTCACCCAAACCCTCTAAGGATGTTCTCAGTGGGGGCAATCACACTCCTGGGAAAAGCACTCTGGACAAGCAGAGAGGGAAGGTGCAGAGGCCAGGGACAAGAACGAGAGGCGAGGATGGCTCCTGACCTGCTGTGAAGGGGGAAGGAACCAAGAGTCCCGTGACAGAGGCACAATTGACTCTCCTGCCTATTCCTTGAGCAGTCCCCGATGGCGATTTGAAACCATACAATTAATGCATAATGGGTTGCATCAACATAGTAGTCTAGCATCAAACACAAAAAGCAGCACGTGTTTGCACATTGGCAGTGCATTACTGAATTAGCATCTTCAGTAACAACAAAGGAAGAGCAAAAAGATACCAAAACAACTTTCTTTGCAGGGTACAGCATCAAAATCAGTGCAATGGTACAAAACCAGAGCGGAATGTGTATCTCGGGAGGCTGGTAATAGTAGCAGCATTTCACCTTGAGGCTGACCAGACTAATAATTGAGTTATTAACGTCCTAAGACTCAACACAGCACTCCTCACCCTTTAAGAAAAGGGGTCTCATTTCATTCGCAGGGAGATCTTTCTGTCAAGTACAGCTCAAACCTTTCTTTGTGCTCTGATGGCTTTCTGGTTGCCTGTAGGGCACTAATGGTTGCAATTCATTTCTATAAAAGGGAGGGCAACCACACTTCGAAAACACATCTCTAGAATGAGAAATTATTAACAAGCCTTCTCAGTAGTTTCAGTGGAAGAAACACAGGGCTGAATTGGTTTGCAGACTTAACTCTCTTCATTCATTTGTAAGAGTCCTTTCAGCCAGCGCAGAAGAAAACAGGGCCATGACACTGCTTCTGTGCCTAAATCTCAGTCCAGGCCTGTCAGTCTCAAAGCTATTGGTGAGGAGCAGCTGGAGTTTCCACAGCTGGGATGACTTCAGCATCTTGGTGGCATTTTCATGGGCCAGAATTTCTATTACAAAGAGCAAACCCAACCTCCCATCTGAAAAGTAACTTTAACTTTTGGGAGATTGATTATCACTAACCATTACCCTGAGAGGAATCTCAAGACCCCACCTTCCAGTTTATTGACCTTCAGTTATTAACTGGTTGTCAAGAACTGGATTTTTTTTCATGGAGAAGTTTTATGAAAGGCTGTAATTAATCAAAGCATCTGACTGCAGGAAAGTGCTGACACCCACAAAAGCTAATTTTCAAGAACTTGTAAAGTCTAATGCACCTTTTTAACAGTACTAGAGAAATCTATAGTAATAGCCCAACAATCCATTCCTCAGTTTTTATCTCTGCTAGGCCAGCAGAACCCCAGGGACAGTCCTGGAGTTTGTCAGAGTGATGAGAGCAAACTGTGTTCAGCAGCCACCATACATTTCCTTAAAAAGTCACCATAATTTTACTGCAATTTTTTTTTTTTCTCTTTCAATAAGAAGAGCCTTGAGTTGTATAGCTATGAAGTAGCAGTTGCTTGAACCTAGCTTTTTACGTTTTTTTAATACTTCATTTAGACTATGTATTTACCAGTTTGCTTGTCAGGGCTTTGAAGCAGGGACAGTCTACTGTTCTGCGTTCGAGCTTTATGACAAACTAGCATGACAGACCTCTGTTCTGGGTTACTCCAAGGCAATTCTGGAAAAAAAATAGCAAGTGGTCAGTACAGGGGACACAGAGTAAGTACCTTAGAAGCACCATTTTCAACTGACCTTTCTTCACTGCAGTTTAGGAGCAACGTCTGTCCCTGGAATGCAAACAGTAGCACAGTGGCCTCCTCCCAGTGTCCACAATGCCATAGTCACAAGACCTTAGCACAAGCAATTTTTTGCCAGGAGAATACTGGGGTAGAGAAAGACTTCACTGAGCCTCCATGCATGTACACACAGGGAACAGGAGACATTAATGAAAACCTGATTTAAAACACCTTATTGCTTCACAGGAACAGTCCAAAATGCTGTAGCCATAACACAATTTAAAGATGTGGTGCGTTTAGCCACTGCTGTGAAAGACTAAGTTTTATTTTGGTGCTTTTTAATAAGAGGGAAGGAAATGCCTCACATTGCTTAGCAATGATTCCTTTGGGCAATTAGGATCAACATCAACAGGCTAGAGGGAGGTTTGCCCAGAAAAATGAAGGGCGCGGGCCAGAAAGCAACAACAGCGGACCCTTGGAGGTTTGAAAGTAACATGAAGGATACCCAGAGGCAAGACCGGGAACATCTTAAATCAGGGAAAACAGCAGTAGCCGCATAAAGCCCATGCTGTTTTCTGTTTTCAGGTTTACAAAAGCTTCTGCAAATGAGTAAGCCATGTGAAAACGTTAAAAGGTTACAGATAAGACGCGGAGTAAACTCAGCTGTATCTGTGTCACAACCAGCAATATACTGCATTCCTAACTAGAAGATCCTGGATACATTTTGGAAGGGACTCAAGCTGCCAGGCTCAGAGCCAACACAATCTGTGGGTGGGTGCTGGATGCTTGCTTTGAAATCCTCTCCTTGCCAGCTAACCTATGGAGTAATAATGGCATCAGTTTTGGAGGGAGATTTCATAGTGTTTAAAGCTAGAAGAGACCACAAGTTGATCTACTGTGACCTCCTGCTTATCACTGGCCATTAAATTTCACTACTGCCCTTTCTATTAAGAATAACGATTTTGGTTATAAAGCAATTCATTCATCGGTCAACCAAGCTATCTGCATGCTGTGAGACTACGAGCAGGAAGGGAAGGAGCTCAAATACCTGCAACCACAGGTGTGGTATGACCACACATCCCTTGTAGGTGATCCACATACCTATCCTGAGAGAAAATCAAGATGCTTCCCAGGTCTCAGCTGAGTGACCAGGAGAATCATTTTTTCCCCTGGCTGATCCAAATCTGATCAGCAGTTTCACATGAGGTATAAGACTGTGAGACACTAGAAAGGTATCTTAAAATGAGAACTCCCTCTACTATCTACCCTATCTGGTCTCTCATCTACAACTGTGGCCTGTCTTTGAGGAGTCAAAAGAAGGTGAAGAACACCCCCCAGAACACATCTTGCTAACCGTGCATTAGAGGGAAATATCCTTCCTAACCCCTGTGGGCAGCCAGCTGAAGCCCTGGCGCATGAGACTTTATTTTAACACCAGGATGTCTTCCAGAAAGGAAATGAGGGAGGACAACAGGATGGAAAGATGAAGTACAAAAATACAGCACTGTCTCAATTCCAAGTAAATCTGCCACCTTCTGACTCCAGTACACTATGTGGGAAACTTACAGGGTGGGCATTTTCAAAGATCACGCTCAGAGGTAAAATCATGTTATAAACTCCCAATCTCTTCTTCTAGCCCTATCCAACCTTCTAAAAGCAGCAGCATAAGGAATTTCTAACAAAGAAGTTAAAACAAGGTAGACTAAGCCCACTGAGATGATAGTAGCATGAGAAATAAACATAACAAAAACCCGAAAAATGAGAGAGCAAACTAGGCTCGTCGAGAGATAATAAAGCAAGCATTAATTTGAAAGTGTGGAAGAATTAACCAGTTTATTCCATATGTGAGGAAATAAATATTAACAATGCTGACAACATTTTCAGGTGAACTAATGAAGGCAAGGAGCAGAAAACTGGTCATGAACGAGGGGTAGGCAARCATATTTTAGGGATAGAGGGAGATGAAGCACTATGTCAGCATGAGTTACCTAGAGATGAAAGATGAAAAACATGACTCATTCACTATTTGTAAAAGTATTTTCCAAGTATTTGGAAACAGACACCATAGTTCCATCATTTAGCAAATAAAGATTCTAGAAGATAGGCTGACATTATCTTCCTAAAAGACTACCACCTACTTTTTTTTAAACCCTCTGAGATATTTATGAGTAGCCAGGGGGTGCACTTGGAATTGTGAAATTTAATTAGTGAGTCACTACAGAATTATGAAGCGTAAATCAGGTCAAATTCATTTTTATGCATTAGCTGTTGGTCTTGATTCAGGCAAGGAACCAACAGATCCGACCTAACAGATATTCAGGGATATTTGCTTTTTAATCAGGTTCCATGTGGACTGGATTGCTGAATAATCCACTTCGTTCATTAACAGCAATTTTAAGAAATGAGCCTGATTCTGTAGCCGGCATGTTAAAAAGCCCATCGATTATCACCGTTGGGAAAGCTTTCTATTTAAAGAATGGAAGCAAGGAGACGGAGATCTAAATCTGGAGGGTTTGTACCCTGCCCTGGAGTTAGTGAGGAGCAGAGCACTGACAGGGCTCTATCCTCATCGTTTGTTGACCATTTACATCAAATACAAGCACTTCACCGTCCCTTGCACTGCAGTCTCCAGGCAAGGCTCTCCCAGCACTTCCCAAAGGTGGCTGTTACACACAGAGAACCGGAGCTGGGAAAGGCTCGGCAATTTATCTCAAGTCACACAGCAAGTGTCTGGGTTTGTGCCGGGGAAGCAGTCGTGGTTTGGCCAATGGGAACGATGAGCACAAACCATCAGCGGATTTCAAAGATGTGCTCGCTTCTATCAAGGTCATGCTGAGTGCTGTTGCTAGCATCATTCCTACTACTGCAGTGGCAGAATGTCTTCCTCAAATCCCTCGTCTGTTTCTAGCTCCTTTTATTGTGAAAAAAATTCACATGGTCTTGCTCTCATCATCAGAAATACTCGTCTCTGTGCCCATATTCCCCATGCTCATCGATCTTTTCACATCCTTCTGCCAGTCAATCCCTGATCTGATGATTCTGGCAGGTTCTGCCTCCCATTCTCTGTTCAGAGCAAACAGCATTAGAGAAGGCTAGCAGCTACTTGTTTGCAACAAGGAGAGCATGCTTTGTAAACCCAAGTACTTAACAAGAGTAAAATGGAAGTAGCATCCAATCACATTGTGCTGTGGTTGTCTGGTATCAAAAATGGAGGTGTATAAAATATCCTGAAGGCAAGGGTTATTTCAGCTTTTCACATGTGTCCACTTGAAACTTTTGCACTGAGTACAGCAACTCAGAACGAAATAACTGCTCTAAAAAATCATTAATTGTTCAGGTTCTTCATTTAATGCAGCTGACAGTGGTTGCTACATGCTTATGCATTCTTCCTTTTTCCTTTTGACCATGAACACAGACAGAAAAAATTCCTCTTAGAATGTTTTATTTTTTTAAAGTGGTGCTAATAGTGCTTGAGCTGCAGTCTAAAACTAATCAGTCAAGTTGAAAATCATGTTAAACTTGGTGATCCAAAGGAAGTTGTCCAGAGCATAAGGCAGGGATATTGGGATATAAACTGAATGAAACTCTACTAAACAAAAAAACCCAAACCCCAGAAAACACTATTATTTTACATCAAGCTGTGAATAATTGAAGCTGACAACCCTAGCCGAATGGCAGCAAGTTTTTATACAAAACCTGGAAGACAATATGGTGTGACCCAAGAAATATCTGCTGGAAGCAGACAGGCAAAAAGCCTTCCTTGTGGATTCAGTGACTTTTGTTCAGTTCTACCACCCAGCCCAGCCTGGCCTCTGGGATATTTCACATGGCAGAGTTTCTGCAATCTTTCTTCCAGAGATGCTCTAGACAATTTGACTTTCTGTTGATGGCTCATTTTACTCTCTGGCTATGAGGTGTCAGCACAGGGCTCCTGTGTTTGGCTCAGCAAGATTAAAGGGAACATTTGTAAGTTTTTAAACCTAATTTCTGGCCCTTCCCCCATTCCCTGAAAAATGAAGACTTGAAAATAGTTTGCTTCAGACTAGTTTTGTAAACCAAGGTTCTAAATTAAACTCAACTACTAAATGCTAGGCCCCAACTAAGCTGGCACAGTCTTTTCTTAAGTCTTTGTAATCACTGCTCTTAAAAGAGTGAGAAAGTTATAGGCAATAGTCTCAAATTAGAAGGTAGTTAAACCCCCACACATTACTAAACCAACACCATTCAAAAGCAACTTCTGCAAAAAATCCCTAAGGTATTTGCATGTGCAATCAGTAGAAGATACCAGAATTATCTCAAAACTATTAAACAAATTAAAACAAATCACTTGAGACCCCAGTGTTTAATAAAGAGCTGTGGGGAGACTGTGTTCTATATTTTCAGTTCCTCTGAATATTTTTGTTGCAGTGAAATGAATTAAAGGATGTACATTCCAGTTCAGCCTGTAGCAGACAAGCACATTCAACGATGATATTTCCAGTGAGACATGTGAAAGGTTCTTTAGGTTCCCTGAACTCTTGTTAGGGCTCACACATACTGTACCATTACAGTGGTGGGGGAAGATACTAACCACTGGTTGACCCAGGGTTACCGATCACATGTGCTATCAGGTGAAACAGCAGAAGAAGTTTAGGTAAAGGCAATATATTTTAAATTTGTAAAGGCACAAAGGGTTATCTTGTCTCCATCAGCACATAGTAACTCAATGTTGAGACAAAGCCCATAGTAATAGCTTCCTATAACTCCGGCAACACAGGCACGGACAGTAACAAGGACAGTCTTATACTGCAGACTTCTATGCTTTGTAGAAGCTCTGCAGCCCAGATACGATGCAGACAGGAGCAGCACATATATATGACCTTCTTCTGACTGCCAGCTCAAAGCCTGGGGGAGGAAGAACGTCTGCCAGTTTTATTCCCACATGTATTTATTTGGTTAGTAGTTCCATTCCCCCTGCATCATCATTAGGTGATTTCACCAACTTCATCAGGTAGAGAGATCACATTGTTAGAAGTGGCAAGTGTTTAAGTTTTTCAGAAGCAATTCAGGTGAAAGCGGCTTAAAAGGCAGAGCACTGAGGAGAAGATAGGTTTGACGCCTAAGGCCTCAAACTGGATCCAGTTAATGGCTCTGCCACAAACTTCCAGTATGATTTAATCCCTCTTTTGACACCCTTTACAACCAGGCTAATGGTACTTCTCAACCTTGTGAGGATGATGTCAGGACTAAGCCTCTAGCGCTAGAGATAGATACTCAGATTTGGTGATGATGGGGAGCTTCAGCAACTTCCATAATGAGTGACAACTGGCAGTACAGTACATACACCTATCTCTTTACAGGTATGATATTAAAAAAGCAAAACAAAACCCACAATCCCTTTGCATCAGCTCTGAATCCTAAACGATTGATTCTGGATTCCCATACTTTCAATATACAGAGTCTAAACAGGTTTCATTCAGTTTAGTGGTCATAAAAGTATCATCATTAAACACCAGTGGGCCTGTGTGAACCTCATGAGGTTCAACAAGGCCAAGTGCAAGGTCCTGCACCTGGGTCGGGGCAACMCYYGGYRTCAATRCAGGCTGGGBGATGRARGGATTGAGAGCAGCCCTGCTGAGAAGGACTTGGGGGTACTGGTGGATGAAAAGCTGGACATGAGTCAGCAATGTGCGCTCCCAGCCCAGAAGGCCAACCSTATCCTGCGGCTGCATCAAAAGAAGCATGGCCGGCAGGTCGAGGGAGGTGATTCTGCCCCTCTACTCTGCTCTGGTGGGACCCCACCTGGAGTACTGCGTCCAGCTCTGGAGCCCTCAGCACAAGAAAGATGCGGACCTGTTGGAGCGGGTCCARAGGAGGGCCACGAAAATGATCAGGGGAACGGAACGCCTCTCCTATGAAGAAAGGCTGAGAGAGTTGGGGTTGTTCAGCCTGGAGAAGAGAAGGCTGAGGGGAGACCTTATTGCAGCCTTTCAGTACTTAAAGGGGGCTTATAAGAAAGATGGCGGCAAACTTTTTAGCAGGGCCTGTTGCAACAGGACAAGGGGGAATGGCTTTAAACTAAAAGAGGGTAGATTCAGACTAGATATAAGGAAGAAATTTTTTACATTGAGGGTGGTAAAACACTGGCACAGGTTGCCCAGAGAGGTGGTAGATGCCCCGTCCCTGGAAACATTCAAGGTCAGGTTGGATGGAGCTCTGAGCAACCTGATCTAGTTGAAGATGTCCCTGCCCATGGCAGGGGGGTTGGACTAGATGACCTTTAAAGGTCCCTTCCAACCCAAACTATTCTATGATTCTATGAAATATTGCATCAGGGAATGAAAAAAATAAAATACCTCAGAAATCTGAGCTTGCCTGTAACAAAAACCCCCTTCCAGTCTGGAAGCTTCAGGACTTTGTTCTCCCTTTCCGTAACAAATTAAATTGCAAGTGACCTGACTATCTTCTGCACTCTTAACATTTAATGTCATTTCCTCTTAGCTGGTAATACTTGGATTGCAGTCCCAGCACTGTACCCCATTAAACTGACAAATGATGATACCACATCTCCAAAGTTGAGAGGATTGTGAAGGCTGTGGGGTAACGGGGCTGCACCCCGCAACGCTCATCACTTCCCTGCTTCACGGCACACGACAGATGCAGCCGGCAGAGTGCCATCTCCTGGGTCCCTGTGGCACCAGCCCCTTCTGTCCCCCTCCCCGAGACACCAGTGGCTCACAAGGAGCCAGTGCATGCTTTTTTCATCTCAGCTAGCTCTTCCACCCTGCGAGCCTCCTTTCATGGGCAACTCTTTTCTTTTGCTTATTGTCTGGCTCAGCAGAATAGCTAGTTTGGGGAGGCTGGTTGGTTTTGTTTCTTGAGACAAGTATTTCGGGTAATGCACTGCCACATTTTCCAAACAGCTCAATAAAAATGAGAATTTTTATATACGGTGACTCACTACCTCATAGGGCCATTCTACTGAGAAAAAAAGGGCAACACTGAACTCTGAAAGAGTTTTGAGTCCTACGCTTCGAGTTAAACAAGAAGAAAGTTAAATAGTGGCTGGTCCGATATATTTATTTAACTCATAGTGACTGAATGTGCAGAAACATTTTTAAGCGTGTTCTGATCTTTTGTTGAGGATTTGGAAAAGCAGGAGCATTAAAAACAGTCTTTTTCTGCAACTTAAAAAAATTCCAAACCAAAACCCCAAAGACAGCAAACAAAACTGAAGAGAAAGCCGTTTGTGATGGCCCTCACTACCCAACACTGGACATTCAGAGGCAAGTTTGACCTGCCCATTGCACTCCCAATCACGGCAGTTCAAGGTGAACACTTTCTGAAACAAAGAACTTTACTACAAGTCAAAATTGTAACTATAAAGAAGATCAAAGAAAATAAGTCTCATCAGTTGATAGGATTTCCTGCTCCCTCCTTTGTTTGAAAGCTAAGTGAACCTTACCTAACCCTAAAAGAGGCTTCAGTACAGGTTTTTTTCACATATGAGCTCTAAGGGAAAGGAAAAAAATGCCTTTAGAGGGGATTTTCCAAAGTTTCATGAAATCAGTAAGTCTTCAAAGTATGTGGATCAGATGAYGAAAGGATAAAAAAATAAGAAGGAACTTATTTTCTCCCTTTCTTTTTTAAAACCACTGTCATGTTACTACATGAATCTGAAGAAGTTCAAGTTTCTGGAGATCACTACCTGCAGATGGGTATCTTTGAGGAGAAGAGAGGGTCTCCACACTACAGCCCATACACGTGACAGCAACTCCTGCAGACGCAGCTGAGCTCCCTCTGAGAGAGCCTGCTTAGGGACCTCCATCCAAACACTGCTGCCGCCCGGCACTGACTGTTGAGAGAGCGCTGAGGGGGTACGGTGCTGCACAGCCCACCTGGGGAAAAACAAGCACTGCAGTTCTGGTAGCACAGTATTTGTCACTGGGAGTTTTAGTCAGCATGGAGAAAAGCAGTATTATTACTGCAGCTGTATCCAAAATACAGATATTCATAGACTATGAAAAAAATTAACTCTACCCCAGCCAAAACCAGTACAACATCCTAGGAGGTGGGGAGTGAAACACTGTCCTCATCTGAAGATGGGGGAAGCAAGCAAATCCCCTGAACAAGTTTTTATACGTCTTCCCTACCTGCTGCTTCCCACCAACTATCAGGATGCCCAGCTGACTCTAGATGACAATGTGCATTACTCATGACTTACGTTTATAAACAAACATCTTTGTGTTGCTCCTGATATTTGGGTAGGAGCTTTCTATACACATCCACAAACATCAGTAGATGCCAGTCCTTCAGTAAAACACCCTGGCACTAGAAATCATATCCAGCACSTAGGGTTGGACTGGTCAAATACAGCACCGGTTGGTATCAAGCCATCGCTATGGGAACAGGGCTGCATGGAGGAGTCTGAAAACTCTCTCTCTCACTTTCAGTTCAGTGAAGATCATCTTAAACTCACTCGGTACTTTTTCTTTTAATTTTCCAGAAGGCTTTTCACTGCTTCTGCTCCAAACAACATTRAGTCTGCAGTTCAGGAAGGAAAGGTCATTTCTTTAAAACAGGACACAAAACTTAAGTACCAAGGAGGTATGTCATTTAAGAAATTAGAAGAGTGTGATGAAACTGAATTTCCTTTAGTGCTTGCCCATTACCATACTCAAGTCTACTTCATACTTATTTACTACCTAGCATGAGAATTACTGGTGAGCTATAGTTAATTCTGCCAATGAGTTAGGCTACCATGGGGGCAGCATGCTAATCGGTTTCATACCCTCATAAACCAGAATAAGTTCCCAGCAAAATTGTTCAGAACAAAACCAATGACAAACCTTGCTCACAAAATACTAATCTGTTTGCATATTGAGTTACTTACCCAATATTATTTAAAATTCAGACAAAAAACTTACAAACAAAAGAATTATGTGAGAAAGGAGCCTATTATTGATGAAGACAGCTAAACGTGCAATTACTTTTTCCCACTGATGGAACAAAATGCAAATCAGCCCCAGGATCACCAGACCATCACATGGGTGAGCAGAGCTCACTGACAGAGGCTGCCGTAGTGTCATACCAGAGGGAAACAGGCGAACCCAAGTCTCTTTAATTCAGTAGAAAGAAAGCAGATTGTAACCTGTGCGAGAGAGATTCCTGAACCATTAAACTGTGGTTCAAACACCCACGGCAACAGTAAACACGAGTTTACAATTAAAAAGGCCAATTGCTCGCTATGCAGGAACATTTTCATAAGAAAATACACAGAAATACAATGCCAATGATCTGCAGCTGCATGCAATTCTGCAGACACCACATATACAGCCACGTTGCTCAGTCCTTCCTCCATAGACAGAACCAAAACATTTCACTTACGCTGTAGACTTCTGCTACAGTTTTAGAGTTTAAAGGCTGTATCATGGTTTGAAAACGTGGTTCAGTCTGCCCTGTAGGAAGCCGAATTAGACAAGCAGAGAAGTCTTTTGGCCTTCATCAGCTATGAATCACCTATGTGTGATGGGATGTTACTGTATTTTAGCCACAGGGAAGCAAGACATGCACTTTGTACAACCTGGACTAATAGCCCACAAAGCAGCCAAGGTCATGTTCACCCTATATGCACGCAGGGACCCATGAAGTCAACAGAACGATACATGCACTGAAAGGTGGACTTTTGCCTGAGAGCCACGCTGAATTAGGACCTGGAGCCATAATATTGTAATGAGCTTTTACATATCCATCTTCCATGCATCATACAATGGCCAAAATGCATGTGCTTTCCACACATGGATTCACACATGTATTTTATATTAAGATATGACTAGACTGCTGAATTTAGCAATTCCCTTTGTTCTCTTCTATTCATATTTTTTCATATGACACCTTCCCAGTTGGTTTCTAGATGCTGATCTTCCTTTGGAAACCTACACTTTGTTGCTCATTAGCCTTCCCCCCTCAGCAATAAAAAGTAAAAGAAAAACTATAGCCTGTCTTCCATCCTGCTCTAGGAAGAACCTCACAGAAAGACAGAAACCTCATAGATCCTGACAGAGCAGACTTTCTACAACAAGGGCTTCTAAAGAAAGTTAGAATTACAGGCAATCTTTAGTCACAATTCACATACGTTCTTTCTGGGGGTCCAATTTTATCTCCTAATAAAGGAAGAGTCATGGGAAGCTGCATTTTTATTAGTAACTACTCTACCCCACTCCCTAACTTGACCCAGGACTGATCCTGCACAACCTTAGCAGAGTCAGGGTGGGAAGGGAGGGAACTGGCTGTGCCATTTAGCATTGCATCATGTTAAGGTCTCCCTCCAAGGGCCCGTGCTAACTAGGGAGACAAAGCTCTCCTCCCACCTCTGCTCCCACTAGTGGAAAATCTTTGCCCAGTGGAACCCTCTTTGCTGACCCGCCTTTCAATAAAACCAGGAAATTATCATGCGTTGTGAAACAACAATCACCGTGCCTTCAGCATTGCTAACATAACCACCTAAACAATACGCACTTGCTAATCCTCCACCTACAAGAGGGTATTTTACTATGAACACAAGCATCATGAATCACAGCCCATGAATCCTAGTCTCAAATTCTGCTCCACAGTGGCATCAGCCTTCCCCCACTCCAGTTACCTATTGCTCCCGCACACCATCCTTTTCTGCTACAACTCAATGCTGTAGCCAATATCCGCCACTGCCTGCGTTTTGTCTGGGGAAGGAGAAGGAGCTAGTGAAGAGAGTGCAGAAGGGCAAGCTTTCTCTCCCCTAATTAAGTGCACGGAGTTTGCAGTAACGGTAAGGGATGGACATGTGGGTGGAAGGTATGCACTGCCTTCATTTTCCAGATTCTTCCTTTTCTTTGGTTTTGTGTCAGCAATGCTGCACGTACATCAGCTTTTGATTTTTATGCTTTTGTGGCTTAGGGCCATCAGGGTTGCTATATACACACAAACATACAACATAGCTGTTTCACAACAAAAATTTTTGTGCATTAATGCTGCAGAGGGTTTGCCATCAGAAAGTGTTACTGAAGACAAGAACACCAGTTCTAGCAACAGATTGATACGAAGTAGTGTTATTTAAAACACAAACAAAGAGAAGAAAGAATGGGAACATGAGGCGAAAGGGAATACCAAATTCTTYTGCAGATATTTATTAAACAAAAGGACTGCTCAGATGTACTTGTCCAAATTATTTTCTGATGTAACTTCATAGGCTTCAGAGGAGGAGTGAGAATGAAAGTATCTGCTCTTGAAATGTATCATCTGTTCACCATATTCATGTAGGTGGGCAGATTACCTTTAAAACTATAAATTAGAAATTTAAAAAAAATGAAATTACTGGACGCAGCTCACTCAAGATCAGCTTGTCTACATTAATCTCATCTTCTTATAAATGAGTCACTAGAAACAGGAAGGGTTGTTTTATGGAATTCCAAAAAATTCAGGCATGATTCTAAAAAAAACATAAAAGTTTAATTTAAATAATTCAGACTTCTGCCTGCAAAACTGGGCTGATCTTGCAGATGAGTTAACTTTCCTGGGATATCACTTATCGTAGTAGACTGAAGTGACCAGAACCACGTGGGGAAAAAAAAAAAGAGTGAACCCAGTCTCAGATGCACCACCATAGACGTTACCTCTTCTCATTTACCTTCATGAGAAAAGGAACACTGGCCACATTGGATTCTGCTCATTTTTTCTTTTACCCAAGTTCGCTGATGTTTCCCTAGTCCTGAGAAACCCGACTGAGGGTCACTGAGGAGTATTCAGATGAACAAAGAGGCATTTTAAGGACTGTCACTACAAATTTGTATTTGTTCAAGAGGGCTGTCTTATAGAAGGAAGACCACAGCAAACTTAACAAGTCGGGCTACATAGTCTGAGATTTGGATCGCTTTTTATTTCGTTTCCACATTGCATGTGACAATGAAAGGTTGTGACATTCTAAGTGGTTCCAGACTCCATCAGGCTGTCCACAATGAATTAAAAAACAATAAAATCCAGATGCGTTCTCAAGTAAACACTTCCTTTCTCAGCAAAGCGAACCAAATGCAAAGGATATCGCTGAAAGTTTTCTTCTAGCATGTTTATTTTATATAAAGGTATCCTATACTTCACTGGCACTTAAGTGTTCTCCTTCCAACACAGTAAAGCCCCTGGCACTCTTTTCCTGTATTTCTGGTGTTGAAAGCCAAATGCTTGAGAAAATATCTCACTTACGTGAATGATTTTAATTTGCTTGTAGATATTTAACGAAGTCTACATCTAAAATAACACTGACAAGTTAAATTGGCTCCTGGAACACAGTTTGCAATGAGCTAGAGTAAAATAAAAATATTAGTTCTTTAAAAAAAAAATGTAAATTCGACTTTCAAAGCACGGAATTCGTGTCCCAAACAAGGAACATGAAACTGCTTACCAGTAAAAGAAAAAACATATCTACTTTTTATTAGCAGGCTAAGTGAAGAAGCAAAAATTAATAAACCCACAAAAATTACAAAGTAAATCCATTGTGTTAAACCATTTGTTGTAATCTTCTAAAACATTTTTCATAACACAGGTAAGGACTTTTAAATGAAGTATAAATATTATCCCTAAGTGGAACCATGTTCTTGAGAAACACTTCAAACAGGAGATTCTAATTGCAATGCATTGCAATTTCCTTAGTAAAAATAAATCAAAACCAAAACCGACACCTCCAGATCCTGGCCTGCAGATGACAACAGTTTATTGAACCTGGGCGTACCCAAAGAAGAATATAAATACCTTGGAGTTGATGCCCTCAATACCTAGAACTATTCAAAGAAAGGTATCCCCATAGATGCTACTTTTAGTCCTCTTTCTTTTCTGTCACGAGGGTACTTCCATTTTCACCACACTTGCAGTGCTCCTGGACTATAATGAAAAAAAAACGATGCTGACTATTTGCACAGCCAGCCTCTTTCCATTAAAGCCCAGCAGCCACATCTAGCCTTTAGTAGCAACAACAGGGATCTGTTTGTCAGAAGATAGCAGCTTCATTCCTCTTCGCCATACGTATGGYTTTCTACAGATCCACCGCTGGCCCCCACTGAGCTTCAGCAGTGGCTTGGCAGAAGGCAAAAGGACTAGAGCAAATTTATTCTAAAATACAGTTCTTGTAAGGACTGTACAAGGCATTGCTCGATCCAGAAGAAGTTCTGAGAGATTAAACAATTCTATACCTACTCATCCTCCAACATAAGGATGTATTTTCAAGCTTAAAGGATTGCCAGGAAGTTTTTTTGCTTTTTGATTTAGGATCTTCAGCTAATATATATCAATCTGCCTAAGGGGAAAAAAAAAAMCACCACCACCACATCTTATCCCTAATCTTGTCATCTTGAAAACCAACGAGAGATTTCAATAAAAAGTGATAAAAAGGATCCAACTGTATTTAATATAGAGCATGTACTCCAACAACACTTAGGGTGATCCTGGAAACCAAGCAGAGCTTTCCTTTTTATAGGACTTTTTTTCCACTTTGAAGAAAAAAAAGAAAATAAACGAACAAAAATTTAAAGAAATACAGGAAAACATGAAAACCAGCAATAACAAACAAGTGGAACGAGGTAATCCTTAGCAACAACTGAAATTGTGACTGTAGCCATTGCTCCACGCTTTAAGACGTTAGAAGAGCCAAAAATATTTTTGCGTGCTAAAACCTGACATCATAGCCCCACGGTTTTTCTGATGCGGTTGCCATTGCTCCCACTAATAGCTGATGGCTGCCTCACACCCATCTCACTTCCTCTAGCTTTGGGTAGCGCTGAGACAGGTTCTCTCCTCCCTTCCCTCTCTGTGAGCCCACGGTAACTCCATGGAAACCAGTGGAAGGGTGCTGGTTTACTTCTCATGGAGGAAACAGGTACCGGTCCCACTGTGACTTTAGACCAAGGGGATTTTCAAACTACTTCATTTTAGCTGTTAGACGCTCTCAGTTCTGAGAAAAGGGTTTTTCAGTCTTGCAAACTGTTGAAAACACAGCCTTTTAACTTATCACACATTCTGATAAAGCGATTTGGAAAGCCTTAAAAAAAAATCCTTGAAAGGAAAAAGGGGGTGAAATATTCTTTAAAGATGGCTTAGATAGAAAGAATATAAATTTCTTCTGACCAGGCCACATCACAGAGGTTTACTTGATAAAAGCAACATGTTGATTTATTCCATTCCTTTCCCCTGCTGCCCAAGCTGTGAAATACAGGCAGATGATGCAATCCCTCCGAGAGAGAAGGAAAGGGGGGGAAAAAAAGAAGAAAGAAGAAAAAAGAAAAAACAAAAAAAGCCAGCAAGGAGGCAAGAGACTATTTCACAGCGTAGCATATTGCTGGCATGTCCAAAGTTACGTAAGCTGTTCCTGAAGGGACCGCAGGAGCTCCCGAGTTCACCGCACTGCAGGCAGGACTGGAAACAGGGTGTTCCAGACCCCTCCGGCCCCGGGGGCTCAGAGCCCACCCCAGCAATGCTCCCCCCCGCCTTCAGCTCAAGCAGGAAAAGCATCCGAAACAGACTGACAGTCTTAAAAACCAAACAAAGCTGTCATCACCATTCGTGTTTATTAAAAACAGAATCAAAACCAACACTGGTGATTTCTCCTAACTAAAGATTAGCAGAAAGTCTTTTGTTCTGATGTCTGAACTCATCAAACATGCTTACCCTTTCAAAACAAAACACAACAAAACAAAAGCAGAGGCAGGAATTATAGTCTCTTCTCAAATTGTGTGTGCTCCTTACCAATTTCTGCATAATATGTTCTCAAGACTAAATCACTAAAATTTACTTGAACTCAAGATCATTCTTTCTATTTATAAGTGAGATTGTAATTAGACAGTGTTAATTTGCACATGAAATAACATAAAATTAGATTAACATAAAGTTAAAGCATTAGATGATTTTATAACATGATGGGTTCATTTTTTTCAGTGTAAGAAATGATTTTAATATAATTTATGTATCTGTTATCTGCACATAGGTCAGATCAAATTCCCTGCGAAGTCTGGAAAGGCTTGCTTTACTTCAGTGTGGCTTTGAATTAAACAATATCCAGGGTATTGCTAAATTCCCCCACTTCTCCCATTCTCATTTTATTGCAACTTGAGTCTCATGATATTTAGCCTTTTGGACAAATTCACTAGGTTCTGGTTTGAAAGAAACAGCTTAGGACCCTCAGTTTTCATTTATATAAATTTAAATAAAAGCTACATTAGTTTTTTGATCATCAGGGATTTACTTAAAATGTGTAACAGTTGAATCCTTCAGCTTCAAAGACCAGAAGATAAACTGAAAAAAGAAAAATCAACCTCCATTTTTAAAAAAATCTCATGAAGTTCTCTATAGTACGAGAATAATTATGATCCAGATCATTGAGTTATTTCCAATTTCAAGTAAGTACATTCATTTTAAAACTATAGTGTCTTCCTAGATTTCCTCTTGCCTGTCACAGCCAATTAGTCAAAGGCAATTATACACAAGGCAATTATATACAGGGCAGTGCATCACGTAAAATCAAGCAGTGGTTATAATGGTATATACACAGAAGAACAGTAACATCTGGATATCAGTTATGCCTTCTCTCAGCTTTGTACACTCAGGGATCATCCCACTTGGTGGATATCTGATCTGTATTGAGCAATGGCTAGATGCACAACATGGCAGCCTGCAGCAGGAAGCGAAGACGACCTTGGTCAGCTGAAATAGGAAAGGAAAACAAGGTAGAGGGAGTGTAGTGCTCAGCGACATTCTTGCCTTAGAACGTCATGCCAAAAGATCATGACAAAGCACATAGGTATGTCCTAGGTTGTCTGAAAATACAGTATAATGCCAGCCATGAACAAACACTTTTTTTTTAGCATGTGTCTTCTGACAAAGGAGTCAGCCCAGATCTCTCAAAGGTCAAACTAGCAGAGGAGGTGACTCAGGAGGGCAATGGTATGGATGTTCAATTGTTCAGTAACCACCGCTTGCTTCAGTCCATCCCAAGCTTCCCCATTGTAACCGTTTCTTCAAAATATTTATAATGCATGGCTAGAAGCTTGCACAGATGAAACACCAGCTGAAGTCATCAGATCTAATTTTGCTGAACATATAAACAAACACAGCGGGCTTCAGATCTGCTCTCTGAACAGAGCTAACGGCCAACATCCATGCAGTCTGACTGGTAGGTGTGCCAGCCCAAATAAACCTATCTTGAGGAACATTGTGTTATACCCTTTTCAAGTGGAATCAAATCAACAAACAAAACAAATAATAGAATCATTAGAATCATTACGGTTGGAAAAGACCTCTAAGATCATTGAGTCCAACCGTCAACCCAACACCACCATGCCCACTAAACCATGTCCCTAAGCGCCTCATCTACACRTCTTTTAAATACTTCCAGGGATGGTGACTCAACCACTTCCCTGGGCAGCCTGTTCCAATGTTTAACCACTCTTTCAGGAAAGAAATTTTTCCTAAGGTCCAATGTAAACCTCCCCTGGTGCAACTTGAGGCCATTTCCTCTCGTCCTATCRCTAGTTGCTTGGCAAAAGAGACCAACACCCACCTCGCTGCAACCTCCTTTCAGGTAGTTGTAGAGAGTGATAAGGTCTCCCCTGAGCCTCCTCTTCTCCAGACTAAACAGTCCCAGTTCCCTCAGCCGCTCCTCACAAGACTTGTTCTCCAGACCCTTCACCAGCTTCGTTGCCCTTCTCTGGACACGCTCCAGCACCTCAATGTCCTTCTTGTAGTGAGGGGCCCAAAACGGAACACAGTATTCGAGGTGGGGCCTCACCAGTGCCGAGTACAGGGGCATGATCGCTTCCCTACTCCTGCTGGCCACACTATTTCTGACACAGGCCAGGATGCCGTTGGCCTTCTTGGCCACCTGGGCACACTGCCGGCTCATATTCAGCCGGCTGTCAACCAGCACCCCCAGGTCCTTTTCCGACAGGCAGCTTTCCAGCCACTCTTCCCCAAGCCTGTAGCGTTGCATGGGGTTGTTGTGGCCAAAGTGTAGGACACTTGGCCTTGTTGAATCTCATGCAGTTGTCCTCAGCCCATCGATCCAGCCTGTCCAGGTCCCTCTGCAGAGCCTTCCTACCCTCGAGCAGATCGACACTCCTGCCCAGCTTGGTGTCGTCTGCAAACTTACYGAGGKAGCACTCAATCCCCTCRTCCAGATCATTGATAAAGATATTGAACAAGACCGGCTTCTTGTTCCTCGAGAGAAAGCATGGTAGTGGCTGGACAGTGGGAGTGGGAATGCTCTACCCGTACTTGATTTGGGCTCTGTTCTCCATCGATAGTGCTGTTCAGACGTCACAACGTTTTTGGAAATAGTACAACCAGAACAACTAGCCAGAACCGAACAGGGGGACCTGAAAGCCTGTGCCTACACTTCTGAAATGCTTCTCAGATCTGGAAAGACCAGCCCTGCCAAATCCATCTCCAGACACTGGATAAACACTGTAAATTGCTTGCCACCACCCTGTGATAGAAGCATTCATCAAATCATCACTGCAGCAATTCCAAAGTCTTTGGCACTGAAATGGCAGACACAACCTTAACTGACCCTGGCCTGACCTCTGCTACCTCTGACAGTACCAGGAATGAAATGGCTTTTGGCTGGTGCACTGTCTGACTTGCAAGCTTGAAGGAGGAGTTTTGTTTCTCTGCAAAATCACAGGGCAGAGGGTACTGCATGCCCAACCCCAGCCCTCCGGCAGTCAGGAAGCTGGTAACACCAGCAAGGAGGTCTGAAGACAAGATGTTGGCTGTACTCTTGCTTACCCTCTTATTGGAGGATAACTAACCCGCTCCCTGTTACCTACATGTTTAAGCTAATTGGGTCACAAAACAGTGAGCAAACATCTCTGGGATGGGCCATATCTCATCACTCAGAATGAACACTGTTACAAGCCTGAGTATTTCAGGTCCTCCCAACAGCCATGCCAAAACTTATTTAAATACATTGCACAAATCAAAAACCTCGTGTTGCTCCCCACCTTAGGTACAGACCTTTCCTACTTCTCCATTGCATTAAGACCAATTCTGATTTAAACATCCCTGAACACCAGCTGCAGCCCAGACACCAGAGGGTAGCTTCAGGTCAGAATACACTGCAGTGTCAGGGCCAAATCTGGGATCTTTACTCTCTACGTCTTATCGGCTGATGTCCACTGCTGTCCTCAGAGACCTCTGCATGTTCAGCAGGACTAGGTTTCTGGCTCTGGGCTTGTTTAGAGACCTTTAAATAAGTTTATCAAGTTATTTAAGTCATGTGTATGACATGATTTACATGCAGACAAAACCAGCCAAGATGGCAGAACAGGCATTGAAGCTTTCTCCCAGAACTTCTCCTGTCCTTTAGTTCCAGAAGACCAGCAGTACCGCAAATACAGCTGCCACTGATTGCACTGCTGCCACCAAGGTGCCACTGATGAGCAAACAGAAACTTGACCCCAAATGTCCTGCCTCTCCCCATCCCCTTACACCTCTCTAAAGTAGGAGATGTAGGATAGTTCCCGTCTATTACAGAATACTGGCTGAGGCCCATAGTGAGTGTTATTAATAATAATAGGAATAAGAAAAAAAAAAAGGAAATTAAAATCCAAGTTGTCAAAACAAAAGAATTGCTTGATATTGCATGCCAAGCCATAGGGGAGAGACTTAACTTCAATCCAGAATCACTTCTGCTGTCCATTTTCAGACCCACCACTCTCAAAAGGATACAACAGCACCGCAGAATATTTAGACTTAAAAAAAAAGCCTTAGAGGCCTGCAGAACATGGGCCCATGCATTTCTCCCTCCCAATCTGAGATTTAACCTCAAGTCTTACTTAAAGAAACAAATTAACAAATATTTAATGTTTTTATTTTGGAACAACAACCTTAGAAATATAGACGGATCAGTGGTGGTGAACACCATGGCTGCGAGCCCCAGTCTCTCAATGTCTTGGAGATTGGGACACCCTTGGATAGACAGTGTTAGATGGGGACAAAGTCCCATTACTGCCATGACACTCGCTGCTAGTGAAGTCCAAACCAACATGTCTCCACAGTTGAGGAAAATAGCTTAATGCCAAGGATTTACGTAACAGGTGTAAACAGCAGAGGAAATACTCTGGCAAACCTACACACTCAGCCCAAAACCCATCACCGAGACAATAATAACAAAGAAAATAAATAGGGAAAAAAATCCTGTAATTCTACAAACACGCTGACTGCAGTGTTAAACAAATACGCCAAATTACTTTGCAAATTGCCAAGTGCTGTACTACTAGGTTTCCTCCTGCACAGTGTCAGTACTGCAACCGCAGGTCTGGTTAGGATCACCGCCATGAAAAATAAAACTTATGAGATAGGCCACACAGTTTCTTTGAACAATAAATTATTTTCAGCCTGGTTTGAACAGCATTAAAGTGTATACAGAATTCAACAGGGAAACTTCAGCCTCTCTCGAAAGTCAATGATAAAAATCTCATTCGTGTCAGCACGATCAGGTTTTAACCCCAACCTTATGTTATGCTTGTTATAACATTAAAAATACCCATCTTAGATAAAGCAAGCAAAATGGCAACACATKCATCAACAACACAAGAAACATCCTCAGCTTGGGAAAACTGTCCTTCAGAAACTGTAATATTTGTAAGGTCAAACCATGTTGTGCTTTGTTCCCAACACTGATTTTGGACCAGTCGTTGTAGTTTTCCATGTTTCAGTGATCACAGCTGCAGTAAGGGGGCAAAACCACCCCCACAAGCACTTTTTTTTTAAAGCTCATCCAAACTGAATAGAGAGGAAAAGTTATATCCAAAGCTATAGTATGGTATCGTTAAGTGTTGACACTGGGTTTAATATGACCAGCAAAACTTTTCCACTTCCACCGAATTCTTTTTCTTTCCTTTTGTTTTACAGCCTGCTGAAACAGTGATAGTCCACATCTGGTTAGTGTCTGGTTCAAGACAGACACCAAATAGAAAAGCCCATGTTTGGGATTAAAGAGGCAAGCATTCATTGCACAGGGCAGAAGAGTCATTTAACGCTTTTCTGCACAGCAGCAGGGGGGAAGAAAGTGTGCTATAATTTTGGGGAGAGTTTGTTCTGCTTTCTGAACCCCAAACACTTAGTTCAAATTTAGTTTTCTTGATCCTTCTTTTCTCTGAACAGAGACTGTGTCTAATAAAAACAATGAAATACACAATAAAGATTAAGCTATTTCAAATGTTTCCAACAGCAACCGTATAATGTGTATACAGGGAAAGCATGAAATGAATTCTTCAGTGATAGTCTTATCATACATAACAGCCCAAAAGACCCCTTGGTGTTACTAACTAGACACGGTAGGAAAACCAAGCAGTAATACGTACAGAGGGCACCGGCAAACAATGGAAATAACCATCATATAGGCTTACTCTTATAGAGAGACATACAGCAAGGAAGTGATGAATACATGGAAAAATAAGCAGAGATCAATGGAGGCTACAAATGAGGACAGAAACCATGCTACCCATTAAAAATAGTGAGAAAAGCAGCATAAAGCAGTATTTCTGAAATTTCCATACCTCCTACATTATCAACATATGCTCTTCAAGCATCACTATGATCAGTTTACTTATTGCAACAATAGATGAGTAATTACTTAATGCTGTAATGGATTGTATTAAATCTCTTTGAAATGTGATGAGTCTAACAGCAATCCGGCATGTAGAAAAAGCATTAAAAAACCCAACATAATTAGCCTCATTTCTCGAAGAAGGTATCAGAAACAAAGGCAGCCTCCTCCTTAAACATGGGCACAGATCACCCCATGAACACAGGCGCATGCTATATATGTGAAGGAGAAAAGGTCTTTCAGTGACTATTCCTGTAAGAGGAGGATGTATGACCGAAAAAACTGAGAGAAAAAATCCAAACAAGCCAAAGCAAACCCCCACGGAGGCAAACAAGCAGAGGGAGCACAGCCTGACTAAGCACTGGGCTCACAGACCCCACCCCCTCAGGGAGCATTTTGTTTTCCAAGTAAATAGCATCTATTTGGGGTTCTGTCCCATTCCCTCCATTTTGCTCCACCATCCTCCCCCTCCCAAACATACACAACTCCCCTCAGTGCAGCAATACAGGATTTTGCATATTCTTTGCTGACATGCAGGGCAGTGGCACAGATACACAACTCACACCATCATTTCTTGTCCTCATTAGTACAGCTTGCCTTGCCTCGAAATTTTGCTCAACTGTTTGAGTCCAAGAAGGCAAATTATATTGTTTGGTAACTGCAGAAAAGATGCTCAGCAATGTGAAAACGACAATAAATTGAAAATGTTTCATAGCCATTACGTTAATGATTTGTTAATGTCAGGGAGCAACCTTGGATGTTTGAAATGTACGTCTCGCATTAAAAAAAAAAATGCAGCTACATAACTCCTAATGTGCTTAGAAATGGAACTCATTATTTTAACACATCTACTAAAACCATTTTCCTCTAGGATGTGATTACAGGTACTTGAGGAACAAACATGTGGCCTTAGGACAGAACACCTCTGAAACCTGCCTACTGCTTTACAATGAACCGCATCGCACCGTATTCACAATTCCATTGTACCTGCTGACTGTGATCCTGTTAACGTCATCCTGCTCACAAAGAACTTAACAGACAATAAAATGAATTGCAAGAACAAAAAATCCCATGATAAAGGAAGTGCATCCGTAAGAATATTCAATATTCTGCCCATGTGGACAAGAACTGGGTCAGAATTTCTCCCAGAGATATACCTGTCAAAGCTATGTTACAAATACACAGCTATAAAATGAATTAAGCAATCAAAAGAGACAAGATCTAAATTTTGTTATCCTTGTTTCATTCTACAATAGAGAGAAGAATGAAGGAAGAGATTGATGCTACTGAATAAGAGACACGTCATCTTCTCCCGCATTATTCTTCATGATGACATACCACGAGCAGAGATTAAATAGTAGCCCAGATAAGTTCAAATGATACAGCTATCAGACTTAGGTGTTTCTAATAGGCCCTTCACAACAGTATCTGGACTATTAAAAGGAGGTAACGCCAAGACTGTAAAATGGGTGAGAGGAGAGTCAAAGAAAATGAGCTACTCTGAATCGCTTAACAGGATAACCACAGGGAAATGGGGATAGGAAGGAAGAGGCAACACTAACATTGTGTTTAATTTTGTCTCCTCCCAGTCAGCAAAGCACATAGGGACCGATTAATCTCTCCTTTATATCAGCATAAATGATAAGGGACTCCACAGAAGACCATGAAGTTACACAAACATAAGTGAAAGAGAATTTTAAAAGTGGCCTTAGATTACTCCAGATTGTCCAAATTATGTTCATGCTGAAATGGAAGGGGCTTTTCTGCACAGGGATGGAGAAAACTTGGCTTTATTAACACTCCGTTCCAGCCATGATCCAGGAGGCCTCTGCTCAATGAAGCAGGAGGAAAGCTGGGCTGCCACCCTGTTAGTGCCTTCCCTGAGAGCAAACATACCCTCCAAGTACAACCCTTATTAGGCATCTGAGAACACACCAAAATGCAGACCGTGCCCGACCTTCCCCAAAGACACAAATCCACAGGGAAGCAGTCTTCATTATTGCAAGGGCTGCTGCCTGTGGATCCACGTGTCCTTTTAAAGGGGATGGTATAGGAGCCCATTCAGAGACACTGTTCTTCCTGCTGCAGTCACTTTTCACTATTGCTCCCAGTCACAGGCAGTAAAATAAGGGGATGCCTCTGAGATCCTGGATGCCAGCAGAAAATTAGCAACAGCCTGGTGTTTAATAGCAACCCTACTTGTAACTACAGCATATGGTTCTTTCCCTGTGAAATGGGATTTCTTTAGGATAGAGATTATAAAGCATTGTGTTTGTTAAAGAACCACCACAGTAATAAAAATAGTAACACAATACAATCAAGCAGTAAAGCTAATAGTGCCTTCCATTCACAGATCTGAAGTTTAATGACACAAACCTGGCCGCACCCTGGGAGACTTGAAAAAAAGAGGTTTTCCTAGCTTTTAGAAAAGGACAAATGAAGACACACAAGCGGATTAAATGATGATCCCTTCAAAAGCAGGAGAAGAATCTGTGGCTGAGGTGGGGAAACCCCCAAATTTCAGAGCAATGGTTACATGCCGCCCTTCTCAGTAGTATCATTTTATCAAGGAGACTGTATTACTGGGCACCTCTATCTGTGCCACCCAGAAAAGTTATAGCAGCATAAAACACAGAGCTGAGTTAGGTAGAGATATTCCAGTGTGACTCCTGGAGTAAAAAGACACTTCTTAATTTACTTTTGTCATTTGAAGACATATAAGCTCTGTAAAAAAGTCATTATTGCACTGGAATAAAAGCATCTGTGGAAGGAATGATATTTCTAACCATCCTGCTATAATTATGCGAGTACAACTGGCAAAATTTCCCTATATGAACAAGCTCCTACTGCCTCTGGTAATAAATTTAAGGAATTGACTAAATGGGAATTAAATTTGTTTCCAGGAAAATTAACTTTTTAGCAGAGGGGCCTGAGTGTTAAATGTTTACCATGTATTGCACTTCCCTGCTAACTATATATTATATATACAGTGCCAAGAGCCACTGGCATAACAAACTTTCACCTGCACTTGCTGTGAGCCGAAGCAGGTTAAACTCATGAGGCACCTTGCTTGTCCTTGAGCTCCAATAATACTGCTGTCATGGAGCTGAGCTACTCCAGAGCAAAACGACAAGAACCCGTTTCCAATCCTATTACACATACCTTGTCCATAATGCCAAGCTTCACCTGTGGCTCCATTTAAACTCTTCTATTTATAGGTATCACCCTATAACTTGAGGTGCTGCAAGTCCATCGCGTGTGGGGCCAACTGATGGGGAGCTTTTGTGCTTTCTGCTTGGAGGAGGAAGATGTGGTATGTATTGGGAGGATGTTCAACTATAGTCTCAATACATGTCACCACAATGAGCCAAATTCAATAAAGAGAAAAGAAGAAAAGACTTTTCTGGAGATATTTCCAGCTGATGCATTTATAGTTTCCCATGGCAGTTCAAAAGCTGTGCATTTTACAGCATGAGAAGAGAAACGGCGAGGGGAGTTTCTGGGCTACCCCGTGCCAGTGATGCGCATTGGGTTTGCAGGGCTGGATTAGATGCCTCCTCCTTCCTGCCCAAAGCGGGGAGAGGAAGGCCAGGGAGGATCTGCAGCTCCCTGCCATCACAGGGGGCACACCATAAAGCCATGCCACCACCGTCACCCCAATACTCACCCCAAACGGCCCCATGGCAGCTGCAGGGAAGGGCAGCATGACCACTCTCTCGGGGGAAAACCAGCCCACAGCGCACAAAGCCAACAGCAGCATGGGGTGCCCATTTTGATCCTACTTGTTCATGTCCTGCAACTTCCTCACCACATCTCTCTGGCCAGTGGCCTACACACAGGCAGAGCTGGACATCACTGGGGGAGAGGAGGAGGCAAAAGTTGTTCATAGCATTTGTAGCTCTTTTTTGCTTTTAAGTATCCTTTATGCGTAATGGTAATATCTACTGTAGAGAACTGCACATGGATGCAACCATCACATTCACCTGAGCCATGGATTTGTAGGTCCGAGTCTTCTGTTGCTGGGTTTGAAACCGCTTAAATCCCCCAACACCAAGGGACTCACTGACGATTTACAGAGAAAAGTAAAATCAGATCTGAGAGAGAGGAATCAATGTGAAGCATTGCAAGTACAAGAAATGCATCTCAGTGGACATGTGAAGCAGCCTGTTGTGCTTCATTACCAAGTGAGAAGAGGTTTGGTGGGCTCCCACAGGCGGAGGTCGGCTCACACGCAGCTCAGCACAGCACCGCACCTTCGTACTGTGCCTTGGGCCACCAAAGCATTTTACACGCTGTCTCGGTGTTTCCCAGTCAGCGGGGAGGGAGCGGGTGCTGCAAGGAAAGTGGAGTTACACCTCGCTTCCCTAGACCGGGAAGGTGTAATGTGTGGGTCAATATGGGGCACAACTGGTTTCATTTCCCTGAAGCACCAGTGAAATGCTAATAAGCTAAATACTGCATCCATAAGTAAATACCCCGAAGCGGTATTACCCCTTCTGCGGATACAGCCCTAAGGGAAGGCGGCTAAGGGTCACTCTTACCCCAGAAAATCAGCTGGCTTCAGAGTTAGACAGCTGCCAAAGCCAGAGGGCCAGACTCAGCCTGCCTGCTCCCACCCCATTGCACCTTGCGTCCCCCTTACTCAGAGACAGCTCAGGAGCCACCAGCTGCCTCCTTGGTGCCAGAGGAATTGATTTCAGGAGGCTGGATCCCACCACTCGCCATAGCTGCTTGTGTTGGGGAGCTCAAGAGCTGATTTTGGTACAACTGTGCACAGACCCCAGCACAGCCCACTGCACTGAAGGGGAACGCACGAAGGATCGGGAATTTGAGCTGCACGTGTTACCTGGCAGCTTGGTCTTCAGCAACTAGACCTGCTATCCACTTCAGAAAACATGGGATGCTCAGGCAAGGACTGGGATTTTAGGAGTCCCGGGACAGACAGTACCCTGAGGCAAGAGCCTCACCATTGTCTTCACCGCCAAAGCTCAGTGAGCCAACACAGTGCGAGGAACAACCAGGGGGAAGACAGAGCAAAGCCCACATCCAAATAGCTGCAACTGTGGACTTTGAAACAAAAAGACCCTGATATATTAAAATGACTAAGAAAACACACCTGTGACCTCTAGCCTTCATGAAAGCAGAGATGAGTAATCGCACAGACCATACCGTTGACTACTAGTTACAGAGCTATGGCAGAAACTCATTAATGCCGTTAGAAAGTTTCTATTCTTAGTCTGAATTTGGATGCTCCTCTCTTGTGCACATAGACCGTGGTTGAGAAAGTTAAATAAAATCCATTTCCTTATATAGCAGAAAGCTTTTAGGCTACAAGCATCCCATACCAGAAGGATTTTCAGCCTAAAAATTACATTATGATGACAATTCAGACATTAATTCTTTGTTTAAGCCCTGTGGATTGAGCAGTTCTTAAAACACAATTCTTTTAATAAAAATAATAATGAACAAAAAATCCATGTACATATGGAAAAGGATTATGGAAAAGTCTCTCTTTAGGAGGGAGAAAAAGAGTTGAACAGACTTTACTGAGAACTTACAGTACTTTATAGTTCATGATGCATGTTTCTACTATTTTTCTTTAAGATTATCCTACAGAACAGTGGGGACTTTGTCCCCTACTACAGTGCATGGCTCGGAAAAATCTATACAGGTATACTTTTGTGTAAAGGTTCACCTTCCATGAAAGCCCATTTTTTTAAAAACACAGCTAGAATTAAAAACAAAACCCAGTCAACTTTCTAGAGATGCAGACGAGTGTGGAAGGTTATACTTCCTAAAACACCAGGAAATACAGTTTCAGTATTACTCTTCTACAGGATGTACCTACTTAAGTTCAAGTGTCAGTAAACAGAGGGAACAAACATCCTAACTAATCTGCAGGCCACAATCCCCACCCGTTACCCACAGACTAGTTAGTTAGGGCTCTTTTTCTCCTTTACATTGATATAACTGACAAAGAGCATCAGTCTGACCGAGCAAAGGCTGACGTGGCAGAGCTGGGCTCACAGGAATGTGAAGAGGTCCTCTTTCCTTCTATAACACCTTTATCCAAAAAGCAAAAGATCCTTCCAGAACCAAATTCCACAATCCCTGTTTTAAAGAGGAGGAATTATAAAGACACTGAAAGGTTAAATAATTTGCTCATGTTTTTACACTGAATGAGGTGCAATCTGAAGCTTGACTTGTTGGTCTCTCTTCTACCCACCAGCCTTGTGGGTTTATTCAGTAAGCCAGGTGGGCTCTCACAGATATATATTCACTTGTGAGTGTGCATCAATAACACCTCAACAGCTGGCAAAAATTTAAAAAAAAAAAAAAAAATCAAACCAAACATGAGTACAGGACCAGCATCTCCACATCTCCACTCAGAGAAATGCACCTTGCATTTAATTCTGAGCACAGGAAAGTAATTTTTAAACAGTTCTGCTAAAGAGGCCCAATCTGCACATATGGTTCCTGTGATAATCCTGACCCAATGCATTCACAAACCTCTACAGCTCCATGCAGCCACCACCAGTGCCTGTGGTGCTAAACCGCAGGGCCAGTCCTGTCAACGTCTTTGACGGCAAGAAAAAAAAGCTGTGAAAATGGGACGTTTATATTTCATAGGGTAGCAACACAGGAGAGAACACCGGGATAATGTCTTCACACACTGGTACAAAAGGTACGAGCCAGTTTGCTTGATGAAACCATGCTGGAGCGTGTGGAATTTACCTCTAGATATGCACTTTTATACTGGGAGGCCACAGTCCACGACAGACACAGGGCACAGCCTTGTGTCCTGTTACAATCCAAGGTGTTCTCTCCTAGCACATCCATCGCAGCGGTCGCAAAGGATGCGGGAGAATCCCTCGTTTGTGTGCTAGCTTAACATCCTTTTGCTGGGAGGGAGCAATAACACGGCGCCACGCTCCGTGATGAAGTTCCCCAGCTGCCCCAGTTTAGGCTGGGTCTCCCTACATCAGGTATTCTTCATGCCCAAAGGCAAGGGCAGAGAAGGCAATAAAGAGAAGGTGTTGTCCACACTTCACATCAGAGGAGACATAAAGCTGGTGTCATGGTATTCAGGCACTTCATCCTAAAAACTCTTCCTAAAGGTTTTAAGAAGCTGTGAATTTGTAGCAGGAGAGAAGGAGCCCTGGAGGACAAAGCAGGTGAGAGCACTGGAGGTGAAAGCACTGTTACATGCTAGCACCTGCACACACGAGAGTGGAGAGAAATGGCCGGCAGGCACTGCAATAAACCCTCCACATCTCCTTAGCAATAACACAGGCATCGTTTTTTTATCGCTGAGTATAAAAGTAATGTAGAAGGCCCAGAAAGTCACCTGCAGACCATTAAACCAACAACACTGGCCAGCAACACAAGATGCTGGACAATCCTGGGTTAGCTTGCTGGCCTCATTTCTCATCAACATGAGCAAAGGAGGCCTTGCTTTAGTAGATACTGTATATTAAATCAAGAGAATAAAATTATTTCAGTATGAACATACAGAACAAAGACAGAAGGTGAAGGATGTGTCCTCTTACGATGGCCTGCATTTCTTAGGAGATGTATCACTGATTGAAGAAAAGGAACTGGGAAGACCTGCATCTACCAGCCCTCTTGATACACAAGGAATCTGAGAAAACAGCATTAAAATTTAGTATTGATTCCTACAGACAAATTTCCTTAATAAATGCGAGTCACTCAGTCTGAGATTAAGACAGACACAGACTAAGGAACCAGGCCCAATTTTTTGGCAACGGGATGTTGTTGGTGTACTTGGCTAAAATCAAGATCATCTTAAAATGATGACATGCGCTCATTTATTTTGGTGGCGATCACCTAGGAACTCAGACCAGAATAAACGCAGAGTTCAGCCCCACAACCTTATGTAATGCTTGAGGAAGGCATGCGGGAACTTTAAAGGTAACTTCGAGGGKTTTTTTAAAATTATTTTTAATAATTTTCATTAAAAGAAACAAGATCTAAAAATTAGGTGAGAGAGTTTGAATCTAACACTGCAGTCTTATCACAGCATATGTTAAATATATGATAAAAAAAAATCCAGCTAGCCCGTTATCTCTAATAGCATCTGTGAATTTTTTAAACTGCCATTTCTGTAGACATCTGAATTGGTCACTGGAGGTGGTAAATAAGATGATTTGCCACAGATGCAAGGAACCGAATCCCGGAGCTGCGCAGAGAACAAACGAGAGCTCTGTTCGAGCCACAGCAGAGCCTTCTTTCCTCCCCGTTCGAGGCCAAACGCACCCACAAACAGCTGCAATAAATCCATCGCATCAGTTACGGCCCTACCGCTGCTGGGGAACTGCACAAAGTTGCATTTACTTGTTAAAAATGATTGATTTTAGCTCCCCTCCATATCCACACTCCGCGCAATTCCCCTGCACGCTATACCATCTGCTGTAATTCTCCCAGGTTGGCTTTGGCATACCGTGACATACAAAAATCAATGAAGATGGTTCGATACGTCAGCGCCCAAGGAAGAAGGGCCACATGTGCAATCTCACCATTTGTTTCGTACTTTTGCTGCCTGCCCAGCTAGCGTGGAGACAGTATGTTTCTCCCCTTTCCAACAATGTGATCTTATCGCAGGCAGCTGGCCCGTGCTCTGCACTTTCATTTTTATTGTGTGGGTGCTCAAACTCTGATGCAAATAGTCTGCCGAACATCCTCCCTCCACGGCGTGTGGCTATTTTTTTTTTCCTCTTCAACCTCTTTCCACGTGGCGCACTCCAGCGTCAGGCTGGCTCCGGCCAGCTCCCATTGTTCACATTGTTATTTTCATGTCAAGGGCATGACAGGAATTTTTTTTTTTTTTTTTTACCAGAACAGCAATTTAAAGCCTAGGCCTTGAAAATACACTTGCCATTTGCAGGAAAACAGCTAGTGGACTCACCGCAAGGCCAAAGGTGAGGGACAGACCCACATGGTTAAAAAAGGTGGATGCTAATATAAATTAAAGCAGGACCAAAGAAAGAAGCTATTTGCAGAAGAGGATGAAGACACCAAAAATTTAATTTGCTCTGCAGTGGCCTACATAGAAGAGGAACTGCCACAGCAGATTAGATGAGCAGTCAGCTGGGGCTGCCGTGCCAGCAGTGCCATGGCTATCTCTAAAAGCGCAAGAGAAACGATGCGTGTGACCGGGAGTGACAAATGGGAAGAGGTAAGTAGCCAGCTAATTGTGCAGGGATGTATATGGGTTGTACAGGAGCTACCTCTCAATACCTGCTTGTGAGCAATACCACCACTTATTTCTTCAGGTGCTACAATACAAATGTTGCGTTCTGCCGCAAAATTGCCAGTCTTTCAACAGTAAATCCACAGCATTTATTTCACGTGCCTCCACCTCTTGCAACCGCAGGCTGCAGCAGTTGACAAGGTTTTGGGAAAGGAAGTATATCCTTTGATTAGCTCAACATTTACTATACCAACTTTACAGTATGGAGTGTGTCTTTTTTTTTTTTTTTTTTTTTTTTTTTTTTTTTTTTTTTTGGCTTCATTCAACAGGAAAAACAGGAGGAAATGAACATGTTTCACTATTCCCTTCACAGTTGTTTTTTTTTTTAAATATTTTTAGATACTGATCTCTTTCACAGTTCAGAAAGCCTCAGGCCTGTCTCCTGTAACCTTTCTTCTTTAAAATCTCTTATACACTGATCCTGCCTCCTTCTGTGACTGCTTTTATCACACCTTTTCCAATTGCTGCCACTGAAGGAGATGGCAACCTTTCACATGATATTCCAGCCTGCCCTCAATTCTATGCCACATAGGTTTATACCTTCTAGTTGAATTTTAATCCCCTCTTTAATACAACTGAGTATCCTAGCAACTCCAGTGGTTATTGTGATTTCCTCAAGCACCCCCACCAGGTTAGCCACAAGAAGCCCCGAGTGTTTGGAAGGAGGAAGACCATGAGAATTCATGGGAACCTCTAGAACTTTGTGGGGTTTCCAGCTAATATGAAATCTCTCCTACTTCCCTCCGTACCTTCAGTGTCCTTCACCCTCCTCCTCCTCCTCCTCCTCTCCCCATCTGCACTGGTATTTGCAACCCTTCAGGTGCTCTTCATCCTCTACACTCATGTTTTGACCTGAAGCCCAAGGGAAGTCTTCCCACTGATTTTATAGGGCCTCAGGCCAGTTCCCAATTTACTTTCCACTCCCTCCTCTAAATCCTTCAAATCCCTACAATGCTCTTGGTTCAAGTACCAACTTCTCCTAACTACGAGTCCCCTCTTAACTTTGCTCTGCTCTGAGTTGCCGCCAGTCATCATTTGTTTATGCTATGGCTTCAGAGCATGCCCCTTGTTTGGCATAGCAGATACCTACACTTCCAAATCTTACCTCATCGGTTCAGGATAAATACTCCTTGCCTAGTACCTCTGTATTTGCTTTCAGAGTTTCTTACAAAAGACTACACCAAAAAGATCTTAAAAAATTGAGGGACTTGGCCAGGAACTGGTTCTCCAGGACCCTACACTGGCCTTTCCTCTCCTAATTATGCTTTGAAGTGCCTCAGCAAGCGGTCAATAACAGGCACTACAACAACAACTTCCTCTCACCATAAACAGCTAGTCGTAACTTGCTAAAATACAAAAGTTATTCATAAAGCTGTCTGGTCCTTTAAAGAAACCAACAACTCCATTTATTACACACTTGGGATGTCGTCCTCCATCTGAAGAAGCATGCTGAGGCTCCTCTGGACTTTACCAGGATTGGGGTGAAGCCCACAATTCATTATTTTTGTGATTCCACACTATTTATTCCAAAAGCCTTAGATGTATACTGGTACCTTTTAGTCCTGGTAATTTATTGAACTTCAGGTTCTCAAGAGGCTTTACATCTTCCTCCTTAGATACTTCAGTCTCTGTTAAAGAGACACAGATAGGTTAAAATTTTATTTACAAAAGTCAGTTTTCCTCTCCCTATACCAAGCAGCTACTGATATAGTACTTCGAGCTTTGGCTCTTGTTGAGCAACCCCAGGTTTCGATCATGCTCTTCTGAAAACAGTTTCTAGCCAGGTTCCAGCATGTCACTACTGATGGTCATGGGAGGCCATACTACTGACCTTAACATTTCTCACCTCTGTCAGCAACACATGGAACTAGACTACTCATCTCCTTCTAAAACAGACACCTGTTGTATGCTCTTCCCCCACCACATACAGCAAACCTTCCTCTTCCACTCATGTTGCACACATCCCCACAGAGATTCTCCTGGATGGCAGCCTACAGGACTATGGCAATGGTACGGGGGCCGGCAGCAGGAGGCAACACAAGCTTGCCAGGGTGCAGTGGGTGGATGGGTCCCAGCCCTGCTCATGGTGGCCACCTGAGAGAAATGATCAGCCTTTGTCTCACCCAGTTGTTCAGCCCTTCCAGGTGGGAGGGAAGGGAATGGTGGGTACCCCCTCACTAGCACGTGGTAGGGAAGGTAAGTTTGCCATGGCTGTGGGGTGAGTCGGATGTGAGGAAGACAAGGACTGCTCCTTCCTCAGAGTAGTTACCCACCATCAGTGTGCAGCCACCACCATTGCTACAGTCATGTCTCTCAGGGAAGCCTCCCTGCCCATCCTGTCCTCTTATGCTGCACAGAGCATGCGGAAATGATGCGATTTGCCCCCAGAAATGCACAGGAAACAACACATGTGCGCAGGTGCATGCAGGAGTACAACATGGAGCTACCAATGCTCTCTCCTAAAACCTTTCCTTGTGCTGGGGAGAGGGTGACCCAGAGACTGACTGTAGGAGAGGAGCCACAGGTCTTGGCAAAATGCTTTGCTACTGGCCTGTTATTCTTTCTAAAAATAAGACCAGAAACATTATGAGGGAAATTGAATTCCCCCAGAACTTGAAGAATTTATCTGACGTGGGAAGAGATCAGGTCATCCACCTCAAGTTAGTATGTGCTACATGGCCTGTGAGTGAGATGTATTGAGACAGCTAGGGAAGCACCTCAATTTAAATGAAGGCTATAATCACATACAGTTTGCTCTGCTTGTAGTCATCAGTCCTCTAAACGCTAGCACCTTTGTCTTGGGCTTTGATTAATAAACCATTGCTTTATTTTATGGGCTTTGATTAATAAACCATTGCTTTATTTTACTGCTAGGCCTGCCTGACACTGTGGAACAAGATGAATTAGGGTAGAAAAATAGTAAGGGAAGAGGACAGCTGTGACGTAGGAATGATGTGCACACCAGAAATACGCTGCAAGAGCTTGGGGCAGGAAGATGGAAGGGCAGGGAGAGCAGAATGCCTACCCTTTGCTGTAATAACACAAATCTCATATAGCTTGTCCCTCCTCTTCACATTCTTCCAAAGCAGCTACTGGGGTAAGGGCACAGGGCTCACAAGGGACATCTCCACACCCCTTCCTTCATGTCAACTTGCCACATCACTGGCAGAGGCAGGCCAGGACATCAGTTCACTTCCGAACCTTAAAGAGGGGTAGATGTATTTTGGTAGGCATCAAACCAGCTGTCCTTCATGCACCTAGTCTAGGTGACACATTTCTCTGATGGAAGGGTGTCAGGGACACCAGCTCTGCCCCACACCCTGAGCCTGGGACACATGTACAGAGGAGGTGCAGGACTATACCGCCCTACTCCATTCTAGTAAACTTTGCTGCTTCTTTCAGCCTTATGCTCTGTTGCGCTCATAAAATTCAGTTATAGCCAGTATCAAAGTGTTAGTAATTACTTAATAGTAATTAACCAGACCAGCAATGGGTACAGGTCCCCAGAGAGTCCTCTCATTTTTCCTCTTTTTGGACATTGACATCACTGAGGAAGAGTTATTTCTCAATAAAGGTGGAGCTAATCCTTCCCACAGTTTAACTCGTCCCCCTGAGTTTTGACCATGCAATTGATCAGATTGGGGCAAAAAAACCAGGAAAACGTCCGAAAGGAATCAAAAAAAAGAAAAGAGCACTGGATTCCATTTTCAAAAGTGTTATTAAATACTCTTTGGATTTGGCAGCTCTCCAAAATAGCTTGGTCTAAAAATTTCGCATTCTTTTTATTCCTGCTGAGGAATGGTGCCCTTGACTAGTCTCTTGTGTATTTCTTTTTTTGTGAGGATTACGTGAAGAATTAGACAAATTTATGAACTACCCAAAGAACACAACCATTTACTCGCAAGCAGTATAAATGACACATGCAATCAATCTGATACATTCACTGCGGACTTATTGCTGTCTAGCCGGTTCTTGGGAGGCCTAATTGGCCAGGGCTCCCTAATGAGCTAAAAAGAGAGAAGATTGAGGATGGAGTGGGGAGCACCATCCCATGCTTTGGAGGCAACCACTCTATTTCCTAGCAGGGCTGGGTTTCTGACCCCTAAAACAGACATAAGCAGTGAGAATGTGAAGAAAAGTGAACGAGCGTGGACCTGACCTGCTAGATAAGGAAGTTCCCATGGGAAGCCAACAAGCTCCTTGCTGGGGATTTGTGATTTCACCCTGTCCCGCCAGGTAATACAGTGCTACCAGATGCATGTTCATGCCTCTCCTTAATTTTCTTCTTTGATGCAGAAGACAACATTTCTTAGACTTGCTTTCTTGACCTCTCCTGAAGCTGCAGGACTTCAAAGCAGGTTTTGTGCCAAATACAGACTTGATTTGGAAGGGTTAAGTTCTTCTGTAACAGATGCCGATATAATTCTTTAAAATTATATCCAATCCTTAATTGCTGGCCACAAAGACTGTTTGCAGCACACAGGGATGCTGGGAATACCATTCTGCCTCAGTGTTGCCGGCAAGGAAAATATTGGTCATTGACCATATTTTGGTCATATGACCATTTTTCTGTGGCACACTTTGCACACATTGCTTTGGCTGACACCACCAGGGACAGTAACACTGATGAGAGGGGTACACAGAGTGCCTGTCAGAAAGCTACCTCTCCCTAATCTAACTATAAAAATAACAAAGCCATGGCCAGAATAACTGCCTCCAGACACTCCAGCCCCATGAAGCTAAGGGCTCGGGAAGGCATCTAAGCAAATTGCTTAGTCCCACCTTTCATGAACCAGCTGCTAAGAGGGAGGTATAGGGGTGGAGGAAGGAGGGTGAAGAAATGGGAGGAGGTATAACTAGGTATGCAGACCACGTGGTCAGGGCTGTCCAGGGGTACCTGTTGGGCAGCCCTGCCCTTGATTCCTGCAGCCAGGGCAGGAAAACACACCAGACCTGTTGCTCAGACCATACCAGGCTCATCAAACCTGCTTCTGCCATCAGGAGGAGCAAGGGGATCCTGGCTGCCTTTCCTGACTCTCAGGGGAACATCCAGGATGGACAGAGCAAGCATACCACAGCACCAGTGCCCATCCAAGGCAGCTTCCTGGCAGCTTCCTGGCAAACGCCCCTGTCTTCGGTGCCCCTATTACTCACAAGGGCAGCTGACCACTGAAGACCTTATCATTCTCATCTTCCTGCATTCTTTGCGCTGAAATGAGACATCTTGCCCAACTAGCATCAGGGCATGCGGTAGGTATGACCGTATAGCCTCAACACAGCACCAAGCAGTAAGTGAAAAGAAAAGAAAAAAAAAGGAAAACCAAAAAAACCACTTTATAAAATCCATTTTTTTGGCAGCATTCATCCCTTGCAAAATTTTATCTCGCTTAGGAAGTTTCTTGAGGGACTTGGGCATACACAGGAGCCACCCCCTTTCTGTCACCACCATTATCCTTCAGTCCCTGTGCCCCACCCCCTTTCAGAGCAGGCTAATGCCTTGCCCCCCGGAGGGACACTCCATAGACTTGGAGCCTTTGGAAATGCTCATTAATCACCTTCCTTTCCCCGGGACCATTCTTTGTCCTCTTACACGCTTTTTCTTGCCTCCTTCCTTGCTTGTAATCCTCATGGCCTTCATTTTCCCCTTCCACAGCTCACTGAAGAGCCCCCCTGCCCTGTGTGAAGGCCTCCTGTATCCCATTACTGACCACAGGAACCTCCTAATCCCTTGGACTCAGTTTTGAGATCACACAGGTGAAATGCAGATTGAGGCTTCTCAAGGCATCAGACTAAACACATCCTCTGACTTTCAGCTAACCTTCCACTGAGCAGCACTGTAATACTCACTTGCAGACACTGTAAGTGCAGAAGCACTTTTTAATAGTAATAAAAATAATGTTCTTTTCACTCCGCTGAAAACATGGAAGATTTCCAGAAGCAAGTCAGGCAGTCAGCCTCCCTTCTACGCCCACTCCCGCAGGCGTGCGTAGGGAAGAAGTTCGCTTTCTGACATGGAAACCTGTCATTCCTCCAACCCCTCTCTCTTCCCTGATGCCCACATAGATGCTCTTACACTTTTTTCCTGGATGCCTTCCCTCCTTTGGAGCTTGACTGAACCTCCCATCCCGATCACAGGCCTCTATATTCAAGGCATAGCTCAAAAAGTAAAAAGAACATCTTTTTATAAGCCACAGTAATGTGCTAGGCTCTGGCTCAGTGAAAGAACAGACTGGTCAGCCTCTCCACACCACCATAAATTCACTTTAAGTGATAAAATTATTAATTCAGTCTTTACTACCTCCTCTGATGAAGACTGTGTTGGCCAATTATTTCAAGGAATGCCACATTACAAATGGGAACTCATTCACTGAATTGTTTTATAGGCCAGCGTACATCAATTTTGCATAGGCTGTTTTGTTTTTAGAGCTAATTTCTAATCCTAACTCACATCACAGACACATATCTCTGCTTGGATTAATTAAGATCTCAGAGAGAACCTTCTGCTCCATTACCCTCTGTTACTGATTTATAAAAGAGGCCATGAAGCAATGCTCTTAATGATAATGAGGGGGATATTTTATCCCTTAATGCCATTTCTGGTTCCTGTGCCTAAAATGCAAAGAGAGAAGAGACGTGGACATTTCGGGGGATGAAGAGAAAAATCTTTGCTAGCCACGTGGCATTCTTCAGCAGCAGATGCAACCCTTCAGCAGATGACCTATTTTCATCTCCATAAGGAGCATTTTGGTCAGTGATTCCTCACCCTTTAAAACTGTCACCCAACACTAAGGGCACAGACCACCAGGAGCAGGAACTCATTTATACCGCTAATGACATGAAAGAGCTCGACAGGACGAAAAGCAGTAAGGGTCAAAGGAAGATGAATCTTTCTTTGAGAAAAATGAAGGCCAGTGCTAACAGATGGAGACAGGAAGACTGTGCAAGCCCTGYGGGTAAGGACAAGAGGTGTGTGGGAAAGCACCGAGGAAAGACCCCAGGCCAAGTGAGTCCTCCTGAGGGGACTAACCAGGCTGCTCAGCCTCCTCGGCTGAGAGAAGCCACTCAGGCTGATTTTACACAACCAAAGTAAAAATACCCACATCAGCTGTGACTCACTGACCAGAAAAATTCAACAAGGTGGGTAGCGTAACATTCAGGATTTGCCCCTACCAAGCCTCCCACTGTTTGACTGGACAGAAATCCAGCTCCTGGCAGGAGAAGGCACCAGAGGAAAGGCGGAAAAGCTGAGTTACAGCAACAGGACTGGGTTGTTGAAGCGGCCAAAACAGCCAAGGTCCTGGCTCTCAGGACTTTTCCTTTGACTTTATTTGAACTGTAACCCCAAAAAATCCCATTCCCACCACGAATTTCCCATAAACAGGAAGCAGCAGTGAAACTGATAAAAAATGACAGCTTCACAGCACCGTGGAGGGGAATCCTGGGATGCTCCTCTCACAGGCAGTCACCGGTCTGCAAATGCCAGAGAGCTGCAGGCCTTGGGAGGACAGCCCGTATTTACAGGGGATGAGTCCCTGGTAAACAGAGACACCTTTTCCCCCAGTGTGTCCTTCACTGCCTGCTTCTCTGCACCTCCCAGCATCTGCCCACAGTTATTTTCACTGAGAAAATTAGACTATCAAAAAAGGTTATCTTCATTTTAAATGGTTTACTTAATCTCATCCAACCCCAGTTTTAACTATGTTATTTTTGCAAAGTTAAGCAGCATTGGCAAACCAAAAGTGTTTGCCTTTTACTTATCTACAACATCATCACACACAAAATATGCTGTCAAAAGCAGGTCTGCTTCTTTCCAAAAGCACCGAGGAGCTAGTTGGGTAGCCCACAGAACCCACTGGCAGATTTACCCGGGCTGGTCTCTGGTCTCCAGGCACATCTGTCTCTGTGTTTTATACTAATTGGGCAGAAATATAAACCAGAAGTTAAGTGACTTCCCTTATGTCACACAAAAAAATTAACAGAACAGAGAAGCCCTGACTCCTTCAAAACCTACAAGTGACACCAAAGAGGTGAACGGGCCATGTAGATGGGTGTATGCAACACCAGGCCTATAGGAACCATATCCCACTTGCCAGTTTGTACAAGTCTGCTAAAAAAGAATGCTTATCTCAGAGTGCAAACTGATATTTGCCATTTTTGAGAGATTTTTAACAGGAGATTGTGTACCATGACTCAGTTAGTGCCCTTGTTTTCAGACTCAGCAATAAGAGCTTTTATGATTTTTGGATTAAATACTTTTGGTGTACAGGGAAAATTATTCTGCTCTACTACATTTTTTCCATATTTTTTATTTCTTTATTCCAGCTTAATTTTGGTAAAACATGCCAAGAGAGGCACAAGCTGAAACACACAGCATTTACATCAGTTGCTATAGAACAAGAGAGCTGTAATTCATGCTGTCTAGCACTTCTCCACCAAAAACTCCTTGAGCCACTGAAGTGAAGGGGAATTTTACTCTTGCTGAAGCCCTAATCTATCTTGATTCTTCAAAGGACAGGCAGAGTTGCTCTGTCTCATAGCATAAGGAAGACATATATATTCACCAGTAATTTAATAAGCAAAATATTTTGCAATTAAGATGGGTTTGGCAGGTACAAGTAAAAACAGATTAATTGGGTCTGATTGGGTCAAAATAGTATTCAATCTGGGCCACTAAAAGGGAATAAAAGGAGAACCTGCTTACATTTTACAGAGTACTACCTGGAGGCCAGACTTCCTCCCCAGCAGTGCTGAGATGCAGTGCCCTGCTGATTCAGTAGATGTTCAGAGCCGGACAGGACCTTTCCACCGCTCCCTGAGGCACAGCTAATGAAAGCACCACTGTGCTACAGAGCTGCCAAAAGATGATGGCCTTTACTCTGTAAGACTGTTTCGTTGATGCTGATGGCTGTGACTTCTGCAGTTGAGTAAAGACAACGAAGATGTACACTGTACTTGCAGAATACTGCTGGCATTCATTTGCCCCCACACACCATTATTTCTTATCCACCCCATGTTCCTGCATTTTAGCCAGAACCTCTCAGTTCCCAATAGCCAGATTTGGTCCTAGGAGCAGTCACTTGTAAAAAAGCTGTCGAGTAACCAGGAACCTCACAGCAAGGAGTACTTCCAGGAACTGGAACCTGCAAAATAAAAATGCATGCACATGCAAACAGGTAGATGGTGATTCACTTCACACCCCATGGACCCTATACAGTCCGTATGAAGCACGATGTAGCAAACACAGAACTACTTGATCTGTGTGTGGAAATCCTCTCCCAGCTTATGGGGGATGCCTGGGCAACATGAGGTGAGAGTAGAGTTTGTTCTGCATCAGTGCCTCAAGGTTTTCCAGGGCAAGAAAGGCAAGGCCAGGATAACACATTGGAGAAACCACTGCAAGGGATCAGTCAGAGCTGCTCAGTGACAGATCTCCTATGAACTGAAAGCCAAATCAGCCCCCACTCTGGCTACAGATTTACAGAGACCTAAGGACTGCCCAGCTCCCTGGGCATGTGAAGCCCAGCGAGCCCAAAGAACCACATCCACCTTTTCCAGATTCACTATAATGATGGTAATTTCTCACATATACTCTGGCAAGATGGCTCAAAAGCCATGCAGCAGAGCAACCAGAGCTGAAAACACTCTTCCTGGGATTATTACCATATTGTAAGCAATCAGTTTTGCTTCCATTATATTCCTACACAGACACTCTTGAGATTTTTGTTTTGTTTTGTTATTTTAATAGGAGAAGTGTAAGTGCTCTATTTTCCGTTAATTTCTTTACAGACATATTTTCCAGCTGCTTCTGATTATCACCTCTTCATTCAGATCTTCCTTCCCAAAGACAAGATTACAACAAAAATGCCATTTACTGTCCCCATGTTTACAGCATTTCCAAAGCTGACAGTTTGTTCTTCAGGATTGATGGGGGTGAGGGGGTAGGGAAGTTATTTGTTTGTTTTAAAATGAAAACAGGCAGGTTTGGGGAACAGAGAGAATGAAATCTCACAGGGCTCAAGCACTCTTTAAAAAATTCCACAGAAGCAGTTTAATAGCACTAAAGGTTGATTCACATAAGAAATGATGCATCAAATGCATATAATTTTCACTGTTACATCAAGAGCTCGGTCTACATGTATGTCCTCATGCATAGTCAAAGCCTGCAATGCAAATAAGGCTGAGTCAGACTGCAAAAAGGCTGTTTCATTCTCTGACATGAAACATATGTTAAGAGCATGCTCTCTTTACAAAGTTCAGCAAAAATTCTGAGTACATTGATTTAGATACCAACATGAATTCTGACAACAAATTCCTTGAAGAAGATACCTCTATTTGCATCTTTCCAGCCTGTGCTCTAAGTGGCTGCACCCCAATAAAGAGAAAATGCATAGTCTAAATTCTAAGGCCAAAAGTTTCAAAGTATTTAGTAATTTTAGATGCCCCCTCTGAGATGCTTTGGATATGCTAAAGTTGCAGAAGATGAGAGCTCAGCATTTTCTAAATGTCAAGCTCTCTCCAAATTCAGATGTAATAGCTTAGGCACCTAGTTCTATATTTGGGCACATTCAAGTTTAAATACTGACAGTTCCAGCACATAGTAATAATTCATACTCTTTCCCGAGATCCAAATTCCTATTGTCAATATAGTTAGTCACTTAAATGTAAGCAGCTTGATTTCTTAGGTACTTATTGGCTTCTCTTTCAGTTGCGTTTGCTCACCATCTCTGAAAATCATACTATTTTTATTTAGGAGTCCAAACACAGAATTAAGTGTAGCATGATATTTAACAGTCATAACAAGTGTTACTGGCCAGAGGTCTCAATACTTTGCAACAGTAATGAAGTACCACAATCCTTTCATAGATGGCAAAACTTAAGTGAGAAAGACATCTTACTCCAGTGGAGATGATCTAAAAAAAGAAAGAGATCTTAAAAAAAAAAAAAAAAAAAAAAGAAAGATCTAAAAAAAGCTTTAAATGGGAAACGTGCAAAGACTGCAGTATTACAAGCTTTTACAAAGGCAACACATTGGAGACCCTTCAATAGCCAAACACGTCACTGAAGTTAGGCAAGAAACTAGCCAGATACTTAACAGATGCAAGGCTTGCTTAGAAGACTAAAGCAAGCTACCATTTCATAGCAAGAGATTTGATCATTATCATCTAAAAGCAAAACAGCAAACATTAAACAATTAACCTTCTGACAAACAGTCCTAACAAGGAACTTCCCCAACAGCAAACTTGTGGACCAAGAGGTGGTGCGCCACTTAAGCAGCTCATTTGGGAAATTTAATCCTTTAACAGTATCGGTATGTAACACCAATCCCCTAAGTGGCTGAATGTTAGCAAGTCCTATGCACCACCAAGGACTGCGATTGAAGAATCTAAGGACAAACTATAGCACTGGGAATTCCCCAGAAGTGGGCATCCTCCACCTTCAAACAAGAACCCCTGACGTAGTCATGATTCAGGGAACAATTTTCCATTGCTGCATATAAAATAGCAGTCAAAGCAGTATCTGTTTCAGATGTCAGTTAAAGCTATGCTGAAACAGGTAAATACCAGTTCATTTAGATTGCTGATTTGCTTTCTGCCTTCTACACTTCCAGTTGAATCTGAAGATGTACTTTTCCCAGTTTCTCTCCTGTTTCATCTTCTGCATAAAGGCAGTGCTGGGCCTCACACCACAGCAGTTGTATCTTTTTTCTTTTCAAACTCTAGGCCAAGGTTCCATTTACGAATGTTGATAAAAATGCTTTTGACAAGAAGTATAAATTGCAATATTAAATGAACAGGAGCCTGCCATCCTGATGAAAATTTACAAACTGTAAAAGTAACTAACAGAACTTGGCCAGAGAGTCCAGACTTACAAACATGGCTTCAATAACAGCTCCATAAGAAGTTGTTTGTTTTGGTTGGGGTCTTTAGAAAAGAAAATGGTTAATTTGAAAGCGGCATATTTTATGTAGTTGTCAACAGTTTTCTGCTGCTTTTTGTTCTGTTGCTGTTTTGCATTATCAAGAATGATTAGTCAGGGAAAAGCTGCACTTTCAGGGCAGAAGAGGATGCCAAGTGCCTGCGGACTACATAGGATAGGGAAATACTGTTTCACTTGTAACTCCATGCAGTGAGAGATTAACGGGTGGTTCTCGTTTCTGCTAACCTTATTTCCTGCAGCGTCACCATGCCAGTGCAGGGAGCACTCCATCTTCATGGGCTCCACACGGCTCAGACCAGGAGTAAGTTTCTGCAGTAGTGGGGCCATCTCCCCACACAAAACAACAAATTCAGTTGTTAATTGGACTATTTAAATCTAGACTAACTCTAGGGACCTCAGCAGACATACTGAAGATTTACGTTAACAAATGTGAATACGGGATCTCTTGCTCTACACAGGTAAACAATTTATTAGAGAGAATGTAAGAAACCAGACATAATGCCTTAACTGCATTTTTTCCACACAGGTCTCCACCCTTCACAATAAATCTAGCCTTGACAGCTAACTGAATATTTCTGCCCAGGAACCCAGGTAGGTAGGTTGGTTGCTCGTTGGCTGGCAACCCCACTGCTGTGTTTAAAGGTCTTTATAAATTAACGTCAATGCTTCACGTAATTGTTTTTTCAACCTGGTCAGGTTTCTGTGCACTCTAATTGTTCTATAGCAATGTGGTAAACACTTCCTGCAGACAATTTGTTAGGAAGTTTGGATTTTATATAACCCAGGAAATGAAGTCACCAGACCTGTGGGCTGCCTGTAATGATTCAGTCCCCTGGTTCCTGCAACAAGCAGGCACTTCAGACAAAAATCCAGAGGCAATGATAAACTGGTGGAAAGAAAAAGGGTGCATAAGAGTTTCTCCATTCACTCTATTCATATTCAGAAATTCAGAAAGTTGCAAAGAACTTCCACAGACTTCCAGCCATTTATTTTTATCCTTGGTGCCAAAATTATAAATAAATTCTGATCCCTCTCCTCCCCTTGTCTTCATTGCATTGGGGAACAGAACGGGACACGACGCGTAGGAGGGGATTGAAGTTTCTGTCCGTATCTTTTCACTAAAGCAGCACCACTTTTTTTCTTTACTTCATATTTCTGTTGGTTACAAAATACACAAGTCCATTTCTATTAACTTCCCTGCTTTTGCATCATCAATCACTTCATCAATGCTCTGGAAAAACGCTATATAGCTACAGCTAGCGCAGCATTGCCCAAAATGGCCTAAGGGCTCTGAAAAGTTCATAGCTTCCTAGTTCAAAATTAACTTGGATTTGACTCTTTGGAGCTTTCTGCAGGTTTTATTTGTTTCAGAAAGCCTTCGAGGAAATTCAGGGAAGTGTAAGATGCTTTCTGACTTAGAACATTATTTGCATTTTACCTGAATAACTGTTTCTGGGGAAAAGGGATAATAAGATCAAATTATAGTGCACTGATATTTCTAGAACTTGAAGAAAGTGGCGGACTGCTGGGATCCTCCAAATGAGTGCTTTCTTAGTGCACACCAAAATCATTTCCACATGATTTGCCAAGCACTGCCACATTTTGAACCTCAGTTATGGCACTGTCCCTATGCAGGTGCTCAGAATTAGATTTACGCTTTTGTGCCTATTCCATCCTTCTACTTCATCTAACATTAAAATTATCTTTTTTTTAAGTTTGTTTTATATAGCAGAAATATTAGTTCTCGATGTAATCCTCTTCTTGAAAGATTTGTTGCCTGTCTTTATGAAATGGAAAAAGTTGTCTCCTTCGCTGTGAGTCAATCTCCTGAGCCACGCTATTCTGTGGCCATGGAAGCTCTTGTCTAGCCTTCACCACCATGCAGCTGTGGTGTATGACCTCAACACAGTCTTCCCCCGAAGTCCTCTAACTACGTAAGAGGAACCAAAATATTAGTAAGCAGAACAACGTTTCCTCCCAATGGTCACAACAAATGCCATTGCAAAGAAGGAGGAAAAGGAGAGACAAAAGATAAAATGTAAAAAGACTAAAGGAATTTCACATTGCAGACAAAGGAATAATCCTTGGCTGCCTAATATCCTGGAAAATATTCCCCATTTAATAAAAATAAAAGTTTAAATCAGGAAATCTATTCAATCCATATATGTTCAAGTGGTAAGATCAAACCACAACATCATCTGCTTCTGCATCAACTGGCTTTGGGGACAGTTACTGGAACCTGAGGACTTCCGCACGTCTCAGCTTTCTACAAAGGGAGGAGCAATTGCTCTGCAAACCGCTATCCATTCTTCTTTAGCAAAGCAATTTAAATGCTGTATGACCTTCATTGTTGATGCGGGTGGGCGCACTTAGGTATCTTCTCCCTTATCCATCCGACACATAGGCAGAGGGTTGAATTGGTACAGCTCCTACCATCCCATTACTGCAGTAATGACCTTCTCCCAGAACTATACCACAACTGCAAATCTGGGTCTGCTGCTGGCATGCACAGTTTAACAGAGTGCTACATTATCCTTACACTGCTGCAAACACTATCAGGGCTTAGCACAAACCAGTATTTGCCTGTGAACTCTGACTCTGAATTCAGCAAAATGTAGCCTGTGCCATAACTGGCAGGTTTCTTTTCTGGCAGGGACACACAGAAAAATCTGAGTTGGAGAGGAGAAGGAGGAGAAATCTGAATGATCACATTGGGGCTAAACAACCAGGGTGGTAGCAAGCAGATGAGAAGAGGTAAGGGAAGGTCTGAGTCACCCTTGCTGCACTTGAATCCTGACTGGTCAGATCAGGCTTTACGCTAGCCCCATTTCAACATGGCACATGAAGGGAATGAGTAGAAGTCAAATACCTTTTTGAGTTTCTTGGAAATTACCAGTGAAAGCAAAGAGCAGAAAAAAACAGGTGGGCCTAGCATGTGTGGAGATAGAAAACAGGTAGTGAAAGATACAGCACCAACAGTCTCAGGGGAATAAGGAAAACAAGAGAATTTTGGCTCCCCCCATTACAGAACATAATCGTCTACCATTAGATGCCATTTAGATGTACTTACCCTACTTTGATTAAATGCACATAGCCTCTTTCCTTTTATTGTCTTTGATATTTCAAAGCTATTAGCTATACTGCAGAATTTACTTTATTTTGTTCAATTTTGCTCTCACTGAGGTTCTTCTCTTCAGAGGTCACTTGATCCTGAAGCCAATGATAAAATTCATCTTCAAAAGAGGAGTGGAAATAAAATTAGAATTAAAAAAAAAAAAAAATCCTTCTGGAGAGCATCCTGCCGACAGCCTGTCCCACTGAATTTGATAGGAATACCCCTGGAAATTAAGCAAGCCTGGTTTATCCTTCCATTACCCTCAATGCTGACATTTATTAATTCCCAAGCATAACAACAGTTCTGTTGCATGTTTTTACATATTATGCATGCACTCACGCTGCTAAGTTCTTCACAGTTGGAAAATAGATTCAGAGCTTCAAATGGGTAAGAGAGGCAACAGTCATAAGTAAATCCCAAGGGAGAAATAAAAGGACTTAATAGCAGGCTATTATTAAACTCTATTTGATATATTAAAAAATCACAAGGAAGCCTGTCAAAAAAATTACCATGATCAAATAAATTACGAGGCAAAGCTGCCAGTCATGTCTTGCAAACGGGTACAGCAGAGACACGATGGGAAATAAAATACCCAGAGCCCAGCACAAAATCAGGCTTGCACTGTCAAACACACGCCTGTCCTGCTCACGGCCCCCCTGCCTCCATCCAGCCTGCACCGGCTGCCACCTCGACACCTCGTCCTGCACTCCCGGCCGGCCACGCAGCGGCTGAGGGTGCTGCACAGGCTCAGCGTTGGGGCTGGGAGCCCCACTCCCACTTCATTCCACCTCCTCCCTAGTGAAACCGTTCTTCTCCTCAGCTCCTCGTTATCTCCTGCCTACGCACCCGTTGTATTCACATGTACTTTGCCACTTTGCAAAGTGCTCTTGGGATTACTTAGGTACTGCACCAACCCAAAGTTGCTCCGCTTTACAGYGCCGCAATCCTGGCTTTATAAAACTCAACCTCACACAGCGGAGAACTGCCAGAGAGATTAACTTCAAAATATTCCCGTTAAAGTGCACGGTGTCAAAACTCTGCACAGTATATCGCAACCAGCACTTCTTCAAGACAGAGGTTTGCCCAGTGAAGCACCTAAGGGGCAGGCAGGGGGGAAGCCAAGGCTGGACATGCAGCCTCTTCTCTCTCCTTTGTGCCCAGTCGTGTCAGTACCGCCCAGGTGTGGCTGTATAACCCAAGCTTCTCTTTCCGCAGTCCTCCATATGTGCATTTCCCAGGGACATGTGACTACGAGTTTAAAGCAGTAACAGTATTCTAGCCTAACGGCGTAACAGTATAGCAAGGCAAAGCTTGGAGGAAGAAGCAGTACTTTTCCCGGTCAAAGCTGGAGAAAAGAGAAAAGCATTTGGGCACCTGAGGCCTTTTTCAGATTTTAGGAAGTTAAAGGCTGCACCAGGGGAATTTGAGAGTTAAGATAGATTTTTTTTCTTCAGCTTGTAATATCAGTGTAATCTCAGGTAATTTTTCCCCCCTTCATTGCATTTACTAGAGCTTTTGTTTGCTTGATTGTTTCCCAAGTTGCAAGTGGCAAGCTGAGATTCTGAAACCCTGACAAATCCTAGTCAAGAAAAAGCAGCCAGAAGCCTGGGTGGCTCCAGGGGACGTGTGTGCTTCCACACCTTGGTGCCCCTGTGCACTTCTTAACTTACTCCATTTAAATAAAAGTTTAGAGAGCAAAAACATTGCTCTGCTTACATTTTCAGATGCTTCTTGCTTCTTGCTGTCCCCCCAAAAAGCACTGCTTCAATTTAAGGGACATCAAGAGCTTCTGTTTGGTCGCTTTTTTTTTTTTCCTCAAACAGTTTAAAATCTTGATAATCTCTAACCTAGCTGTCAAATCTAGTGCGCTTAAGCGAGAAAACCCACTGACGTCAACAGAACTACTCACATGAATAGTTACAGCTTGATTTGGCCTTAAGGCTTTAGATGTGTTTAAACCATTTAGATCAATTCTAGGCCTCAGATTGCTTTTGCAGTTTCAACCATTTAAAACAAGAAGCAGCCTGGAGGAGGCCACAGAGGGAGCACGGGGGAGACAGCAGAGCTGCCACCACTTCTTTCACCATGGAATGCTGTTCGTGGTAGTCCAGGTGCACTGACACCAGCTAAGGCTTTCTGCACACACCCTGAAAAGCCCTTCTCCCAAGGCAAAAAGTCAGAAAAACCAAACCCTACCCCACGTCTTCAGTCCACGGTTGTTCTGCAAACACCCCTAACCATTTATTTCAAAGCAAACAGAAAGCGTTTGGCAACCGAGCACAACTCCAAATGCTCTCAGAAGTGCCAGCTCTACACAGAGAAACCCCGTGGCAGTAAGAGGCTGTGCTAGCAGGACTGCAAGGCAGGGAGGCCCTCGCTGCTGCAGATGCAGTAACTTCCCACTGTGACAACAGCTTCTGCAGAAACCAGCCATCTTCCCCCAAGGAAACCCAAGAGATTTAAAATAATAATAATAAATAATAATAATAAAATAAGACACCCCTGCCCCTGATGACTGGTGACCTAATCTTTGGGGGAAAGATGGCGTAATACATCCAGCATGTGAATCACAATCCTGCACAAATTGGGTGTTCAATTTCAGCAGTCCCACTGGCATCAATATACTTAAGCAATCGATCAAATCCAGGCCAAACTGTTAGATGACGTTCAACTCCTAACTTGCACTATATAAAAGGGAACATTTGCACCTTGGGCTTTAGCAGTGGAGGGTTTGAACACAAATCTGTTTTGAAGAGCACGTTTTGTTATCCTCACTTCCTTCGTTTGTATTGAGCTGTCACTGACATTTATTCTTGCTTGTTGCTCACAATCCTCAGGACAACTACTGTTATCCTTTGAACAACTAGCTCACTGCCAATGGGTTTTATGCAATATTGCACAGAGAACCTGTCAGACWACTCATCCTTGCACGTCCCTCCCAAAAAAGAGTCCAGGACCCTAAGAGAAGAGAGTGTGCTTGTTGGTAGAAAGGCTGTTTTGCCCCAGGGTTCTTCCTCTGTCCATCTCTCTTTGCCTCCACATTCAGCTACGGCACCTGTAGCACAGAGAGATTCACTAGTCACTATACAACTTGGCTGTCACCTGATACTTCAAGACAAAAAGGTAAAGCAGAATGGAAGAGTTACTGATATGTATATGGCATACGCCCATCTGCAAGGAATATATATATTTTTAAAAAGTAAACAAAAAACCCTACACCACAACCCTAGATCACTCTGCAGTGAGCACAAATACCATATTTGGGAACATGCAGACTACGTCCCTACCATTCAGCTCAACAAGCCTCACTCCTCCAGTGCTCCTCTATACCCCTCAAGCTATGTCCACAGTTATCTCCAGCTCTCTGTCTCAGCCCTGACCTCATATGCTGGCACCCGATGTCCTTTCCCATTCCCTACACACCCTCCCACACACACTCTTTCCTATGTCTCTAATGTGTCTCTGGCCCACTGACCAGACATGAGGCAGTACATGTCACGACAGGTTCAGAGCCAAATGCACAACAACCCCCTGGTTCCCAAACACACTTTTGGCCAGCTCTGCCTGACTGGCAGGGAAGTCCCAGCAGAAGTAAGGGCTGAGCCTTCCCTGCATCCCCCACAGCTGGGTATTACGGGGTCACTACCTGCTGCTGAGTCCTGCAGAGCCTTCAGGAAGATCTTGCTGCCAGGTTGCTTGAACATGGCTCCTGGACTGAAAAGCAATCAGGGGACTTATACAATGAGAGACAATCTGACTCTGAAAGCCTTTTCTCCTTAGGTACCCTCCTTGAAATGACGGGGAGATTGTAAATTATCCCCAAACCAAGCACTGCAATGCCCAGAAATTCTCAGCTAATACGCTGTACATTGAGGTACAATTATGTTAATGTATTTGACAAACATCTAGTAATAAAAGTGCAACTATAGCATCCAGACTGCCCAAAGTAGGCCCTGAAGTGATGCTAGGCAATAATTTTAGGATGATGATGTGGACATTCTTGTGCCAGTATAGGCCAGGAGACAGAGGGGATTACTGCGACTACCTCAAAGAAAGTACAACAGCATTGCTTCAGCGTAATCTCTGCCTGGACCTATCTATCATCACAGAGGCTGGGCCATGAAGCTCTATTTTAATATGGTCTCACTGAAAGCCATTCTTCTATCCACTTCCTCTTGTTTATTATTCTTTCAAATATCTGATAAGATACTTTTCAACTGTGGCCATTCACTTTCTGTTTGCGTAGGTCTTGGGTTCATCACAAGCTACAAGGTCAGCATTAATCTAAACAATGGTTGGTTGTGGGCAATTTTGCCAAGTGGAAAACACTCTAAAGGCTAGATTGTTATCATCAATAGGGCAACGAGCAGGCGGGAGAAACAAGCCCTACATAACACGTACGGATGAAGCAGAGCTACTCAGATGCCCGGTCATGGGTGTAGCACATGCACTAGAAGCCATGGCTTCTGCCCAGGGATCGTTAAGAAGGAAAAGTAGGGAGAGGAGAAGGAGGAGCCTCCCTTCTGCCCCAACACGTCAGCATGGCCAGCTGGCCAGGCACCTGTGAGGAGGATGGAGGAGCCATTCAAAAGGTGCAGGAAGCTATCTGCCTTCTACCTGCAGAGCGTGTTTAAGGCAATGAAATAGCTTGTAAAGCATGCCTTTTCCAGCTGTGCCCCATGCTGTCATCCAGCCCACAGCAAGATCTTTTATGGGCAATGTACTGACAAAGTGCCCTGAAGAAAATTCAAAAACAAAACCAAAACTCAGTAAAACAAGCAAAATAATTAGTCTGCATGAAACCTTTAAAAGTAATTTCTTTGAGGACTGGTGATCGATAGCAGACACAAAAGAGTAAAGCTCCATTGGTTTGTAATATCAAAATATTATAACTGTATTTACAGTTTGTCATTTGTAGAGCCAAAACCTTCCAAAATATATACCCTAAACCTGGAAAACATGCAGCTTATCTCTCATCCTTTACATTCCCTTCTTCAAAATGCACCCCTTCCTGCAATCTCACCAGCAGTGACTCACGCTAACCTAATGAAAAAAATTAAAATCCCAACAGTAAAGGAAAAAAAAAAAAAAGGACAACTACTAATCAAGCCTTGCTTATGCAAGCAATTTCATAATCCTGTTTTACACAAATCCATTTTCTGTAGGTCATCTGTCCATGAGATACACTGTGTTTCTTCTTGCCTACCTGTATGTTTCTCAGGTTGGGACTAAGCATGATGAAGACTGTAGTGCTAATACCCATCTATTATGATTAATGGAACAAACTGCAAGCGATGTTTGTTCTCCAGGTTTTGTTTGACCTCCAGATTGGCATATCAACCTTTCCGGAGTCTAAAGCTCTTTGCAAAGGGAAGGTAGATACAAGCACTAGCAGTACAGGCAGCCCAGCCAAAGAGTGTTAACCCTGACTCAGGAAAACAGCAGCTCAAGAGGATAAATCTCTATGGCAATGTAATTGTTGGTCTCTCTAAGAAGAATGGTAGCTAGCACTTTTCTGTGATTGTTATTTTGCGATGAGAGACATAAATCAACTAAACAATTTCTTTCCTCTGCTCAATATTCATGGTTTGCAGGAGCTGCTACCTTAAGAGAGATCTGATCTAGAGGCCTTCAAGGGAACCATTCCTAATTCTCTCATTAAACACCTCTGAGATATCCTGTTCTCTATATTACTTTTATAAACACCTGAAGTAAAAATATTTACATTATGAGTTAACTATTCACTCTGATTGTGCAGTAACCTTGGGCTGACAATCCATATTGTGTTTTTTTAAGTCCCATTTTGTTCGGCAATTGTTCAACACACAATGGTCTGATGGCCCAGCTGCAGCCAAGAAGCACACCACAAAGCCGATGAAAAGTGCAGGCACCCAAAACTGATTCTCTGGCCATCGTCATGCCACCGCCCAGCTAGCAAGGCCAGTTATCTAGTCCCTCTCAGTCAGACCAGCCACCAACGGCTCCAAAAGGTCAAAAGATCTGCTGGGGATGGCAGGACTGAGGGGAAGTCATTGTGACTTAAGCCATTGTGAGGTGTGGCAGCATAGCAGCTGCTGATTTAAAGCTTTACAACCATGGAAGATTTTTATATGTTGAGGTAAGCCTCCAAAAGCAGCCAAGGATGAGGGCTCAGCTCTCACAAGATCAAAGCTGTTGTATTTGGGGCAATTACTTTGAAATGGTGAACTTTGAAGGGAAAAAGGTGAGGGACTAATTCAGTCTGTATTACAAGTAGTTTGCTACTCTTCACTTCTGCAGCTATACACATCTACACATACTGCTAGCACACTCGCTAAAGCAAATTTCCTACAAGGATATTTAATCCTGTTCATCAAGAACAAGGTCAATGAGGGAAGCAAGATTAGATATTTCAAGAGACATGTGATAGTTCCCTTCTGTTGCCATAACAAAGAAAGGTACTTTAAATCAACACTGCTAAGCTGAATTCAGATCTAAGCAGCCCTCTCTGCAGAAGAATCATCTCCCCCCCCAGTGCCTCTCTCTCGTTACGAGACGGGCTGCCGCAGTCAGAGTTGTATCACAACTATACATGGCCTTCCCTTAGCAACCAGCTTAACTTTATTGATTCGATAGTTGATTATTATGGCAACAAGCTCAATTCTAACTGTTTATAAACTTTTTAAAAGGTCATCAAGAAAACAGAAATAAAAGCTGTTTTTCTTGACTGTTTTTGTGGCATGCAGAACCCATGAAGCTATTGGGAGAAACACAACAAAAATGCAACAGGAAGGGAAGACAAAACCCAAAAATCCCAAACTAACAAAGGGAGGACGTGCCCGTGGCTGTGGCAGGGATACCTGTATTCTCTTCTCAGCTCTGCCATGAGTTTCCTCAGTGACCTTGGATGGGAACTGGGTCTCCCACTGTCATTTGTGCTTTGGAAAGTCTCTCCCTCCAGCTCTGTGGACCTTACCTTAAAATTTTTATTTTAGAGGCTGCTTTGTTGTGGTTTTTTTTTTTAATCCCAGGAAGAGGTCATGGATAACTTCTTAAAAAAGAGTTAAGAAACAAAAGTGAGTTTACTGTTTTTAAAAAGTACAGGATTTGCAGGCAGTTGGTTGTAGGATTTCATCATCACCTGGCAGAGTAACCTCTCCCCCAGCTGTGTAGCTGTGAAGATACCTGAGTCAAATGTGCATGCCCAGTCTGCAATACCCCGAAAAGCAACGATCTGGCTTTCTTCAACTCTATTCTGTAGCTCTGACCGGAAGCCCAACACAAATTATATCAGAGAACTACAAGATCACACATAATATTCCTGTTCCARTCACTCAAAGCTGATATTCCTTTGACAGCACTGCCTGATTCCACCTGCACACAGAGAGTCCTTCTTAACCCCACAAAAAACACAACAGCGAGTTTGTAAAGTAAGCAAAGAGCAGACTATATGGTGGCCAATTTCTTGTTCAGAGGTTTGTCTGGGAAGAATTCCAACTCATGTGATGTGTGAGACCCCATCTTATTGTTAAAAGGAAATATCACTTAGCAATATTTTAAATTTCAAGACAAGGAATAGCTAACTAAATATCAACATTTTAAAATAAAAGAACAGCATTTCCTCCTCTGCTTCACCTGAGTTACTCATAGGTAGCTCATATCACTTGTGCTTTCTTATAGAGTTCTCAGAAACTGATTTGATAATTATTTTAGAAATTAAAATAATGGCTAGTTTTACACCATCATTTGAATTAGATCTGTGTGAGCAAACTACTGCATTTCCTGAACATCACGAATATTATCCTTATGAATGAATCAACTATTTCCAAATATGGATTGGAAAATATTCAGCTACCAGATATTTGGAAGAGCAAGCACCAAAACAGGCTCAGAAGTCTGATACAGATGTCTAGGACTCAAGAAAGCATTCCATCCAATCAGTCGCTGGATTTAGAGTCAGTCATCTCTCTGAGTCACCCATTTCATTGCTATTCTTCACTTATTTTGGGTGCGGACTGAAAGCAGTTGCTCTTAGTTCCTGAAAACTCTATGTTGTGAAATTCCCACACCCCAAAGCAAAAGAAATAGAGAAAAAAAGATGGCAGTTTCCTTCTGCAATGAGCCCGCTCCCTTTATGCAGCAGCTTCTTTTCCACCTCCCCTACTGCTGCTGATGTGCACGGCAAATGCCTGCTGCCAACCAGTATTGCCCATCTTCTAAGCTTTCCAAGTTCCTACTTCTCTGCTCTACTCAACAAGAATTATTTATTGCAGGGTTTTGTACTGGTGCCTGTGACCGTAGTCTTTGAGGCCTTGCATCTGTTAACCATGTTCTCTCATTAAGGTTCCCACAACAAACAAAAGCCTCAAAAGTCTCCTTTCTTCCTGCTTGTTTCATAATGATGCCCTTCATTCTCTGTCCATCATAGCTCGTACTTTATCCATCTTATTTCCATTATAAGTTCAAAATCTCAGCATTCCAAAGCAGCATCCAAACAAAAGACTCTCCAGATATGAATGCCATCTCAAATCAATTACCAGGGTATTCATCCTTCACAATAATATCTCTATTATATTCTCTTCCTATTGAATTCAAAGATTACACTGCTGACATGCTTTCAGGGTTTATGGCAGTGGTGGTGGGGAGAGAAAAAACCACTCTCATAGCTAGTCAAGAGAATCGTGTTTTGCAAGTTCCTTAAAAGTTAAATCCTAAGCAAGAGGAACAAGGAGCATCCTTTGTGTTACATGTGTACAATGTACATAACACAGAAGCGCCTGACACACCCGCAAGGTGCTGCCAGAATGCAGTCATCATCAGACAAAACCAAATTCAGTGTTAGGAGGATGACATTTCCATTGGAGAAAATAAGAACTGCACCTGCATTTAGCCCTCTCTGAATCACATTACTCCAAAACAAATGGAGACCACAGAGAACACTTGCCTCTTAAGAAAAGCAGCAGGTCCAACAAACCATCAGCAACCAAGCATTAGTTATCATAATTAGCAATTTTAAGATTCAGAGTTTTTTTAATTAAGGGATGGATAGTTTGGGTTATAGCAAACTAACTAAAAGATTCAATAAAAGAGTCTAATAACTGTTTGTGCCAGGAATCTCCATTTAAGTATCTTGTAGCACTTTGATTATGCTTGAAAATTTTATATATACAATAAATGTTTAAAGAGGTCGAGTGCGAGCATGAAAACATTTTTGTATTATATTCAAAATAACCAATCCCCTGCTATAACACGCTGAACATGAGCAAGATTATGCAATAACTCATCAATACAGGTAACACTGCGCTGACAACTAAACTCAGCTTGCCCTTTTCTAAATACCTTCAAAAATGTTTAACACATTCCAGACTGTACAGTCATGCATGTCAACTAGGACTGGGTACACTAAAACCATAAAGAAATACATGCAGCCTCCAAAAACCACAGCATGCTTCATGATTCATTCTCCCATATCAAACCTCCTTTCATTTCTTGTCTCTTTCTACTGTTTGCATCTGAAGTTAAAGCCCTTCACAGCCAGGATTCTCCCTTTACTTGTTTTGCACTCCTACTTCTAATAAAGCCCTTTGGCACCGTGTCAACATAAACAAAACAAGAACAAATAATAGAAAGTGCTGATTATAGGCATGTTTATCAGACCTCTGAGTCCAACAGCCATTAACCACAGCCTTCTATGACACTGTCAATATCTCTTCATAGGCAGCCAAAACGATATTACAGAGATGCTGCAAAGACCACGTCATGAATCACTTTGCTAGTTCACACAGCTGATGTGTTCGGGAACACAGAAGTCAAGTGAAAACTCCAACACTGGCTCATGAAGCTAGTCTGTGTTAGAAAGGCCTCATGGTTAGCACCCAGTAGTTAAGCATTGATTTATTCTGGTTTTCAGTCTGTGCTCTGGATAAAAAAGCAAGCCTTGAGGAAAGGATTATGGAGAGTTTTCTGGATTGGACTTTACATTTCCCTCCCTACCAGAGGAGCACACACAGCTCATATTGAGGGTGGGTGCATTGTTCCAAAATGAGCTAGCAAAAATACACTTACTTGTTTATAGACTGCGTTACTGTCATTACATGGAAAAAATGCTGAAGCAGCATGAAGTATCCAAAATCTCCTTCTGAAATTCCATCTTTCAGGTGAACTCAGAAGCAACTTTAAGTTGGCCATATGGTACGTCCTATATATTTCAAGTGTTCAAACTGCAGACATATTCTGGATTAGAAGAAAAATTATTAGTTAACCCAGTGCTCCTCCCTACAATAGTTTAACACATAATTTTAATATAGTAACTGTACTTTTATACTTTAATGTGCTCTTTAATTCACATTTCTAGTACCAGCCAATAAGATTTAGCTTCTCTATGCAAGTTTCATTTTCATTCTTGCCAAATTATAAGTTATTAAAGGATTTTACTCAAAAATTCCAAAAGAAAAAACACCTTTCTATGAGAAAGTCAGAATACTTTTCATTCAAAAAAAAAGTTGTAAAAAGTGACAGCCCAGGGGCTATGATATAAATTGTTATAAACCTTTTCATATGGTATTGTGAATGCTTTTTATATGGTATGATGGGTGCTATTGTTTACTACAACTACTATATTGTACGTTTACCAGAAACTCTTCAGAAATCAAGGCAGAACTTGATCCAATTCCCGCTGAAGTAAATACAGATTTTTTCTGAAGACAAGACAGCTTTCTACACACTTGAAAAGAGTTCACCATATTCCCAATGGGCAAGCTAAGCAGTAATAAGCTTAAATTTTAGCAAGAAAGATTTGGTCTTGATATTAGGAAAAACTCCGAAGTATATTGCCTGCGGAGGTCATCAGATATTTGTCACAGGAGGCACTGAACACAAACCTCCATCAGGATTCATTGTTCTTGGTGATCTCCTGCCTTCAGAGAGATGGACCTGATGGCCTCCAGCAGCTCCTACCCAATCTTTCTATGAACCCATGACCCCAAGAAGCAGTTTTACAAATAGAATTAATGCAGCATATTTCCTACAGATTTCTGTCCTACAACTCCTAATGCTTCCCTGCTCAGTCAACTCTCTCCTGTGTGCCAAGTGGCTTTCCTCCTCTGTGTGTTTTCCCCACCACTCCACACTGGGCTAGCCAAGTGACAGCACGTGCTTTGACCAGTCTTGGAGCTACCTGTGTGCACCGCCACTGACCAGATGACTACTACCTCTGGGAAGACAGAAAGTGCAGGATTATAACCTCCTTTGCAATGGAGGCATTCTTTTGACTCTCCTTTCTATACCTAGCCATCGGGGTTTTTCTTTTTTTTTTTCAGGAAATTATCATCTCTATTCCTGCTAGCCATTCAACAATATATGTGGAAAATGGGTTAAAACAAATAGAAAAGTTGTCTGAAGATAAGTGGAGGAACTGAAAGATATAAACAGTGTGATAACATTAGCCTCGTCAAAAATGGGACTTTGGATTAATCTCCAATGGGGCAAGTTTGTTAAAAGTTTTGAATCTTTTTCAAACTAAAAATTAAAAAAAAATGAAAGCAAGGAAATTTTATGACACTAAATTTCCTTAGCGAAGTTTCTGTAAAATACAAAGAGCCTTAAGTCATCACATGAATCACTGACAATTTAATCAGCTTCTGGGAGTTTGTCATCCTCATCAAGAGTTGAATTTAAGACCTTCAAAAAGTTCTTTCACTCCATTTATGAACTGCTGCACCTACTGATTCAGCCACCCACACCACACTTTAGACTACCAGAGATTCAGCCAAGAATCCAGAAAGCTAATATTCATTTTAGAGGCTAAATGAGCTCCTACCAATGTAACCCCTAGGTCTCAAGAAGCAGCAGCAGCACATTTTCTTCAGATGGGAGAGCTTTAGGAAATCATTAATACTCTAAAATGGAGCATCATCAGGTGAGAGCTCCTTTCACCCAAATGCAGCAATCTTCACAGACATTTTTGAAAGCCTTTATGTGAACAGCAGTGGGAGACCCCATACACTGCAAGAGGCAGAGCAGGTGCAAAATCCAGTGCCAGATTCATCTCATCTACCCTAGAGCTCTCCTGGAAAAGAACTTTAGACTGTTAACACACTTAGACCAGGAGTTATTTTTTAAAATAAAATTACTTAGCAGGAATGTATGTGGCACATAACAGGGGCAGCCTTTTAGAACTAAAGCTCTGTAGGTCACAATCTGCTCTTTTGCCAGATTAAATGAATACTGCCATCAATGACAACAAAGCCCACAGTTCAAGGTTCTTGGGATGAGAGATCTTCAAACCCTAAAACATTAACATCTCAGATCCCCAAAAGTGTGAGCAGCACACTTCCTGATTCTTCTTCAGAGTGAAATAATAGCACCAACAGTGTAGCTGTCCTGTTTTAACCTTCTTTATCAGTTACATAATTTATGATATATCTGATGATGTCTTTGCAGAAAAGCCAGTGTTGAGATTTCTTAGCATCTCTGGGCAAAGAATCATGCTGAAGTACAAACAAGTGCAACAATAAATAGCAGGTTAGCTATTTCTTCTGGCTTCTTTGGAAGAAGTCTTGTATTTCAGCTTTACACAAATGGTGACCCTTTAAGGTGAAGAACACCACAGTTGCATGACTTTTATGGTTCAATTTTGGCTACAGTCTGAAAAAAACCTTGAGACTTTTTCTAAGAAAAGGGTTTGTCTGTCATTGAAAAGACAAGGGCAAAGTGTTCAGTACCCCGTAATTTGAGCACCTGGTACAATGTCATTCAGTTGCCTGCAGATTTGTGGATATTGTGCGATTGAAATTTCTGTAAATGAGATCAACATATTTGCAATACCTCATTTTGTTTTCTGTTCCTTGACTTTTACTGACATCCAGTGGAGACACACTCAAACCTCCTTCAAGTGCCAATACCACCTCCTTTCTTGTAAAGCACCTCTAAGTTAAGTTATCAATGGGATGGAAAGCCTGCCTTGAATGTATCTGTTTTTTCTTGAAGGTTCTTCCTTGTTTAGTCTGTTCACAATACACATTTCTTTACAAATTCAAACCTTAAAACTGTTTCATTATTTTCAAACACCACTTATTCCCAGTTCTGACAAAACCATTCTCATGGTTTAGTTTCTGTTGCACTGGTACAATTTCCTATTCTCCTCCTTCTTCTTTTTATCAACCTACAAATACAGGAAAACAGATTAGAAACAACGTCTGCTTCAAAGACTGTGTCCTCATCGATGTTAAATGAAGCCATCTCTGTGTTTTCATCATAATTTGAAAGAAGGCCAGTGTATTATTTTTGTATGTGTGAACTCTGCTTACTGACTGGAGGAAGATTGTGAATACCGTAATTAAACCCTCACATAAGTACACACAAGACACAGATCCCAACATGGGAGCATGTGGGATCCATTAACCAGAATCACCTTAAGCATAAATGGAAATTAAACAATCTTACCCAAGCTTTTTTCTTATCCTTCTCAACTAATAATAGCTCCTAGAATCCATACTTACTACTGACAGTTTAAACCCCAGCAATCCAACAAAGTTCAGTGCAGTGGATTTGGTCAGGCTGAGCTGCTCAGCAGCAGAAAGCAAACCTAAAGCCCACACTTCCACATCCTATCCACACTACTGACTGCTATTCAATAGTATACTCAGAAAAGCAGAGGTGCTCTGAAAATTACATCATCCAAAATGTCTACAACCCTTTCAAGAGAAAGAAAAGGGAAACATCTCCACATTTGAGAACACATGATTGCTACAAACTGAAATACCCGTATCTCAAGGGGGAATGTTCTTCCTTGAATACTTGAATGCAAATCCCACTTAGATTAAAAGAGAGCTCTGGACAATGAAGGGAGCAGCTAACATAGCCTTGTATGAAAAATCTGTGCTCGACCATCAAATAGGGAAAAGCATGACAGAACTCATTACCTGTGGTGAGTCATTTTTTACCACGGAAGGGTGTTCTTTGCCTAGGCAATTTTTAATTAACAGCAGGAGTGGGAGACTTAATTTTCTTTCGAAACACTTTTTTTTCCCCTCCAAATACATAAGATGTCTTTGTATATTGGAAAGGGAAGTTCAGCCCTCAGTTTCTCAGGTAAGTGGGTTTGACCTGGATACTTAGGTTTCAAAGCATTTATGTAGCTTATGGTGCTATATGAACCATTCAAAATCTGGATCAAATGGCTAGCAGCAACAGACAAGACAGCACCCACAATGATGCCTACAGGACAGGAGAGACATGAGCTCACACTGTGTGAGATACAGGTCTGGTAAGTGAACAGCAATAGGAAAACTGCAATTGTCCTTACAGTGAAGTTATTGTAAGACAAACTGACACAGTGGGTCCCTCATTCTTTCTCTTTTTATCTTAAAAATAATAATTGGAATAACAATAGCAACATCAAAGATGGGCTGAACTGGTTCAATACTATTGCTAATCGCCTCAAATTCAGGCAAAACTCATTTATGGCCATATGTCCAAACTGTGTGGCTCAGTTGCCTCTGAAGAAAAGATAATTCTACTAGATTCTCCTCATCTCAGTTCCAGTAAGGCAAAACAAGTGGGCAGTATAATCATTCTTGTGTGTCTCTCTGAATGCAAGAGCAGGAACATGTTCTCTGAAATACGTAATCACTCCCAAGACAGTGTCCTGGCATGTCTCACATAATCCATATGACCTTCTGGCCTGTACCTCAAACAGGAACGCCTTCTTCATTTGTTTTCTTTGGCATGGATCTCCCTCTTACTTCACCTCCAGTTTAAGCTTCCTGCTTTCAGAAACTATTTCCCTAACAGACAGAGAGTGCTATCTAGCAAGGTTGAATGAGAAATTTCTCCATGGGCAGAAAATAATACTTTCTGTAAAGCCTGGGGTTGCTAAACAAGGTATCTCCGCCCATCCTGTTCTTCATCAGAGAGAACTCCTTTCAAAAACAGCTTCACGTGTTGCCAAGTATCACAAGTATCCTGATCTGTAGGGGTGCCATCTCATACTTATTAATGTCAAAACGACAGCAGGATGTGGCCCTGACAAGGATTGGTCACCTCATTAGTAGTCACTAATCAGTCAGATCATTAGTAGTCTGTGCACACAGTCCCATTAGCCTCCCTGGGGTGCTGCAGCTTGCATTCCTCGAGGGAAGGACTGATAGGAAGCAGGCCACTAGGATGAAATCCCGATGCAATTTCAATAATATCCAAGTCCGGCTTTCCATGGAACTGAGGAATGAGAAGCAAACAGGAGACAATTCCTTGCTGCACTGGGAGGGATCCACACCACCTTTCCATGGACATTTCACCCAGGTGCGTAATTAGGAGACCCAGGTTTAGAATTTGCATCCAGTTTCTGCAGTTCTGCTCCTCCTACTGCCCCACATCTCAGCTACAGACCCAGCCATGACCATCTCTCCAGCAAGAAACTAGGTAGCCACATCACCTGCTTTTGCTTTGGGCTGGGATGTGCTGTTACTGTTACATGCTGGTTTATGATGGAGCTTAACTCTTACGCCTCTTCATAGTTAAAGCAGCTTAAATGATGTTTCAGCTAACAACAGGCAAGGGTGTGATACTGAAGGGAAAACCCAAGGAAAGCTATACAAGGCTATTGCCTGAAGCTTGCAGATTAAAACAGAAGCCCTATTGAAAGACAACAGATTGGATTTTAAGTGAGTACCTGCACCACTGGCTATATATCCTGTGATGCACTAACTGTGTTAAAATCCCAAATGACTTTTAGGAGGAGAAACACCATCAGAAAGCAGTAACATTCCTCTAGTTAAAATGCACAGAAGCAAACAGAAGCAACAACATTCAGGTTCCAGCATCAGGACTCCATTTTCCCACACTGCGTGCAACAGACTCGAAAAGTCAACTCCACCCTTCTTATGCACTCCCAAGCCCTAACACAGATATACAGGCAGGGTAGTCGAGTTTTCTTTATAACAGAAAAGTAAATGCTTCTACAATGCAAGCCAGCAGACTATTACAGACAGAGAGAATTACATTGCTCTGATGTGTTTGTTTGGATACTAATCACATAGTACTGAAAACAGAGGACATTTGATCATTACTTGCTTTCAGCTGCCAATGACTAGGGGAGAAGATGGAGAAGTTTAAAAAAAAAAAAAAAAGAAAACRAACCACAAAACCAAAACAAAACAGGCAAGCCCACAAGACTGTCTTTCAGAAAGGACAAAACCAAATATTTATTCAAATATTCATTTTACACGCCTTGATGTGTACCATGCTTCTCAGTGTTTCAACTCATCTGAAATGCCAACTGTAAGCAGTATGTTAAAGACATTGACAAGCAGTCTCATTTCATTTTACATACATCTCTTTGTCTTTTGTAAGTACTTTCTTTAAGACTTTCTGCAGTTTTCTCAGTGAGTTATCTTAAACATGCCTGCCCTTGCTGGAGAAGTTTTAATGTGGCACAGCCTACATCCATGATTTTGTTACAAATGATTGATTAATAACACCTCTCTTTACACGCAGGCCACCACCACAATGGAGTTAAGAGCAAATTGTTAGTAAGTGCCTCAGTGTACACTCTCTGAAATACAAACTGACATTTGGATTATGTTCTGTGCAATTCATAGCACAAAAGGACTCAACCTTGTACTGGAGTTTAGATACCAGAACATCATATGAATGTAGTATTTTAATAATAATTGTTCTGCATACCTCAGATTTGGAGTCCCAGTTTATGATCCACATCTTAGAACAAAATCTGCCTACCTACCTGAAAACTTCAGCTTGCCAGCTTGCCTGAGCATCATGTTCTTAAACATGACGTACGCCAAATTAGTGCAAACACTTCAGTAAACATAAACTCAGGTGACTTGGACAACAATGTGCAAGTTAGACATGGACAGAAGGAATTCTGAACTCCCTGTTCCTGTCTGAGAAAGTTCTGCCGCATAAATAAATGACGCAGGCTGATCAGGGATTTGACAATACTTTATGCTCCCGCACTGCAACAGTGTATGTCAGGTGCAGCATTACAGCTTTATGCGAATTATGAACATCAAGATTTAAGACCAGATCCTTTCTCTAGCAGAGGAATCCTATTTCCTACGCATCCTTCATAATCAGTATTTAAAGCAGGTAACAACAACTAATCCTTAATTCCTAGTACATGCAAACCATAGTGGGATGCACGATGGAGTTAAAAGGAACTCACTGTTGTTCCCCATCCTTGGCAGGTTAGCTGCAGGAGAAATTAAACCAGCAAGGGACTACTAAAACATCTGGTCCTGGGATGGCATCGATACTTAGGGCAGCCAGAAGCTCCACTTCACCACACGCCTGGCTCCTCCTAATAACGAGGCCAGAAGCTAGAGAGGAAACAAGTTATCACAGGAGACAACCATGCTGCTTCTCGGGGCTTTATCCCCAAAGACTCCCATGGGCAACTTCTCCCGCTGAATGGCATTCTTCTGAGCTCTCTCACTTGACAATGCCTCAGACTGGGCTTAGGAATACCTTGGCTTGGGAGGCACACCGAGGCTATTTTTTTTATATAGCCAGCATAGGTCCCACGAGTAAAACTACTGCAAGGCTACTGAAAACTGTGGGCACAAGCAGCTGCCCCACAAAGCTCTGCTTCATGACTATCTATACCTCTGCTAATCACTTGCAGCGTCATGGCTCAGATATCATAGAATAGTTTGTGTTGGAAGGGACCTTTAAAGGTCATCTAGTCCAACCCCCCTGCAATGAGCAGGGACATCTTCAACTAGATCAGGTTGAGAACCTTTATAACTGAGAACCATTAAAAACTWCTGATCCATGCATAAATAGCACAAATGATGTTAAGCAATATATCTCATGATCAGGTTTTCTTAAAAGAAACTAATTATACCCACAAGAATATAAATTCAGTAATACCTTAACACAATAGTGAAGTGTCACAGATGACTTATCCAGCGTTCAGAGTGTCTGTTTTACTTGGGCTGTACATTACGAACCACATGTGCCATTAGGTTTTAGCAAGAAAACACAGTTTTACCCTCTCTTACAACGAAAGTATAGACAAGGGCAGGAGGTTTAAGCAGATTTGTGCTACCACTAGAAGTGTGTGTGGAGTGCATACCTCACGTTGTCTGATGTAGTTGCAGCCGTGCCTCCCTTCAACATAGATCAGAGGTGGCTCTGTCCGCAACAGATTAATATCTTGAAAATAAATTATTAGGCTACAAGAGAACTTTTTAAAACAAAACTAAATTGTTGTAATTCAAGAGTCAAAAGCCCCTCACACTTTAATTTTAAAGAATATTCTGATGCAGGATGCGTGGAAGCAAACCAACTGATGCAGGAAATGCCTTCCTGACACCTAAATATTTAGAAAATACAGGACTGCAATTGATAACAAACAGCATGATGCAAATATAAAATGTAACATCTTCGTGTGCATCAGGAAAGCAAACAAAGAATGAATCTTCAGATGATCAATACAGACATCAACTGCAAGAAATTATACATGCAGTACAGGCCAGCTAAGGGCATGCCGTACAGGTTTTGTAACGTACACAAGCAATACCATTAAGACACATTTAGGTCAGATTCATATTACACCAAGCATATGTAAGAAACACTTCACAGTAAAAACAGAAAAATTGTTTCCCCTTAACCATCTTTCTAGAAATAAAAGGCAAATGCTGCTTTTAATTATCACAGATTAAAGAAAAGCCTATTAAAGTATTTTTTGCATAATAAAACCATTCAAAGCTAGGTCACAGCTGGTCTTTGTACAAATATACAGCAGGTAGGAAACAGAAAAAAACGCGGGCCCTTCTCCTAACCTACTGTAAGGAACATACGATTTTAGTTCCTGCTTTAAAGGACAGCAACAATTGCTCTATCGTAAACCACACACAGGGATAAACACACCCCACCAAGAGTTTTGCACGTATTCAAGAGCAGGAGATGTTTCACCAGAATCACTGAGATGTTTCATAATGCTCTGAGTTAAAGCGGGACAGCTCGGGCAGCAGAGAACCAGCCCTGAGCCTGAAAGCCGAAGCCAGATGCAAGTTGAAAATAGGRTACAAATTCTAAACAGAGGAGATGATTAATCACTGGAACTAGCTACCAAGAGAAGCGGCAGACTCTCCACCCTTCGAGATCCTTGAATTATGTCTGAGCACTCCTCTGGAAGATCTGCTTAGCCAAACAAATGTTTCTCGGTACAAGACAGTTGAGATGGGTAACGTGAAACCACCTGTATTACAAAACAAATCCCACAAGGCTATCTAATGTCCCTTCTGGCCTTGCATCCCGGATGATTCTGTGAATCACACACAAGCATCTCCGCAGGGTGAGGACCTTGGACTGCAAGTTACTCATGAAAAGAGATATGCCTTCACCCTTATTTGCCTTCATCCTTATTTGTAAAACACTACATGCATAAACATATAACATGTAAAAAACGTAATTTCCACAGTCATTATGAAAGAACATGGCTAATCTGTTAAGGTTTTCTCTAGGCTGACTTTTAAGAAGCATACTGGAAAGAAATATGGTTTTAGTTAACTCTGGGGAAAATTAGTTTCCCCAGTTCTCCAATTTCACTTAAAATTAATGATCTGTATTTACATATAACACTATTAAAAAGTTCAATTTATTACAAAACTTTAAATGACTTCACATATTAAAAGCTACACAGATATTTCCATATCCCTGTTTTTGTAGTAACTTTACACAATTTTAAGCCTGCTATGTAAAACCTGACATATCTAAATTCTAAAGGCTTGGCAAACCTATCTTCCACCATCAATCTTACAAATAGGTGCATAACATTGCCATTTTCAGCACATAAGAACTACCTTGCTTGTCCACCAAAATGCTCCTCTCTTAAAATCTTTAGATGCTCTCTCAGAATAGCAATCTTTGCTTTCTTCCTATAGTTTAGGCCAACAGTCCTCTCCAGTCATTTTACTTGGCTGGTTGGGCTTTTTTCATGATGTTACAATTAAGAACTTAATATTGGGAAAAAAAATCCTGTGCTCATTATATTAAACAAATTATAAGTAAAGCTGTGTGAGGTTTCGGGGTTTTTTTCTCAGTTCCATTGTTGAATAATAATAAAAATTCTTGTGCTTGGATTAAACCAACTTTGAAATTTATTTATTTTTTGTAAAAGAGAGAGGTGAGGGAAGACAATGAAGTTTCCAGTAAAATAAATCCTCCTTTGCATTTCCAGTCTTTCCTCCTTGTATTGAAACAAAGAATACGCTGCTCACACTCACACACAATGTAATTTGTTTTGAACAATTATGAGAGTGAAGAAGGACAAGCAAGGGCTAGGCTCACAACTTGTGAGAAGTCGTCACCCATCTCTTTACCCAATATCGAACTGGTGAGAGACTGGTCAGAGCACTCACACACACACACATATCGCACTTCAATCTCAGTACCCAGTTTAAATTCTCTTTACTGCCCAAGGTGATTTGAATACATTTATTTTCTCTTTAAGAAAAATGTCCAAGCCTCCAGCTGTCGAATATCCATGAAAATCTCTACAATGTCTCCTGCTAGAGCTGTTCTAAAAAATTAAATATACCTGAGAAAATGACCATATTACAGCACTCATGCCTGGGAGCTGGGATCTATGCATTTCAGATCTCCTCTGTCAAACTAGGACAGCTTCTGCAGGGGAGAGTGCATACTCCCTCCCCCAGAACATCCTCCAGTACTCTTGGCAAATAGAAAATACAAACTTTAAAACCTTTGCAGCAGAGAATTTAAGTCTCCCATTAGACTTAAGAGATAGAAAGGAAATTCTTTATTAGTCCTGATCATTTTGCCCGATCTCCTTCCCCTCCTCCCTTCCAGTGAAAACTGAGTTCAGCATTTGACCCCAGTTTTCAAGTTGTCTCAGGACAAGAACTTGGAAGAAAGTAGGTTCATTTCATGGAAATGAATCTTTGAAGGAAAGAGAAAGAAGTCAATGTATGAAAAGCAGAAGGAAAACCTCCCTTCCCCAATTTAAGAAATAAGTACTTTTTTCTGCTTTAAAACAGAATTGCTGACAATTTTGACATTTTTAAATTCATACACAACTGGAACCTGCAAGGTTCTGATTTTCCTCTTGCTATCACCCATCTTCCTCATTTTGTTCTCCAGATGCAGCTTGGACATCCTAATCCAACCTCCCCATTTCAGTAACACTTAAACTCACACTTGATTTGGGGCATGGGTTTTCAAACCCATTTGTCTAAATGGAGGGATTAAATTCTTTGAACTCTGGCTTAGCTGTACTGAAGTAGAAGTAGAAGTAAAGCTTCCTAACAAGCCTTTTACATAAATAGTCAGCTTTACAGTTTCAGTCTACAGACTGAAGGATGGATAGAGAAAAAGCACTGGGGTTGTGAAGGAAAAAACAAAACCCTTTAAGCTGAAGTTTATACTCTTATATTAGACTTTTGGCAAAGTCAAGAGTCAGGAAGAGGATAAAACAGACTTCATGAAAGGTGTATAAACTGTACTGGAACATGACAGGAAAGTCACTTGTCTCCATCAATATTTTCCTTTTGCACGTATAAATCAGGCTAGATCTTTTAAGACACTACAAAGTCAAAGTAATTGCATACATCAACAATCTACATGTGCTTCAAAAGCCAAAGGAAGTTTTGCTACCAATATCCGTGGCAGATGCAACCACGCTTGGAAAGTATAATAATTTATGTAACTCACATTTTAAGGAGTACTTTTATCTGAAATTCTCTCTCTTTTCTTTCATGGTAAAAAGCATTGTAGAGAACAAAAGCAAGAGAATAAAAAGCCTTCTTGAATTTATCACAACAAATTCTGGAGAGTGGAATATATCCCTACATCGTATATATCAAAACGTGGACCAGTTAGGTAAACATCTGTCTTTGAAAAGGTTGAAGAATTTAAAACAGAGTAGTAATGATCCACAACAGTTGTGCAGCATATTACAAATATTTCTTTTAAATAGCTCAAGATTTTGTAACAGAACATCCACAAAAATGATATGTTCTTTTGTTTAAAGACTTGCTTCTAAATTGTTTCAAAAAGTTTAAATAATTTAATGATGCACCACTGTGAACTGAAATCAGTATTATAAACATTGCTAAATTTGCAATAGTAGAAAAAAAAAAACAAAAATACCAGTTTGCTTTCTCTGAAACCCAAAAGGAAAGGAAAATTTAAAAATCTCATTTACAAGTTTTCAAAAAGGCTTACTGCCATGACAAGTCCTGCATGTTGTTGCCTTGTGGATTCAGGTTCATTTCCTATTACCCAACTGCACAATATACTATTTAGAACCAGTTCTTTATTTTACATATATACGTATAGCATCCTTGATTTTGATGAAAGTAGTCTAATTTACAACAGAAGACGTAGCCTTCACTGCTGGCCAGTGAAAAGAAAGTTAAAAGCCAAAACAGATTAAAAGGAGATAAAGATCTAAAAGCACTACAGCTGGAATGTCATTTTACCTTGCTGGGGACAATAATCTGTATGTCTGCCTTTAATTTCGTATTAGAAGTAAGTTTTAAATAACCTGCTTTAATATCCTTCTCTCAACCTACTGGCACACAGTGCTGCATTTTTATCATAGGTGTTGTAACAACTTTATATTTATCTTCAACACCGAGCTCTGAAAGTCAGGTGAGTCAGGTGTTTGTATAAGGATCTGAACAGTCATTTAAGAAAACAGTGATTTCTAGTTCTAGTAGTTGTAGAGAAAAAAAGAATCCGAAAGTCTGGTTCAGTTATGCCCTAATGACTCAAAACAAAATTATGTTATCACACACCGTGTGTTACTCTTAGATGATTTTGAAGATCCCTCTCCTTAGTTACAAGCTCTTGGACAATGGCAAACAGGCATGTGGCCTTCAGCCTACTTCCCAAGTGGATCCCCCAAACAACAGGAGATTATTTTCAACTCACAAATGAAATTTCTGTACAGGAGAGAAATACTTACCACTAGACAGACAGCACAGAAGTAAATCCTATCATTTCTCAAGCTGTTTATACAAAGGTGCAGAATAAAATAAGGAAATAAAAGTCCTTGTACTAGTAGCAAGTCAAACAGTAGTCTCCTCGCAGAAGCAATCCTCCTGAGAAATTCCCGTATCAGAACGCTTTGAAAATTAAGCATATTCATCTTGCCTACTTCCTTGAACTCCTGAAAGAACTACTTTAGGTACTAGCTTCCCACCCACAGAGCAGATGTTTCTTCCCTTCATTAGGGATTTGAAGTCCGACAAGATTGGTATTTGACTCAAATGTGGTCATTGCATAGTTTAAAAATTACTTCATTGAACAGTAACTGCATTAGCCAAAAAGAAAGTGACAGTGAAACATGTTTCAGTCCCTGAAATAAATAAATATTAAATAAAGCTGGTTTGAGCTGCAGTCTTCAGTGTGTATTACAGAGGTATTTATGTATTGTTGAAAAATTACCACAGAAACTGGGTCATGAACCTCATTTTCATGAGGGTATTCAGTATCAAAGAGAGGCCTTTATAGAAATTCCAGGGGGTCCCATGCAAGTTGAGAAGTCAGCAAGAACAGTTATATCCAAATATAATTTACGTGCATTCTTGGCTCTAACGCTGATGTTGCAAGTGAGAATGGCACTCACCGACGGCCACGTAGTACACATTAACACAGAAGTTGCTGGGTCTGAGAGTCCTGAACTGTCACAGCAAAAGCAGCTCATTAAATTAAAAAAAAAGCTACCTTGCAAAAGGCACCTCACTGAAAATAGCAATTCCTCCATTATAATAGAGCTATATATATTTATTATCACAGAGGGTCTTAACAGCTGTGGTGAAAGTTAAAATTATGCAACAAAAGGGAAAGCTTTGCAGAGCACCGCTAAGTTGATTATTGTAATTCATATCTGGAAGTGAAAACACACATCCTGAAAAACCCTCCATCTGGCATAAGAGGTGACAGCCTGTTCAGGAATACAGATAACACTGAACACATCATCTTTATGCTCTCATTGAATACTTAATCCCATCAAAGCCAGAGTGGTGACATTCAAAGACCTTCACGGAATCTGGCCAAAGGAATCGCCGTTTGATCCAGACCCATGTTCGTCAGCTACAAATTACTGGAAATACATAATTCTTGACCAATAAGGAAAAAGACAAAAGATTCACCAGAAAAAGACCTGAACAGAATTCACTCTCAGGAGGCAAATGAATGAGCAAAAATTCTTGCTACTTCCCAAATACATGGGAGTCAGATTTCTTTCTGCAAGGTTTTAATTTTCTCACCTATAAATACACCAATGTAATCACACATTAATGTTTACATGCACAACAGTGAATTAGTGGCAACACCTGAATATGCTCATAGGCAAAATTAAGTAACACTATGAAGAGTCCATCAGTTTCTCACCAGTATCAAGCCAACAAAAAGAAAATTTCGCAATTACTACCACACTCCATGGGAAATATTACATGAGGTCTAATATAGATGGTTTTGCTGTCGTCATCAGTCAGGCTGATGACCATACCAATAGTCTTAATTTTTGCCATTACAAGATAATGCCTGCACCTGTTTAAAACAGATAAGGCAGATAATCTACATGATTTCACAGAGAAGCTAGAAGCTTAAATGCAATGCAGGTCTGAACTGAAAACCACTATTTTGTGTAGAAATGAAAAGAACAGAAAACATCTGAGATGGAAAGTGTGTTTGCTGCAATTTGCTAAGTAGGAACTGGGGAATCTCCATCCCAGAACACTAAAACACCTGACATAAGAAATTGCAAATCTAGGAGAATAAATTTTTAATACAATAAATTCTTTCTATAGGGATTCCCTCTAGAATTCCCTCTATAGAAAGAGATGATACTACATCACTAGGGAACAACAAGCATAGCATCTGCATTTAAAAAAGAAAAAGATGTGAGTGAGGTTGCTGCAAATTAAACTTAAGGCCTAAGATTATATTAGCTTGTACCCAGTGGTATAAAAATCTTTAAAACCAACATAAAATACAATTAAAGACATAGACAAAAAGGGAATTTGATAACATTACCATTTATCAAAGGCAGGTAGTGCCAGAATAGCCTATTCTTTCAGAGGATAGCTAAATTTCTGGAGAAATAAAACAGAATAGATCTTATCTATTCAGATTTCAATAAAGCATTTGGTGACGTGCCATGAGGGGAAAGTATTAAAATGGAGATTGATACAGAAATATTACATGGGGGAAGATAGCTAAAGTGGATACTATGAAAGCCTTACTCCAAGCTGCAGAAGGTCTAATAGAGTCCCTCCAGACTTAATCTTGATACCAACATTTTTTTAATAACTTTGGCACAAAAAGGATAAAATCTGCTGAAAAGACCGAGCCCTGATTCTTACCGATACCGATGTGATTGAAGTATCATTCAGGAAAAACTAGAGTGTTCAGAAGCAGGCTGAAATGCAGTAACATGAACGTAAAGTGATAAACTTCAGAACCCAAAAGTAGAAGTTTATTGTTTGGAACCGACACAGGAGAAGAGTGGGATGTAATCCCAGGATCGATTCAGAGATGACAGCGAGCCACCATGGATCAAGCAGCCTGAAAGAGGCAAATGTGATTTAACGGTGTGTCAAATGAGATATCTGACACACATATTTCTCATCTGCAATGCTGCGTGTACTTCTGGTTACTTGCATACGAGGAGGAAATAGTCAAACAGGAGAATGATGCTACAAAAAGCAGAGGAACTGGAAAGCTTACCTTGCAAGAGGAGGCTAAAGAGAGTTTGGCTGATTTAGATCTGCAGAAAAGAAACTGAGAGGGAATATGATTAGTCCCTGAATATATTTTTTAAGCAGCAAGTTGGAGGGGGAGGAATAGCCTTCAAGCTAAAGGAGAGGACATGTGAAGCACAGTCCAAGCTGATTCTGCTTGGTCCCTAGCTGGCAAAGAAAACCCCCTAATCTACCATGTTAACATAAACTAAACTTACTTTGGAAATCATCACAAGAGTGTGGAGGAGCACTGGCCCCATTTCAGGCCAGTGAGCTGAACTCTAGACAAACCCTTGGGCATATCTTCAGCTGGTTTTGATGATTATAACCACCTTCAGAGCAGACTCTTACGCCACTGTGGTTCTGCAGAAACTGCCGAATGAAGTAAGTAGCCTCAGCGGTGACTGCTGGACAAGTGACTCTTGTGAGGTTAGAAATAATGCACCTAGATAATTTAAAATTATCTCAGAAGAACAGAGTATTCAAACATCGCATGAGGAGCACTTCTTCAAGTCCTGCAGAAGCTCTGCTTTCACAGCAGTCTGAGCTGCAGACAACAGAAAGCAAAAGAGAGTTTTCAAAATGTTTTAAACAGCAGAGATGAACTGAAAGTTAGCGACTGTTTGAGGATCAGACTTTGCCATCTAATACAGTTCTTGGAGGGTGTTCAGCTAGAAATATGAATAAAATAAACTGTGTAATCTGAGAATTACGAGTGAAATAAACTGGCAAAGCTTATTAGTGATGCTGTTAAGTTGTTAAAATTTGGCTAAATTTTAAAGACGTGATGAAGGTGACTCAGGGGGGGTGTGTACCATTATGCAAAATTAAGCACAGAATTTCAAAACCAATAAGTCTGAGTGACAAGTTGGTTAAGTTAATTGCAAGTAAAAATGGAGCTCTAAAAATTACAGGGAGCATAAAACTACAGCATTGTTACTTCTAAAAAGAAAAATCAAAGGAATGTAACAATGGTACTTGAAGCACATAAAGGAATAATGAAGCACAAATATCTAGGAGTATTAAGACTAAGGTGTTTTTAAAATATATTGGAGGTTTGAAAAATGCTAGAGAACAAGTAGTTCCATAAATAAGGTGACAGAGTAAGGAAATATTTGCTATTGGAAAAAAGAATTAACAGAATAATTCATTCCTTTTTTGTATTTGCATTTCACAAGCAGAATAATATTAAATATAAGACCTTACAGAGCATACTGTGGTCATGAGAAATTCTGAAGGCTGAGATTAACCTAATACTCTTGTTTAATGTTAATGAGCATCTGAGATCTCGCTTGAACTAAAATGTTGAATCTTGAGCTTGCCTTGCATTTTTCATTATTTTAAAAAGGTGAAACTTCTTTTAGGAGAAAAAGCTCCATCATGGCTTGCAACAGAAATGCAAATCTAGCTGGGAGCTCCTGTTATGTCCACAGTCGCTTGCTGTCACTATGAACATTCATTCAGAAAGGACTGTATTAGGAGCAGTAGTAAATCACCATCTGTTGACCACATTAAGCTCAGTGAAGCTTGTGAGAGTCTTTAGTAAGATCTCTAGACATTCCCTCTGACTAAGCATGTTTCTCTGTGTCATTCCCAATCAGTAACAGGGGGAAAAAAAATAAGGACTATATTCTCCCCCAAATTATGATTATTTCAGTTTTCCTTGGCAGAGTTAAGGACAAACAAACTAAAACCCAAAAACCCTCAGAAACAAAGCTTTCCTGCTGTCTAAAATGCAACTTCTTCCTGCTGTTCAACTTCTTTCAGAGCCTCCTGGGCACAGCCGGTCGCTGCCTGCTCTCAACCAACAGCTCCAGGGGATGGCTGCACGCCAGCAGCATGGCAGCAGGGCTGGCTGGCGGGCTCCCATGCAGGCAGGACAGCATGCACTGGGGATGGGATGGGGGATCCCCGTGAGGGGGGGGAAGGAAAACAGCGTGTGTGCTCATTCACATGAAGGTTACTGTCAGCACATGGACACGGTGCCAGAATTAAAGTTGCAAGGGGTATTCTCTCCTAAATTTTCAGATATAAACAATGCTTTTACCATCAAAGGGCTTGGTGGCTTTGGGGTTTTTGTTTTTTCTTCCCTTTGCCTGCTCATGTTTAACAATAAGAAATGCATAGGTGGAAGGGATACAGTGCAGCGCCTGGGAGCTACCTGGAAGACAGCAGAATGAAAACCTTTCTCATCACAGGGCTGAGCTGGACAAGAGAGACATTACTTAATCTAGGGGGAAAACTCATGAAAAAATTTGACAAATGCACAAGTATTGAACAAGGACGCGGCTATTTTCAAATAAAACTTTCTTATTTCTTGCTAATCAGAGCAAGAACTCAAGGAGGTAGAGTATGGTGAGTAACTCTTAGTTGAGGAGAATCAAATGGAAGTAATGTGTTTAAAGAAGAAGTGAACGGTTGTATGAGTTGTAACAAGCTTTAGTCCATTCTTTTGGACTTGCTAATTTAGGTTTTGGAGAGACAGATGAAGATTAAGTTTCCCTTGACGATTTTCTTTGCTCTCTCTTTTTCCTAAAGGTGGACACAGCAATTGGTTTTTGTTTTGTTTTGGTTCTTCCCTAGCATACATAGTTAATGAAATAAACCAACTGTCGAGGTTTAACCCCAGCCAGCAACCAAGCACCGCACAGCCGCTCGCTCACTCCCTCCCTGGCGGGATGGGGGAGAGAATCAGAAGAGTAAAAGTGAGAAAACTCGTGGGTTGAGATAAAGACAGTTTAATAGGGAAAGCAAAAGCCATGCACACAAGCAAAGCAGAAAAAGGAATTCATTCACTCCTTCCCATCGGCAGGCAGGTGTTCAGCCATCTCCAGGAAAGTAGGGCTCCATCACGCCTAACGGTGACTTGGGAAGACAAACGCCATCACTCCAAACGTCCCCCCCCTTCCTTCTTCTTCCCCCAGCTTTATATGCTGAGCATGATGTCATATGGTGTGGAATATCCCTTTGGTCAGTTGGGGTCAGCTGTCCCGGCTGTGTCCCCTCCCAACTTCTTGTGCACCCCCAACCTACTTGCTGGCGGGGTGGTGTGAGAAGCAGAAAAGGCCTTGACCCTGTGTAAGCACTGCTGAGCAATAATGAAAACATCCCTGTATTATCAACACTGTTTTCAGCACAAATCCAAAACATAGCCCCATACTAGCTACTATGAAGAAAATTAACTCTACCCCAGCCAAAACCAGCACACCAACAAACTCTAAAAAATGTAGAGTGAAAAAAAAAAAACCTACAACAAAAAAACAAACCAACAAAACCCCAAACCCTAAAAAAGGAAGGGTGTGGGGTGAATACTCCCTGCAGTTGTTCCTCAGATGGAAGGCCCTTGGCTTTTTTCTCTTCCTACACAACACTCGGGCTCATGGTAGCAAAATAGGCTGCTGTCTGAGCCATCAGCAGCCAAACCAAACATAAAGATAGCAAAAAATGGAGGAAATGGAGACACTGAGCCATAAACATTCATGTTTTAAGACAGTGATTCAAGCAGTTCAGCGTTAGTAATCAGGGTGTGAGCAATTCTCCACATGCCAAGGTATAGAAAAAGCTCAGGATAGTTCAGAAATCTACACGGATACGGTCTTTAGTGCTTTCCGACTGATCGCAATAACCTTGTAGCGTATCTGGGAGTATGTCATCAAGCCCCATGACAAAATTAGTCTAGTGACTAAATCACTTGGTCGTCTTCTCCTTGTTAGCTCAGCTAGCATGTTAATGTGCTGCAGAACAAACACAATGTACTACGCTGGTTGCCTCCTCCTCCAGCTTTTACTTCAGCTATCTGCCCTAACGCAGAATGGATAAACAGTTTTCTTGCCAAATAGTAGTGGATTAGCTACAGCAGTGGTGACGACAGCACAGTGTGCAGAAGGATAAAAGTTACAATAGATATTCCCAAAGCAGTAACGTGAGCCGGGACAAGGCGAGAATGAAATGTCATCATCTAGATGAACATTTACACAGTATGGAAATGATGACTAGTATTTGGATTGAGCAGAAGGGCGAGTTCAACGTCACAGCGACTCCCAACAAAGTTTATCAGACAAAGGTCATATATGCTGCACTTTAACCCCATAATCCAGTTCTCCAGCTCAAATGCAGTCTATGTTGCTAAAATTTATTCTATATAGCAAAACAAATTATTAATACTCTAATAGTCATACTATATTGCCTGTGATTGGAAATACATTGCCTTTGATATTCTTCCAATCTGGGTCCAATCCTGGGAACTACTAAACATCTACATTTCATATCTGCCTGAAAGCCCTGCCAATCCTCAATGCTTCTCAGGCTAGGAAAATTAATTGAATGTATAGCTGAGAATAAATAAAACATCCAAGATTTCAAGGTGCCTGGAATAGTTGAAGTGAAATCCACAATTTGCTATACATAAAAAAGAAAAGCATTGTGGCATTATATTCATGCTCTTAAGGATTTTAAAATGAATGCAGTATTTAGCAAACCGATCAGGACATTTTATGACCTGTTCAGTTCTGCTACTTCTGTATATACACATTAATGTAGCAAAATTCTCTACCACTTTCTGAGCTGGACCATGTTCACTCCATTTCATACACAGTAAGAATGACTGAGGCACAAACGCTCCTAAGAGCAGCACCTAAACAAGATCCTAAAGCGTCAAGCCAGTTTCCAGTCCCACCACAAATTTTCTATGTGTCCAGATGGTACACCCAGTTTCCTATCTGAAGCCACGGAAAATGGGCACATTGTATGGAAAACTATACTCTGAATTGCAAGGAGCTCTGACATTGCTGGGATGGCAGTGGAAAATGGCCCCGAGAACCTTGTCCAAGGTGCCAGAGAGACCTTCTGGTAGACATGAGACCAGAAGTAAGTCTACAAGCATCAGTCTTGTACCTTATCAGAAGAGACTACTGTTTCCTCCCCTGAAATGTCCATTGATTGATATAAACCCAATTACTTCAAAATTCTTTGGTGACTCTTGTGTCATAACATATTACACTATTCCTGAATTAATTGACACAGGGAACACTCTGGTTCACAAAACTACCCATTAGTCTGGAAGTTTTGTTGGGAGCAATTTCTTAAAATGTTTCTGGGGCCCATTATTTACTTCCCTTTTGCTCTGTGAATTTCTACCTGTCTCATTACCGGATGTCCTTCAGCTCTTTTCAGCAAGCCACTTATCCTCTCAGTCATTTCTGGTGCTTATCCCTTCTCTCTCAGTCTCCAGCAAGTCTGGAGCTCTCTCTGGTTCACTGCCTGGGTTATATTTCATTAAGGCTGCCACATTATCTGCAGCAACCATCATTAAAAAGGCTGCTGCATTATCACTAGAAAGGGAGCAACATTTCAACAGCTTTGTGTGGCAAATGCACTGGGGGAGGGTTTCTGCCACCTCTTGCCAAGTTCCCATTGCTTCACTTTCCCCATTGGTTCTCCTGCTCTGTAGTTCAGGTTCTGAATTTATCTCAGGCTCTCTCTGTTTTGCTCTCATTAGGAAGGCATTCGGGCAGCATTCTTTTCCCTCATACTGAAGAATTTGTTCCAGGTCACTGCTGAGCTGTGGACAGTGTCCTTGAACATGTAACCTGTAATGAAATGAACAATTGCCCTATCAGCTGCCAAACTTTTCATGCAGGACTCTCCATCCCCACCCCAATGGCTCCCCACTTATCTGGATGGATGTAGAATAACAGGGGAAAGAGAATGTGTAAATGAGAAATTGGAACTGTTCCTCATCTGCCAACATATGTTTAGTAATGTATCTTGGGCAAGCCTCCACTCACCAAAAGTGTTTGGGCTTTGAAAACTACAGAATAGCTGTGCTATACACCCAGCTGTTGGCAGTTCAATGTTTTCATGTAGATACCAGCCATGTGAAGATGCCTTAACTTCTTAGATGTTAATCCAGTGGTTACTACTAAAGAAAAAAATCCTAGAAGCACTAGATCTCCAAAAGTGAAGATGATGTCTCAGAGGTGTCACAGCCTAATTCACAGCAGAGGGATCTATTTTATAACAAACACCTGTTTCTAGCTGTCCCCATCCAAACCCATTCTGCCATCCTCTTCTAAGCCCAAATCAAACTGCTGTGATCTTAAAAGGAGTGAGTTTTCACTCACACAGTACTTAGTGTGGATTAATGAGAGTCTAGTTTGAAAAGTAAAATCTTTCACCTCTACAATGCATCCCTCCCAAGCATTCTTGGTTGCACCATTCACAGCCCTTCTTGATCAAACAACCTACAGAAAATCACCACAAGACAGCAGGAGAAACTGCAAACACTATCCACTGTGCTGTTGCAAGTAATGTGAGGGGATATGAACAAGTAATATGGGGGACATATCTTGGCTGGAAATCTCTCTGGAAGAGGAAAGGGCAAGGAGCCTTCCAAAACTCTTCAGCCAAGACTCATCCCACCTAATATTGGACAACTGAACCTCTCTGCCTGAAGAGAAGCTGTGCTGCTGCACAAACACAAGCAACTAATTTAGGAACGGGGTTCTTATTAGGCTGTGTATGCTGTACATGTGAGAGGAAAATCTACCCTAGAGGGCAATTCAGAGCAAGAGACTAACCCTGGAGGAGTGAGGCCTCAGGCTGGTGCCTGAACTGAGATGCAAGGCGTCCAGAATTTTCTCCCTTTTGTAGTTTAACTTAGATCAACACAATCTCTCCTTGTTCCTTTCCTCAGTCTCTGAGGTTCCTCTGAACCCCTACCTGAGACGTTAGGAACTTGTCCTGAGATGTTAGGAACTTGTGCAAGGGAGCTGAATCATGAATATGTAACCTATTGACCAACATAGCTGAACATTTCTCCTTCAGCACTTCCGTTACCACGGCTGAAACTTTTGTTCTAACTTGCCTCTTCTTGGAGGACACACATTCTATGAAGTCTCCAAGACTCCATGCCAGCAGTAAAGCAACCTCCTTTGCAAATCTGCTTACCTCCTGCAACTGACCACGGAAAACAGCCCAAGCAAGGAAGTGTTATTTCACAATTAGCTGTGCTCAATTTTACTTTTTAATAATCACTACCTTTCAGAGATCTAAACTTCGACATTTCCATGGGACCCCCAAAAGAAAGCAGAATCAAACATGCTGCAGCTGTTTCTCTGCAGCATTTCTCTCCCTCTAAAAGTGTTCTCAAGTTAATTTTGACGAGGTTTGAAAGGAGTAGGCTTGTGCGCTGAAAATGTTTTCAATTTGACAGCTCTGTCGCTGTGGGGGAGGGAGAAAGATCAGTGATATCTTTAAGTTACGCAATAAAAAGTTAGTTGTCTTCTTTGAATGCAGATTTCTATTGAAGTTTTAAATAGTCCTCTTCACTAAGGAAAGGATTGAAAAGGTGGTTAACAGAAGTAAGCTGAAGAAGCCTGCTGCTGTTCCTGTAAATAAAGCTGACCTTCTGGAGTAGTGGCAGAGGCTGCTGACCTTGCTTTTCTCCCTTGCACCAGCAACTGCATATCCTTACATGAGTATCGTATTACCAGCCAAACAGCCAGCTTTCACGTATGGCAGTACAGAGTAGTACACAGCTCCAGCATTCACTAAAAGGAAACTTGCTTGCTTTCAGAAAGACTCACAGGAGTCGAGCTTATGCTGAGCTTTGCACTGACTAAAACTATCCCAAGGGATGGACAACAGATTCCTGGGATTTAAAAGAAAAAAAGCATCAATGGTTTTGCAACACATTCCAGAAATCACAAGCCATGAAAAATCTGATGCTGTAACTGCAGAAGCCTTGCTGTGGGAAGACATGCTTTTACCTTCTTTCGTGTAGTCCTATGCAGCTATTTCAGAGTTGTAAGGAAAAGGGAAGAGTGTGCTTGTAACACTTTAAAGAAAACCATCCACTGAGAAGCCTAAAAAGATCACAAGATTAAATTAGTTCTCTTTAACCTTCTCCCATCATCCAGTAAATGACCTTCCATTTACAGTAAGGCAACTCCTTCAAGCAGTTTTTCTTCTCCTTCCCAAAGGTTTAGAATATAGAGCTAGTACTCTGGAAAGCAATGGGACTCTCTCTACATAGATTCGTGTCAACCCCATCAATGCAATAGCAACACTTGAGCAAAACTCATCACATGAATGAGCTTTACCCACAGCATGCTTCAGTGAGGCAGGTATGTTTGTCACATTTTACAGACAGGGCTTCAAGATAGTCAAGATTATGTGATTTACCAAAGTCACAGGTGAAGTTTATGGCTGAGGTACTGCATCTGACTTTCAAGCCCAAGCCTTCCCTCTTTTGCTAGCAATATCTATATATAAAGACCTCACCTTTCTTTCTATTCTTCTACTCCTCCACAGTCCACTGAGATGAACTCTCTTTTTCCTCACTGCTAGGAAAAAAACCAAACAGGTAGTAATGACAACTTCTCCTATTCCAGCAGGAACACTGCAGATCCAGGGAGGCGTCTGGCCACTTTTCCCATCACTTTTGCATACCTCCTCTGCCTTTCTAAGATCATGAAAAGAGAAGCTCAGGAACAGCTGTAGAAGCCTTAGGTTCTAAAAGCAGCTTCCATTTTCCAGGATCCCTTAGAAGCAGTAAAGAGACCATTGCAGGACCACTGCAGGCAAATAAGTGAGCTAGACTGACTGCCTGGGACCAGTGCTTCCCATAGGTAGGACCCCAAAGGAGCCAGCCAGAGCCTGCACCAGATAGTAGCCCAGCCCAGAGATCAAGGAGGACAACGCTCCAACCAGATGCACAGCCTCAGCCCAAACCTTCTGCCTTGGTAACCCATGACAACCCGTGACTAGGTCCAAGCATCTCTCACTGTGGTGACCGCCTTGGACCTCCACAGTGGTCAACACTATGAAAGTAATAGGGATATTAACTGATGGACTTGTGGGAGGAAAACATTTTACCCCCACCACATTTACTGCAGGTCTGGTAACGAAAAAGAAGAGACATTTGGAGGAGAATGAAATATTCACTTTCATAACTAAGAGCGATGTATTTTTAGACTTTAAAAAATGGTATTACTTCTACATGTCAATGTTTCAGAAATTTTTCTATAATAGATATCTATTTCAAATGAAGTAATTTCATTTCAAAAGCTTTGATATTGTGCAGTTACTTTTCTTATCTTTTTTTTTTCTTACCTTCCTTTTCTTTTGGACCTTTATTGTGTAGGCAAATAATATGCTGTATTAACCACATTTTAATAAGTGTTGAAATGTACACATTCCTTTGTGTTTATTTGTTAAAACACTACTCCTGAGCCCTACAGCTATAACCTTTCTTTTTGCTTACTAATCAACACCTTTGATACTTTCTGTTTTCAGCATTATTATTCCCCCAATTTTCAAAGTCCGTCAAATGACAGAAAAGCACTGAAGAACCTCCAGATGCACCAGAACTCCAATACTAGAAAAATCTGTTATTATTTACAAGTCAACAGTTTATAGCACATTATTTGATGAATAAATCTAGCAGTACTTTCTATGTGGAAATAACAGTGCACAGAATTCTGAGCCACATAAAGTAATTTCCAAGTTGGACCTTGTTGAGTTGGACCAGCTGACCTTCAGAGCTCCTTTGATACTACAATTTCAATAATTACATTTTCATCTGAATAAGCAAATAATTACCACAGATTATTTCGAGTTTTCTCAGTATTTTTTTTTTCTTCTTGGAAAAACAGTTGGGGAAGGAGAATTTTTCCTTTAAAGTGTCCAGCCTAATGGCCCTGTAATCGCCACCTGTGCTCTAAGTCAGAAAACATCCAAAGAACTCACCAGTTTCTAGACAGAGTAATGAGAAAGGAAGAATTCTAATTCTAGAAAGCATCCAAGATATTTTTCATTTGTTTGCGCCTCTCCAAGGAGCTTTTGAAATGCAGTGTAATAGAGGTGGAGTTGCTTACAGTATGCCTTGCTTGCCTTGCCTTCATGGGGCTGCTCTGCCAGTGAGTAACTCTTAAGCTGTCCTGATGTGCTTTACGGAGGTTGAGAGGGACCTTAGGAACACTGCCCCTGCGTGACAGAAGGAAATAAAGACCCATCCCTTTACACACATTTGACAGCCTCTAATTCTCCTTCCAAACACAGTCCCTTTTATTAACCTCCCAGTCAGTTAATTGGGAAAAGTGCCATCAGCCAGGCTCCTTGGAGTGCAGGAGCGTGCCTGAGGACGTGCTGCAGCCTTGCAGCCTCTGCTGGCGTTTGACCCCAAACCCACGGTCACCAGGACACACAGCACTCATCCGTCCCCACAGGGTGATGGGCTTTCTCAGAAGCCATGGCGCGGCACGAGCAGCCAGGGAGACACAGCTCTAGCTGTGGCACACATGACCCTCTCATGCTCCATGTCCGCAGCCTGACATCTTGCTGCCCATGCCACTGGGCAGATAGCCTGAAGGGATTAAATTTGCACTCGGCAGGGTGGGAAGGGAGAGACGTGGAACCTTCCTAATGTGAGCGGCACAACAAAGGCATTTAAATAAATGTTCTATTTCACACTGAGTAAAAAAGAAACGTGTATGAGAAAGCAGGGATTTAAAAAAAAAAATCAACAAAACCAAAAGAAATAAACATTCTCCTATAGTGTCAGGAATTCAGATGATTCCAGAATGTCTTTGTGAAAGAGAAGTAATCTTCTGAATTGTCAGAATCAAAGCTGAAAAAAAGCACTAAAAAGCCAAAAATGGTAGTGACAGAAAAAAGCCTATTTTGTTGTATTTACTTCAGGTCTATAAATTAATAACCTGAAGTATTATTAGAAATACAGATGTCCTCTTTTTTTTTTCTTTTTTTAAGATTCAGTCTGTTAGTAAAACAGCTCAGTGATCACCTGTGCTACTTTAGTTCTTGGCATGCTCCTTAGTGGGGTTTTGGCCCATGCCAGCTAGCACAACGCCTGAGCACATTTTGGGGTATAGCACGTACCCAGGCAATTCTCAGTGGGAAGTATGGACAAGACTGCAGTATATTTGGCTTCCTCTGCCCCGCAGAGTCCTCCAGCACTATCTAGCAGACTTCTCCCCCTCCAGCACCTCCTCATGCCACAGCCCAGGGCGTGCAACACCCTACCTCAGCTTTCRGCTATAAAACCATCACTCAGGCTCCAACATGGACCAAAGTGCCTGAAGTCACATGAGAAGAGATCCTCCCCAAAACCACCACTCAGACACTAATACTAATGTCTTGGGATCATAGTCATGTCAGGCTCGAGGCCTGGCGCTGTATAACACAGACATGGTGGTCTGTGCCACTTGGTAACAGGGCCAGAAAACTAGCCACGGAGATGCTAGTTCTATTTTAAAATTAAATTTAAGTTTAATTTTAAATAATAAAAATTCAGCAGTACAGAGGGAACTTCAGTCAAGCCTTCAGTAAAATCTTACCGTGATATGGCTGCGGACTATATGTTCACCAAATCACGTGGTTAGGATTTCTTCATGCATAACGGATATCATCTGCCACATTCATTAAAAAGAAAAAAAGGAGTACTCCTCCCGCAATTTATTAACTAATTTCTAACAACAATAAATTTATTGCAGAGTAAAAAACCCCCACAGAATGCTCTATAGAGTTGTCATGAACCCCATTACAAAATAGTATGACAGAGGCTAAACAAAGGCACATTTCAGAAGAAATTTCCCACAGTTTCCCCAATATCCATAAAACTACACATCGTATAAACATATCACCATAGTCTGAGGTCTTCTGCTTAGTTTTCCTTAGTCCACCATCCACAGGGACAAAATTTCAAAGGCTGAGCCCAATTATCCCATCTCCTGTAAATCTTTGAGAAAGATTTCAGAGTATCTAAATGAGTAATAAAAGACAGAGACAACTAATACAGGCTGGAGGAAAAAAAGATAAAGCAATATGCACTGATTGTTAACTGTAAGCAATGTAATCTACTGCTAATCTAATTTTTATTCCCTAGACGTGCAAGTCTAGATATTTAGAAATCAGTTTGTTTAGGACATCAGATTTCTGTTGCAGAAAATATTTGCAAATTAAAGGAAGCATCGAATTTTAAAGTAGATTTTTTAAGGTACATTTTCTTTTACTGTACCAACTTGAAAACAAAAAGGTTTCTTAAATACTTAGAACATTTAGATTAAAATCTGTTCCTAATGTAGTAACCTAACTGAAAGAATTTGGTTTATGAACCAAAAGCTGCATTTTTGAAACTCCACGCATTCAACTGCAACGTGAGAGATAAATGATCTTTGCTAACATCTGTCAGCCCCATCCACTTGATCTCATTTAGCCAAGTAGTTTTTCTAGCTTTTATTGTTCAATGGTCCAGAAAGTGACTGTGTAAAAATACTGTGTAAAATTACATCTTCTCCTTGCATATGTTCATATTCAAAATAAAACTAATACGCTTTACTGGCAGAAAGCAAGTTTTTACTCCTAGCAGTCTTGAAAAAGCATTTTTATCCTGCTATATGCATCAAGAATATCACCAACTAATTACACAATTATACAATATAGAAAAAGGACGTAATTACTTTCCAGATTTTTGCTGAAGGTGGGCAGGAAATCAACATTATTTTTGTGTGTGCACTTGCAACTATTAAGCTCCATGAAAGCAGAAAGATAATAGCAACCCATACCCATATCCTTAATGTAGAGTATCTCAAATAACTGAGAGGTCTAATTTGGAGCTATTTTCGAAGAAGAATATGTTTGCAAACATCAGAGGTAGTTCACAAATAATTTTTGGAGAAAGAAATCCAAATAGGCAAAATCCGGTATTCTGTGAATACTATTCAAACAGAACCACTTGGAAAATATAGTCTTAGACTACAATACTCTAAAAGCATCAGCAAACTTTTCTTAATGGGTTACAAAGTGAAATAAAAGAAAATGCTTATCAAACTCCTGAATTTGCACTTCCTTATGCCAAAGCATACTATTAAATTAATTTTAGGATACTATTAAATTAATTGTGTGCTGATTTAATAATAAACTTTGGGATATTCAGCTATACCTACTACTTGCAGAAGATTGTGTTGCATAGCCATTTTTAAGCCAGAAACATACATTCAGTGTTTGTTCTATAAATATAAACAAATGAAGGAAAAATAAATATTTACCTAATCAGGACTAATATTTTCTTCATGTGGGAAAAACACCCTGCTGCCAAAACCCCCTGTACTAATGACAACAATTATACAATAAAATCTGAATTAAACGTAATCAGTAGCACATAAGCTTTGATGAGATAATACCACATCTCCAAATGTCATTCTTTTAAATGTATTTGCAAAATGAGGTAGAATTCCGAGTTCTCCATTTTAGCACCTTTGTTATAAGCAAAAAAATACCTCACAACTTTTATTAAGCAAGTTTAACTGAGTTATTTGATGTCCAAGAAACAAGGTGGAATAAAAAATACTATCATGCATTAGGTTCCCTCAGTTTCTGTTAAGAACTCTTTTTATGATGAGATTACATAAAATCTGTACCTTAGAAACTCAGAGAAGTGCTTTAATCAGTCTCTTTATACCTCTGACAAACTTGACTATATCTTTCTTCAACAATGCAGCCCCTTCAAATCAGCCCTTCCAAGCAGATTTCTACTGCCCACACCCTCCAAGTAGGCCTCTAGCAAAAATAGAAAAAACAAAACTTAGTGTTTCTGAGGTAAAAAGGAAAATACGGAAACAGAAATAAAAGACAAGAAGAAAAATGTGGTTTAGGCTTTCATACGCCGTAGAACAGCTCACCAATGTTCTCAGTCTCTCAAAGTAAAATCCCCACTTGCAGTTCCTTTTGCCAATCACTATATGCTACATCTGAACCTACATCTGCTCCAGACTCAAAATCAAGATGGCTTAGATTTTTTTTTAAATGACCCCACCAGCTTTTTTTCATATCCTGCCTGACTTCTGCTCTCATGCAATGCACTGCCATATACATTCACATTTTCTCATTTCTCAAATGAAATGTTCAGATTTCAGAGCAATCTACCATTCAGGGAAATTTACTGGCAAGTTGCCCAAATAATTTCAAACTTTCTATACACATATGATTAAAACATTAAGATATTTGAATGCAAAGCATAACTATATTGTATAGTTAATAACATAGCTGTGAAAAGTTTCTTCTAATTCTTCTCAAACAGTAAAGAAAAATTTAATAAAGGAGTGACTATGTCAGACTGAGAAAATTTTTGTACTTGGTTTGATTATTTTGCAGACAGGCCACTCTACGTAAATCTTTTGAGAAACTAACTTTGCTTTAGAGAAAGCCAGTGATTCCCTATCAGCAGTATGTAACCAGACTGCTGTTAGAAGACACTTACTAAGCATTCATAAGCTCTCAGCTCCAGAGGCATTAGATGTTCAGTACCTGGGAAACTGCTAATCTACGCAGGTTCAGATCTGTTTAGGACACTGAAGATCACACCATAAATGGAATTTCCAAAGACTTTTGTGCTTGTTTAAAAATGTGATACTTAGAAAAGACAGCTCTGGAGACTGTAACCTTTTGGTGGAGGCTGGGTAGCAGCTGAACAGATAAACTTTTGCAAAATTTACCCTTACTTGCTCACAGTGCATGAGGATGAGCCAGTTTGCAAATGCAATGTCTAAAGCATTTGGAAAAAGAGCTAAGCCTTGATCCACGTTACAGAATTCCACTCCCTATATTAAATATTATATTTCTATATTATATGTTTCTATTATTATTATATATATTATATTGTGACAAATTCTCAGATTCTAATAACTTTCAATTTTTGAATTCTTGTCCCAGCCCTGAATTTCAATGCACAGTTGGTCACAACTTAGTAAGAATTTCACTTTGAGCTTTCATTTGAGTTTCAATCAGAGCTATCGGATCTTTAAAGATAAAAAATTCATTTTTTTATCAATGTCCAAGCAGTCATGGTATGAAATCCAGAAGAAAGCATCAACGTTGTTAACCTTACTGTGATCAAATTTCTTCTACTGAGCAATGAGAGTGGAGAAGGGCAGTACAAGTACTGATACAGAACTACTAGTGTTTCCTACCGTTAGGCATACTCCCTGTCTTAGGACTGACTGTGCCATCTGATTTTCATAATTACTAAGGAAAGATACTCTTAAAGAATTCCCTGTCATCCAAATTTTCTTTGCCTAACATCCACTATTAATCAGAATTTTTCAGGCATTTGTTTCCTGTTCTTGCTTCCTTTCCAAAAAAATACAGTAAGCATCTGAGAGAAAGAAAACATATAAACCATAAAGTGAAAAAGATTGGGAATCCAGAGAAAAGAGTTTTAGCTTAGCTTAGAAGTAAAAAAACAAAAACAAAAACAAAAAACCAAAAACCACACCAAAAACACCACACTACAAAACCCTACAAGCATTAACTCCTTTCAGTGCATTCTCTGCTGCTTCTACCAAGCTTCTGGCACTTCTGTGCATGTCCCAGTAAAATCTACAACAGAATTGGCAGCATTTCATTCTCTTGCTGCAGCAGCTTTTCCTACCATGAAATGAAAGATTGAAACATTTTACAGTTATTTTGTTTGCATTTTGTGAAAATTAAATGCTTCATTTTAATAAGCACAGTGTTTGGAATTTATTACTGATTCCTTTTAGGTTTTAATATTATGAAATATTTGAACTCTTCCATGCAGCATTTTGTCAAAACAAGCTCCTGAAGAGACAAACAAGCCAACAGGAAACAGGGCACATTTTCATCAGAATTTTCAAAATCACCTTATTTTCCGTAGAAAATAGGTATTTGGAATTAGCAAAATATCCTGGGAAGACCAACTGTGTTTACAGAACTGAGAACTCAGTCTTAGTCAAGTTTTCACTGCAAAGACAGTTTTGTAGTACAAAATCTTACCAATAGATGTGGAGGATTCTCCATCATTTGATGCCTGCAAGTCAGTTCTGAATGTCTTTCTGAAAAGCCGCAGCAGCAGCAATGGAAGTTACTGACTTGAGACAGGAATCGGAAAATTCTGTGTTTGCCTTATGCAAAAAATTGGATTAAGGTATCACCCTGATCATTTAGCCTTAACAATGAAGGATGACAGCATAAATATTTCCCTGTCTTTACAGATAAATGAGTCACACATCAGGAAAAGAAATACATAAAAACTGCTGAAGACTCCTAGCAGTAGTTTTTAACTGTGGTGCATGGATCTATAGGCCAATTTGAAGGGGCCCACAAAAGCAAGCCCTGGAAGGGTTGGTTCAAATATCATGATAAAAGAGTCTGCAGTTCTACTTGCATATCCTTAGAAGTCCAAAATCAAAAATATTTAAAAGCCACTGATTACAACTGTAGTAACAGATACCATATTTATCCATGAGACTACGTAACACACAGGTTTTTATAGCTCAGAGATCTGGCATCCAGCACCAGCTTCAACAAGTCTGTTCGCATGTTCTACTAATGCCCTGGCCAGTCATTTGTCTCAAAAAAGCTACCTGCCTGTATTGTGTTGTTCCCCTAGGGGTGACCACCATGTTTTTATTGGAATGTATAAATATACTTATATTTTTTCTTTTCTTTTTTTTTTTTTTCCAGAAGAAAAAGCTGCCTTTGAACAAGATAGCTGTACAGACAATGTCTTAGCATGGGAACAGGTTGCCCAGAGGGGTTGTGCAGTCACTGGATAGAGCCCTGAACAACCTGGTCTCATCTGAGAGCTGACCCTGCTTTGAGCAGGAATTTGGACTAGGGACCTACTGAAGTCCCTTCCAACCTGAGGTATCCCATGATGCTACAAAAAAGGCATTGAAGATGCCTTTTTCCAGCTTTCGTTTCACTCCATTCCCTTCAGATATCCCTAGAATGTTTTGCTATTTACTTTTTCTACTTATAATGTTTTCTGAGGCTTTAGAGCACATTCACATCATATTTGCATGTGTTTATATAGAAACATAAGGGTTTCCAATTTTTTTTTTTTTTTTTTTTTTTTTTTTTTCAAAGATGTCCAAGAGCAGTTTGGGAAATTAAAATACAATCCATATATTTTTTTTTTCCTCAGTGATTAAATTTGATCTCCAAAGTATCTAGGATAGAAAGTAGCTCTTCACTCAGATGAGACATCAGCAGTAGATTAGAAAAAGGACTGTATGGAAAATTTTTTTTTTTTTTTTTTTTTTTTTTTTTTTTTTTAAAGAATGGGACAGAAAACCTCATGGAAGTTCTTGATTCCAGGAAGTCTTCAGAAAAGTCAAGTTATTGAGAGTCTTGCAGAAAAAATCTCCGCAGCTGGTAAAATATTGGTGCAGAGAAATCTAGAGGCAGGTTGTATCTCATCCCCATGATTACATCCATGTTGCTTTTCAGAAGAACAGGCTAAAACTTCCACCAAAAAATTGCTGGGAAATTTGTTTGCAAATTGATTTGAAAAGTTCAATGGAAACAAAAATGGAATAGTAGGCTTCCGTGCATTTATTCTCCCTGCATTTTCCTAGCCTTTCAATTTTCAGACTGAAAGAGCAAATTCTTAGTTATTACAGAATTTGATACTGCTAAGGAAAGAACACCTACAACTGAAATACAGCATCAGAACCAGGCAACTACATAAACACTTATCAGAAATCCTTGTACTTTAACTGCCTCACCCTGCATTTAGGGGACAAAAGATTCAAGAAGCTATTCTGTTTGTTTGCCATCTATTAGAGAATGAATACAGCCTTCTCATAATGTTGGTGATTTTCTAAATGTCCCTGTGAAGCACAAAAGCCTGCTGTCCAGTTTGCATGCCCATGAGTGCTGCAGGGCTGTGGAATAAGGCACGAGCTGCCATTTTGCAGCGTTCTGGTACTGATTTCAAAGCCTTCCCAGAAGTCTAAATTTCTTTGTGTTTCTTGTCTACATAAGCTTTATTTGCTTTCTCTTTTTAGAGGCCACCTAAAGGTATCGTTTCATTTTGAGGCAGCTTGTGGGTCTGCATTTCTCCATATGACAATATACCTATATATTTCCCACTCTGCTTATTTTGACTTAGTGGTCAAGCAGCTTGCTGAACTCATGTCTGTCAACTGGTTTTGATGTGTAATATTCAGCCTCAATTGCTCATTTCTTGCATTTCTGTCCAAATTTCTCTCTGATGCGCTGTAAGCAAGTCTGGTTACTTTACATCTCTGAACATCAACTGCACAGCCCTACTGACCTGCTCTCTCACTTGCTCTCATTTTGTGTTTTAAACCCGCTGCAGAAATACAGTCTGTATCGCTATTGCAGCATGCTCGCCTTGCTTCTTTTGGATTGCTATGCAGTAATACTTCACTCCACTGGTTGTTAAAACAGGTCGCGCTTCACAGCATGGACTACGTCTCACCTACTTCCTGCAGTATCACGTTTCTTGTACTTGGTACAGGCATATATTTTTTCTATTTCTGCATTATTTTTCTTTTTTTTTTTTTTTTTTTAAAAACATGAATGTCAGCAGTAATGGAAGTGTTGGACTGGCAGTTCAGAGAGAGCAAAAGCAATGACCAAGTACCATCTTCTTTCTGCTGCTCCTCTCCAGCACCTCGTGATTGCCCTGAACGGCTGCCCTGGGGGGCAGATGAAGTGCCTGCAGCTCCAGTTGCGCCTCCCACCCCTCCCGTGGCTCAGCCCACAAGGACTGAAGGGGCAGCAGTACTTCTGCTGAGGAAGGGCTCATCAGGGCTGGATTAAGACAAGAAACACCTTGGCTGCAAACTGCCAAAGCACCTTAGCGTGACAACAGCATTCAGCGACAGTTTGCTAGGCCAGACTTTGAAAATTAAGCCATCTGTGACTAGAGAGGCAGGAGTCAGAGATCATACCCCACGTTCCCCCACTGGCTCCAAAAGCTATACAACCCTCTCTTCTTCCTCTCACCACTTTGCACAGATAAAAAGAAAACCAAAGCTCTTCCCTCCCTCCCCTGCATCACTAAAAATTTTCTCCTCCACTCCAGGAACCAACTTCAGCAAACTGGAGGGATTCGGGCAGTAACAAAAACCTTGCTAAACATTTCTCCCCAATCCAAAGGAAATATATTGGGTCCCTGTGGGTCTCCTCCTAGGACACTGGAAGTTGCTGACTGGCAATTTTTACATTGCAAGGTGCTGCGATTTGTAGCTTTTTCTTTAGCTGATCATGACATCTTTGCTGCCCTCCCCCCACTCTTTCAAACACAGGACGAGCTCCCAAAACCCCCTTTCCCAAACAGTATTTTCTTCTCCCCTCACAGGCCGAACGTTATTGCGGATCCATAGCAGGAGCCCTGACGTTTGCAGCAGCCCCTCTCACGACGGAGGAGGTTTCGGCTTACGTCTAGCCTGCACTCCAGATTTAATTGGAAGTAGCTGGTGGCGCTTGAACTGCATCTCTGGAAACCTGCCCACTTCGGTGGCAACCAGAGAAGGGGCAAGGACACAGACGTGGGTCTGTCAATCGATGCTCACTCTGCAAGCAGCTACAAGGCAGGGAGCTTGGGGAGGGGAGGGGGCAAGGGGAGAAGAAGAACCGCATACAAACAAAAGGTGCATGCTGACATTAATCTCCACTAACGAAGCCTGCACGGAGCCTGTGCTCTGAGTCACCCAGCTCAGCGGCGAGCCGACAGAAAGCTCATGAATCAAACCGCCCCACCGTAAGAAGCGAAGCGGCATGGACAGGGGGAGGGGAGGAGAGCAAGGCAGGGCTTGCGTCAGACCCGCAGCTGCTGCAGCCGCTGCCTCCGCGCTGTCCCTGCCTCTGCCACCCGGGCACCCACCGCCCCATGGGCACTCTCACCTGGCCCCAAACCCCCTGTCTGGAGGCCCTGTGGAAAAAACACATCAGGGCAGCAGAACAGGTGCGGGAGGGCCTTGCTGCTGCACGGCCCTCCTGCCGCTGCAGGACGCGGCCCCTCGTGTTTACACTGGCACGGGCACACCACGCTCAAGGACCGCTCTTACCCCAGGGCGGCATGCCGCTTTGGGGAGCGGGGGAATGGGGAAGGCGAGCATCTGGGGATGTGCCTGGTGCCAGAAGAGGGCTGTGACGATGGGGGCCAAGTCTCTTTCACCATTTTGTTCACTTAGGTGCACATGTGTAAGTAAGACCTATGGAGAGTGGGCCTTAAAGACCATTTTTGCAGTTTCGCCAACGTGCAAAACGCCAAATGGCATGAGCATATACATCTTAACCGATTTACCATGGCAGCTYCGCACGGGCGCAGAGACTCCCTTCCTCTCCAGTCAGCCGAAGACTCACAGAGAGGACAGGTGGGCTACTGCCGAGGAATTGGCTTCAGTTCTTTTGTATAAACAAATGTGAGTCTAGATTTAAAAGCATGTCATAGAAGAAAAGAAAACCATCCTCCTCCATAATATGTACACCAAGCAGCAAGCCATATGTGTCTGACCTTAACCAAACAAGAGGGTTTTTTCACAGCTACAACTATAATCTGCTTTTCAGTTGGTTGAGTTCTCAACTCGCGTGCTCCAGTGGCTGGGTGGTGAGGGGTACAATGTGGCAATTCCAGGTGCTAGAGCAATTATACACCTCTTCACACACACATAGTCCTTGGTTGTTGCAGGGTAGGCCAGGAAGGAAAGCCAAGAGCCTTCAACAAAGGTTGCAGGCTTTCCAGGCTGGCAAGAGCAAAGGCCTCCGTCTCAGAGCCCGACTACTCAGGTTCTCCTTGAGGGAGAAAAACAGATTAAGCTGACAGGAGATGCATTCAAAGCCCACGTGCCCTGCAGAACTGGCGTATAGTGCAGAGCAAACTGGCTCTCAGTAAGGATTGCAGTCATGTTTTCTTTTGTTTTTCTTTCATTTCTTTCTTGGAGATAAAAGAAGAAAAAAAGAAAAGCAGGCCATCTTGCTGACTGGTACAGAGGGGCTGGCTACACAGACTCCATAGCGAAGCACAGCATGGCCATCAAAATGATGTTCCTTAGCAGCAGGAGAAGCACCATGAGCTCTGGGCTACTGATTCTAGGCAAGGACCTCGAAGCCCAGTAAATACTACCCTTTCTTAGGGGAACTGTCGGGAAGGAACAGGAGTTCTCCTGTGTGAATGTGGTGCTTTGTTTAACGCTCACCTGGAAGATGAGTGTTTTTTGTGACGACAAGCAAGCATAAAAACTTTGTCCTGGGGACGTTCACTTGATAGATACTAGTTTACTAGCACTTTCAGGAGAGACAAGCAAGAAGGAAACAGACTGGCATGAAAAAAAACTCTTCTCTGCAAGCATTTGAGAGTTATAAGACAGTGCCAGAAGACAACCATGTGCATCTGAGATCAAAGGGCTCCAGTGATTTAAAAGGGCCTCTCTCAGGGGGGAGAGGAGTTATAGTTGCTCAAGGAAAAGAAACAAAGATGACAGGGCATGTAAGCCTGCTTAGGTTATCTTCATAGAACAGCAGAGCCTCGGGAACAGCTATTCACATATACTTTTTGTCTTAAAATGTCTGGTCTCAGTGCATCATTTCAATTATTAAAATAAATGATACCATGCAGCCATCACTTGAACCTCAATTTATTCTGCATACAGACATCACTTCACTCTGCCTGGTCCTGAGCTCGCTAGAAGATCCTTAGCTGTGTTATTCTAATGTCAAGCAAAAACCATATGCCCTGCCTCTCAGACAGGTCTACTAACCGGGGCTCAGTGGCTCACTAACCGCCACTGTGCAGCTTTCAAGCAGAACAAGCTCATGTCTGCCCCAACGATACTGCGGGACAGATGGGTCCTCTTCACTCCGGGTCCCATTATGCGTGAGAGGAAGAACTGCAGGTGTCTGAAATTAGCTGGACCTGATGGATCAACAGAGTTGATCTGTAAAGTGGGTCTATGTTTATAGGCCAGGGTAAATGAGGGAAATTTTGGACAGAGGGAAGTAAAAGGCACATAGCCTCAAGCCTGACAAAGATGCCATTCAAAGAGAGCAAAACTAACTACAACTGAAATCGATAAGGATTTTCAATATCTAAAAAGTTCTGCAAGAGATCAAAACTGTTTCCTACAAGTTTAACTGTGACAGTTTGCCCAAGTTTTGACACTTGGAGACGGAGGCAAAAATAATTGAGCTGCACTGACTTAATAAGGAAATTAAGTATTCAGAAAGCAAAGGTAGTCAGCGCCATCTTCCTGGGCTCAAAATCCTTATCAGCTTGAAGCTAATTCTGCTATTCCTCCTACAGAGTCACAATTTTTACTTAGAAAATTGATGCTCTGTACCTACTTCTGCACTGCAGCTTTGAAACAGAAACCTCTAATCTCCAGGGCTGGAGAGGGCCTACAGCTTTCACTCAAGCCTGTTTGCAGCCACCAGGTTTTGTCAGCTTTGGAGCAGAAAAAGCTGAGAGGGGAAACCAAAGTAGAAGTTGCCCAAATGTGATTTCAGGAGCTTACTGGGAACTTGCTTGCTTGTTACAATCTGAAAGTGAAACTGCAAACCATAAGGAACAGGATGATCGGCTGAATTGCTGCCACTAGTTTCTTTTGAGCTTTTAGTTACCTTGTATTTGGTAATTTCACACCAGTAGTTCATTAATAAACTGACATTCCAGTACTGCTACAACAGCAAGGCACCCTGCAGACCACAGCTTTGTCTGTACGGGGGAAATGACCAACACAGCTATAGCAAAATAACTTTCCTCTCCAGCTTTTATTCTGGTACCACTGTTAGCAGGCTTGAGGTGGGTTTTTTCCTCCTTCCTGTGTACAGAACCTTTAAAAGACGGGTAGGGAAAGTGTCTCCCCGCTGCAGCCAGGCTACAAGGGGCCAGGTTTCCTCTGCCACCACCGGCAGTGTGCAAGGAGAAGCACCCGACTGGAAAAGTTGTGCTAGTTGAAAAGGAGATGCTACACGCAGTAGTTTTAGCTCCAAAAACTGGAGGCTTGCCAATACATTGACTTCACGTCGCTGGCATTCAAGCAGTTAAACACAACTGTGAACTCTGGAAGCTTTCCCACTCCTCGCTGAAGCTTCTCTCCAGTACACTGGTAACTGGTAAACAGATGGTACAACAGATACGGTGTCAGCTCCTTCCTTGTTGGAAATGCAGCTATCCAACATTTAGTCAACCTGCCTACAGTGAGAAGTGACTGAATTAGAAGTAAAAACATGCTTGCATTTCCCTTTTGCTTTTAACTACTGCACATACACAGCCTGTGCCTTTTGCATCTCCAACAGAGTCCAAAATTCWTTTTTTTCAAGGGAGTCTTCTCTGTGTAACTTTCCCATCCTGACTGTTGTGGCAAAAGGTGGTAAAAACTCCCCCTTATTCAGTCTCCTACAACCAGTCTAGGATAAACAGCCTTCTGACTGGCAGCATTTTCCTCCTCAAAGCTGCATCCAAGGAATAATATAGACACTGCAAATAGTGTCATGAACTCCAACACTCACGAACCAGCAAGACTGCCAGAAGCATCTGGCACTGTTTTGAGGAAAAGTTTTCAGTTCGTTTCTAGTTGGGCTTCCTCCTTGTTTTGCTGCCATCTCTGACTTCCCTCCAGTCCTTCGCAGTGGCTTCACCAAACTGAGCACCAAATTCTGCTCCCTGATAAACACCTCTTGCACCCTCCACCAACTCCTTTGCTCTCTCCCATGACTCCCCCCTCATATTTCCCAAGCTGTACCCACTTTCATCAGCCTCCCACTATCTTTCTGTCGTCTCATAATGAGGCTCATTTCTCTTCCTTCCATGTAAGACTTTATGTTCATTAGTACTGCACTTCCCTCATTGCCCATTTCCCCCAAAGCTCTGTCCCGGAGCCAAACAAAATTCGCATCTTGTTCTGAATTCTGCACTTCTAGCAGAGCATACATTTTCTCTTGCAAATGCCTTATATCAAGAAGTAACTATGATTCGGGACAACTTGCCAAGCAAATCTCCCTTTTCTTTATGTACTGAGCCATTTAAAAGTCACTCGACATGGATAAAAAGCACGAGGTTTCAAACAGGCTCTATTATTTTTGCCAGCAATGGATACAGCAAGGTTTGGGGATTTTATATGTGTGTGTTTTTAGTTCCAGGCTGAGTCAATATATTATGGAAAACAGACCTGCCTCCAGTTACCTAGAGACTGCTTAACCATGGGGTTCAAGTGACACTGTAAAACCACTCCACAGGAATGCCACTCAATTGCTCAATTCAGCAAATGCTGTTGGTGGATTTTCCCCCCTTATAAATTGCACTTGCCTATTCATTATTTCCCATATTGCATGAGAAAAAGAAAAGAAAAAGGAAAAAGCTTTATTAATTGATGGAGATTTAGACCCTTATTAAGGCTGAGATTTAAACATACAATTAAGTCAGGAAAGTCAAAATTATGTTTTTTCTGCTTTCATTCCCTTCTCCATTATTTCCCCATCATAAATGTATGCTCTCTCTCCTGTGAACTCTGCCATCAAGCACGTATGCACCGAAAGCTTTGTTATTTCCAAAATGCCGCACCAATGCTAATTTCAGCATTCAGCCTCACTCTTTTCCTGTGATATAGCAAAGTATTTATCGCTATTTTCACGAGTGAACTGTGCCCCGCAAAGGGTAAAGTGCTTGGGTGCCTAAAGCTTGGCTCCTTTTCCAGAGAGGCAAAATGCCTGTAAACCCCCTCCCTTCTCAGGGAGCTGCACCTCTGCAAAGTAAACAACATTCATCTGAGAGCCTAAATACCAGTCCAAGTGCCTATCTTTAGGCACCCGAGTCTGGAAACATTGGTCTGAGTGAACAGGCCCCGCTTGCAGCATGAATCACTCTACAGAGCAAGGTTAGGACAGAGGAGCTCCCGATTCTTAATTTAATTCTCTCGACCATCCTGCTGCTTAAATGAGAAACCCAACTGGGAATCTTAATTACAGTAATATACTCACCAAACATATTGTATTCATTTTTTTAAATTACTTTAGAAATGGCATCACCAGCCAGAAGAACAAAAACAATCCTGCACAAAAATAGATTAAGGCCCCACAGCCTGGCGTAAAAGAAGTCCTTGGAGCCCACCACATTTGGATCCAAGGACTCCGGTGGGTTTCCTTAGCCACAGAGGTACCACTGAGCCCCAGCACCAGGCAGCTAGCAACACCACGATGCCAAACCTACTCCCTTTCTCAGATTTTTCTTGGCTAGCTCCTCTTCTACCTGCATTCAGATGACCAAATATTTGAGCATGAATTATCATCATTGTGGATTTTATGCCCTCACTCTATTCCCCTGCTGCCCACGAGTCCCTCGTTCATCCACTCCAGCGAGGGAGGAGTGTGCCAGAGCTGACACTCCATTCGGGCTATCCTTCATAATCTCCTTTTTGGTAAGATGGGGGGGACATCTTTTAACGTTCTTCAGTTCCCTTCTCCCAGTAGATACAGACCAGGAAAAAACGATATGTCAACTAGCAGAAATTCTTTGAAAAGAGTCGGATCACAGCACAGGCAGGGCTGCTCTCTTAAGCTTAAGCCCCTCTGCACGCAGCCTGGTGACAGTCCACAACCAGAAGTAGTTCACTTAAATGGCAGCCATCAGACAGTCCTCCAGGTAAGGATGCACTGATTATAAAACAGACACTCACATTTTCTAGGGAAAATGTAGCAGATCTAAAGTTAAGCCTAATTTTGTTTTTTCAGTTTGACCTGGCAGCTCCCATTTTGTCCAGGACCTGCCTTTTGGGGATGCCAGCTTCCTCCTTTCCTTGCATCTGCAAAGGACGACCTCAGCAGAGAGCAGAGAAACATTTAGAAAGTCTTTGCATAAAACCCCTCTGAGCCAGAAGCTCTCTGAAGAGTCCAGAAGGACAGACTATTTGAACGATACCATCAGTTTGCCAGGTCTGACGAGGCAACACAACCACTTGGACGTGACTGTGTTTGTTTGTCTCGCTGGTAGCACAGCATCCTGCTGTCACATGCCTCCAAGCACTTCAAGCCAGGGAATGTCTCTCAAGATTGTTGGTAAATTCTTATCTGTATTACAGTTGCAGAGGTGACGCTTGCAGACGTAACCCTGAGCAAATCTGAGCCAGGCGGTAACCCTGGTAATTTGGAGGGGGATGGGGAGAACATCAGCAGCCAGCTGGGAGCTGATCAAGATGCCTCATGCACAACCCTTTGCCTTCTACAGCTGCTAGGGCTCAAGCTAGGACCTGTAGTCAGCAAGACAGGCTACAAACACGCGGAAGAAATGCGATCACTGCCTGAAAACACTGCTTGCATCCTTGATGCCGCAAAATAAATTCATATTTCTTCTAACTCCCTTTTCTTGATCTGCGCTACTCACCGCTGCTACAGCGGGGCTTGATTTGTACTTAGAGCTAGCTGAAATATAGGATGAAAAAGCACGCGTGAAAGACATGCCCTTTGTGTTCATTTCAAAACTTGCCGACCGGTTGTTGTGGTGGCCTTTATTCACATCATCCCTACAGGCCACGGTGTGTTTCACCGATAGGAAGATCCTTCTCTCTGATTACTAGGACGCAATGATGTCAGTTGAGTGTGCTTGCCACAAATGGGAGGTAAAATCCATTAGCATAAACCTCAGCAAAAGATGCTTAGACAAATTTGTCTCACCTTGGGCTTGCCCCAAGCTACCAGATCAGTTGACTACTTTCCGCAGCTTGGCTAATGTGTAATAACTTTTCCAGCTGTGGTAACTCAGTGATATACCTGAACCCAGTTGGGACTGGGGTGAAATATTTCAGCCCTTTCACAATAAGCATAAAACCCACATGACTAGTCTACATTTACTTTTTCTCCTCTTAACTAGTTTTGCTTTCCCCTGCCTACATACTGCTCCTTGACCTCTGAAGGTCTGAAGAGTGGAAGGCACCATTGAGAAACCTACAAAACCTCTTCATTTAGCAGTGAAGACAAAGTTTATAAAAGTAAGTGGAGAGTACAGCCAGATGGCTTCCCCCCCCCCGCCCCTTTCCTTCTTTTCATAAACAGCTAAAATTTTAGCCAAAACCTACAATTTCAGGGGAAAGGAGAGAGGGGGGCAAATATGGAACCACTCCGATTTCAGGTCACATCTAATGAAAATGTTTGGCCAGAAAGAATAGGAAAAATGTTTTAAACAATGTAAGGTTTTATTTCAACATTTCCTAACTGTAATCATTCATTTCAGAAACGCTGAAATGTTTCATTTCCACATTATTACACATGTCAATGTTTTGTTATAACACAGAATTTTTTAACTGACTCAAGTTTAAAAAGAGGAAAAGAAGCTAAAAATATTAAATAGATTGAAAACTGAATGTTTTGCTTATGGTTATACAAAATATTTAGAATTCCCACTGCACCATTTTTTTAATTTAACAACTAATCCAGGAGATCCCAGATTTCACTCCAGCAATGCTGGTTGTGGGAACGTCATAACTCATGCACCCAGTCTGCTTGCTGAAGTTTTGAGTTGAAGATGGACTCAAAGGGTCTGTTGACTACTTCTCTCCCTCGGGTAGCATCACCTCACCTTGAACAAAGACAGCAGAACAACAAATAGTGGGGTGTCTACCAATTCACCCTAGGTGAAAGCCTACAAACCTATTTCACACTCATATTCATGTTGATGTTTGCACCTGACAATAAAGTGCTCTCAAATCCAAGCGCAAACTGGTTTAGAGCACYGCTCACTTCACGCATCTCTGAGAAATGAGAAAGTCTGAGAAAGCTCCTCTGGGGTTTTCAACCAAAAGAGATGAAGTACAGCACTTAATAACACTTTGCTGCTATGTCTGGGCAAAGGACTTCTCACCAGCTGGGATCCACCGAGAATTATTACCTTCAATTTTCTCCTCAAGGAATAGGCAGTTTAGGGGCTAGAAGAATCTCCTCCCCCTACCTAATCACCTGTGCAGCTCTGTGCAAAGCAGGCAGTGGGTAATACGAAATGAAACTGAGAAAGTTCTAATTTTCCTGAGCAACTAAAGTGCAGTTTTAAACATGTAATAGACATTTTGCCTTTACCATTAACRAGCTGAATACATAAAGTATGACTGCCTTGATACCCTCTGGGCACTCAAGTTTAGACTTCCATTAACAACCTCATTAGCAATAAGAGATACACAGTATGTTGCATTATGGAAAGGATCATAAATCTGTGCTTTTGGGAGCTACTGTATGTGAGCTGTATGTCTGCCTCTTTGAATTACGGATTCTTACTGTAGGTAATCTAATCAAAATGCTAACAAACCCCTTTTCATATGATCACAGAAAAGCCACTGCACATTAAGAAACAAATGATAAGCAACAGATACTCAAAATGTCCTTTTATGCACATTAGAGCAGTGCTGAAGAAGACATCTGTATTCTGAGGTAAGCAACAGCAAAATCCCCAGACAGGACTGCAATCAAGAAATCGCAGTCTAACACTCACTGAAGCTGGTGTTAGTATTTCCAATAGCTCAAGTGGGTTTCGGATGAGTTGTCAATCAATCCCTCCTTCATCTCCATTTATTCTGAGCAGGCTCCTTACACCAAGCAATGCTACACAAAGACAAACGTTAAGAGCTGCTGAGCACCCAAAAATCTCTCAAAGTCACTGAAAGCAGAAAACGATCAATATCTAGCAGGCTAAGGATTGGGTTTATAGCAGTTTGAGACCCCTAGAAACCTGACAAATAATCTTAAATGACAATGGTGAGAGCTCCATTCTAGGAAACATTAAAAATGATGGAAGAGTAGAAAACATACTGAGGGGGTGGGAATCCAAACCAAAAAGCCCAGAGAAGAGCAAGGCTGCTTTTTTCACTCCTTTTGCCTTACCACAACTAGCTTCTCAAGCTTATGGACCTCTTCAGCTAAGTCTCATTATGAGGGACATTAGGGTAAACCAGAGAAAAGCTGCCAACATTGGACACTCCAAGAAAGCCCATCAGCAGTCTGCTGATCACAGCAATTTGCAATTTTCACTTCCTTGGTTGATTGCTTGTGTTTTTTTTTAAATACCTGCTAACCTGTTTTCTGCATTTTCCTATACTGCATATATTTGTCCTCTGGGTTCTTATTTCTTCCTTGTTTTGTTCTCAGATCATCATTTGCCATCATCAAAAAATTTATCTTGATGCCTTGAAGTTTCTAATCCAAAAATAACTCAATCACTGGAGAAGGTAAAGGGGCATTTTTCTGTTTTGGGATTTTTTTTTTTTTTTTTTTTTTTTTTTTTAAAGTTTTCTAGTTGAAAAGTACCTTAAGATCCTAGTGTATATCTCACAAGTTTTCATTTTAAAGCACTGTGCTTATAGGCCTAAAAATCAGAGGAATGAAAGCACTGAGGCATTGTTTTTCCACCATAACAACATGAAGAATAAGCTATTTCTCTGAATACATTTAGGGGGGGAAAAATTGGCTCTTGGGCAGGAACTTCATGTGCCAAGTTTAAATTCTCTGCAAATCAGGATTGCAGAATGGCCCACCTTTGAAACAACAGTTTGTAACAGAAGTTATGCATCCTTAACTGGAACACTGAAAATGATGCTGCTGGGAGAGAGACTGAATGCATGTAAATTAAAGACATATTGCTAGATTTAATCAGTCCTGTCCAGTATTTATAAGTGTTCTTAAAATATGAGATCTGAGCAGACATCATACATCTGAATACGTTTGTTTAAAGCTAAAGGTTGTTTATTACATTTTATTTATACACTGTTAAACCTCAGAGGGAGAAATATTAAACATGTCTGGGATTCATAGAGTACACAAAACAGGCACTAAATTGTACAGTTTGATATATAACTTCCTATAGTGGATAAATCCACCAACATCTGCTAAATATGTAGAAGATTTATTACATTTTCATAAGGTTTACTTAGTACGCAGACTTCATGATTTGGCAAACAAAGCCTGACTACGGGGAAAACTGTTATTTCGTTATTTTAAGCCCTTTTAATACAGACTTTGGAGGATGCATGAATATCCCCTCACCGCCTTCCCTGTCACCTGACGGTAGGAGCGGTCTCTGAGCTGTTGAGCTGCCTGAGAAAGACAGAACTTGTGTCTCACGTCTTGTTTATAGCATGGAGTCTTTGCACTTCTCTTGGCAGTTCCCAGAGCAAGGTACAGTCCTGCATATTATCTCTCTCCAAAACTTTGCTGACGGACTCAGAGAGTCAACAAAGATCCTAGTACAGTGCAAAGACCCTCCCTCCCCCTGCAGGAGAGCTCTCCTCCCAGGGCATAGTGGAGTCAGACATTTGCTTTGGCATCTAGAAAACTCTTTTTGAAATCTGCGTGAAACTTGGCAAGTTCCCATAGTCTGGGAATCTTTGATGAAATACTGTAATTTTTTCTTATCACCAGGCAATAATGCTCTATGCTGGAAATAGAAATGGAAAATTTGGGCACAGTGAAATCCTGTTTTCAGGAAGTCAGGGAAATCCCATTGCCACCTCCTTCTTCCCCCAACCTCATTTCTGTAGTTCTTGTTCATATAAATGAGCAGTCAAGCTTCAGCAGCAACAGTGAAATTGATTTCCCTGGTTTTAGATGAAAACCTGAAAGTGAAAGAAGCTCAATTCAGAAACCAGAGAAAGCTGAGATTTTTCCCATTCAATGCCAGAGATGTGCATCTCCAGTACCTACCAAGAACATGACTGAAAGTACATAAAGGACAGAGGGCTACTCACCAGCAGCCAAACTCAGGGTTGCTGTCATTTACCACATGAGCAAAATGAGGAGCAGCTTTTAGCCCAGGAATTACTATAAATAAAGGTAAAATATTTCTAAACAAAAAAGATATTTTCCCTTCTAGTATGCTTTCCATATATATCACTTACGATCTTGGGCTAATATATGCTTTCCTTGAAATAGGTAGACTTACATAAACGATCCTTCATTCCTTCTTTCTGACCCTCACTACATTCCTTTAAACCTTCTTAAAAAATGGGGTTCAATTTTAAGGGAAATATTTTTCATCAGAAATTTGCAAATGGTTCCTGCAATAAGCAGAATGTACGTACAGGTGTATCTTGGAAGGAATCTAGCCATACAGGATAACACTCAACAGTTTAGCTGAAATGCTGATTTATTGGTACAGACCTCCACTTCCACAGTTGCTTCTTTCTGGAGAAGAATTATTATAGGACAATACCTCTAAATGGCTGTTCTCAGCCATACAAACACTTAATGTAACGCACATTCAATTCTTCTCTTATACCCTTTAATCCAGCTGCATCCAAAACTTTCAGACATGATTTGGTGTCATAACTCACCATCCAAGCTCTCCAGGATAGGGACCTATTTTTGTCATTTGGTAAACTTTTACTAGGTTCTCTGTGGACTAACTAGTGTCAGAGATCAACGAACAAGTACGTACACTGATAATATGGACTGCCTCCTGCTAACAGACTTAATTTCTCAGCATCCTGGTGAAAAAACATGCCTTTGACTGTATGAAGCACTGGTTCTGTTACTGTATTTATTATTTAACATTTGTGTGTTAGAACCACAGATGGGCAAGTGACAAGCAATAGCTATTGGGGAAAAATATTACTCCTTGTACAAATACATCCCTAAGATAAGTTACAATATTCTCCTGCCAAAATGGAACAGCTAACGATTTTCTTGCAGTCTGAGAAGACCCAGATCACAGATGGCCAGCTGAATAGTGGCTCAAGTAATGCTAAGCAATGAACAGCTGCTAACAATGAGGAAATTGTGCTTCTGAGGCCTGATTCAATGCCCACTGAAGTCAATGAAAATCATATAAACAGCAGTGAGTGCCCTAGTGGCACTATTCTTTGGCAAGAAGCCAAAAAACAGATAACAAAATATTGTTAAACTCCCCCCACCAGAATACTCACTGCTTTTACAGAGTAACTGAAACTTTGGTCTCCAGGCAAGCCTAGAAGCCTCCTAGTGAATGCAGCTGCATTTAAAATGCTGATGTACACTAAAATAAGAGTATTATATATCTTACAGAGGATTAGGTCTTTATTTAGAGTGGCTGCAGACATTAAGGGGTTTAGTTGATTTTCTCCCAGATTACAGGCACATTATAGAAAACCAATGCCTAATTTTGATAGACCACTACCTGCAAGTCCTTTCTTTCAGTAAATGCTTAAGTTTATTAACAAATGGCACTACTATTGGTTAGAGCACCACTGCTGCTATTCCTAATAACATGCGTCTATGAAGCTTGTATAAGAAATCAAGTGTCTGCCCCAAGTATTTTGCAGTCACTGCTTTAGTTGGACTAATGGTGGCTACCAGCTGACAAGGAAGAAGGTCAAAGAGCTAGGGACAGCTCAGTTCTGGAACACCATATGAAATAGAAACCTTTTGCGGGTTTTCTTAAACCGGCAAGTATGAAATGGCAGGTATCTGATTTTTAAAGTGCTTAGAAGGAGCAGCATTGAAAGCCTAAACATGACATTTACAAACTTCACATCACTGTCCTAGCCTGAAGCAGTATGGAAGCAGCTCCATAAGCCCATGGAGACAATTGAGTACCTTCCCAGGAGCTCGTGACAGCAAGGAGTGGTCCTCAATGGGTGTGACAGAGCTGGAATACAGGAAGGGCAGGGCACTTGATGGGAACAAAACAGGAGGCTCTTTAAAGCTTAGGATGAATTCATTAAAATTCAGAGATGTGTTGCTGGTGAATAACATCAGTGTTAAATGCATCTCTCTGTCCATTACCTCCTTGATAAATATACTCATAAAAGAACCACTGAATTCAGGGAAAGACACTTCTTACAGTCACTTTCCTGATCTCACACAAGATTTTTTAACTATCTGATGCACGATGAATCTTAGCTGCTTTAAAAGCAAAGAGGCACTACTTAGAAAGCCACAGAGATCAAAGACAACTGTTTCTAAGGGAGTTTTTTTGCTTCTTTTTAAAATATGCCTGCAAAATGTCTAGTAACACACTCCAAATTTATTTCTTCAGCTTCCTCAAAAGCTACGCTCTCCTGGGTGCCTTTGCAGTCTCAGAAACAGAACAGATATTTTTGTGCTTCTTTGTAGATTTTCCATTCTGCTGCAGAGTCTGTTTATGTTCCATAAATGCACAGGTGCACACAGTTATACATGAATGGAGTCAGGTTGTACGGAAGCAAGGAATGGCTTCTCCTGCTATTTGCATAGGCTGGAGGCAGGCATAGTGCAAATAACTCTTTGCAGCTGTACCAACATGCTCCAGTCTCTACTTGCACTGTCCCAATCATCCTGCTCTGAGGCACCTCTTCAAAAAGAGCTGGAAGATGTGGCTAATCACCAGATTTACTAACAGTGTTGCTACAAAATTTAAAAGATTGGACTGGGAGCACAAAGGGACTAGAGGAAGCCTCAGCAATGATGGGCGTGATGGAGCTCAGACTCCCGGAGGGAAGTATATTAACTAGCATAAGGCAGGTGCTAACACCAAGGGAGCCCTAACGGCATTTCTGACTGTCCCTGTCATTTGCAGCATGCACCTGCCACTCCCGCCACCTGGGTTCTTCCCCTGGGACTGACAGTTTTGGTTCAGAGCTTGCAAGGACACTTCTGCTGGGGAGCTCCTCCTCAGGGAGCACACTGTGTTCCCCTCAGTAAAAGGTCTTCTCCTGCTGGTCTAACACTGCCAGGTAGCAGCCCCAGCCACCTCCCTGCCCAGCGCAGAGCTGGTCTGAAGTCTTGCTGCCACCACTACTGCATCATTAAATCCTGCAGGGAGAGCAGGAGCTTTCCCGAACTGGAATATTCTTCCCTGGTTGCTGATTTAGACTGCCCTGGGCAAAAAAGACCAAGAGCACAAGCCAGAAGCACTCCTGTTATGGCCACCACCTGCCGTAGAGGAAAACACCTTTTGTCACTCTGGTTGAGAGGTGGGCAGCCACAGGCAGCTCCATTTCTAGCTTCCAGTCTGCTGTGATCTGTCAGCCGCCTGCCATGATACACTGAGCTAATCACGTCCTCCCCAGAGGCTGACATGCAACCTCTGGCCTATAGCATCCTAAATGCAAGTGTTTGCCAGGAAAAAAAGAAAAAGAAAAAAATCAACTCCAGCAACCAGTTACGGATGATGTAAGCAAAGGCGCATTCTGATGCAGAAGGATGCAGCCCCACACACCAGCCTCACCAAATGTCCAGACAAGGGTTCTCATGTGGTCAGAACAGGTCAGGTTTTCCACGTTAGCACAAACTTTTATACACCCAGCCAATGCTACACAAAAAGCTAGTAAAGGATTTCCCTCCTGCCCAAATAAGCTTGCTCAGACGGGCTTCACCTCTTCTTGAGAGAGCCAGACTGAGGATAAGCACCTGAATAACACTTTTAGGATATGTTTAGGTATCCTGAACTCTGCCCAAGTTCCTGAGAGAGTTAATCCTCTCTGAGGGCCTTAGACCTGAAGCACCAAGAGATTAATGTCAGACAGGAAGCCAGTAGCACACCTAGGGACTAAACCTGGGTCTCCCAGATCACAGATACACTTTGGGACCACTGGACCAGCCTCACTTGCTGGGAAGTTTAACGGCATTACTGAAATTACAACCAAATTTTACTCAGTTAGACTGATCACTGTCTAATTTTGAAAGTAGTTACATGTGCTGACAGGATGATTACAGCTTTATTCACCCATTTTAGACTCAAATTTAAAATAAAATACACTGAGATTGCATCACATGATAAATTGCAGTCAGCTCTCAAGTCTATTTCTTCCAGATTTAATTCTAACATTGTAAAGCTGACAGCCTCACACAGCTCAAAAGAGGAGTATTATACTTTCCTACAGCAGAAGCTTGACAAAGGGACAGATAACGCTTGCTTTGAGGCCTGGATGGTCCCAAGCTACTGGCTCTAAGACCACAGTCTGGCTACTGATTCACTTTAAAAATCTGTTGAAAACTCACATGAATCCACTTGCAAATTCTCACTTATATTCTTAGCTAGGAGAGGCTAACGTAGCAATAATATTATGCATGGCTTAGAAAAGCCTTTAGATTTTGTACTATTAATTTTCCCTGCGACTCTGTGCAACTGAGTCCATGACAACAGAAGTACCCAGTTTGACACATAAAGAGAACCAGGCAGTCAGGTAGGTACATGGTTCCAAACTGTCCTATCTTGTTTCTAAAATGATCTTTCTACAAAACACAACCTACAGAAATAAATGCATTTTATATAAAGTCATTTTGATTGTCGCTTGTTCAGAATGACCTGCTTAATTCGTGTATGTTCTCATTCATAAAGCAACTCTTGTTACTTTATATGCGGTGGCGACACACTGTTAACACGTCTCCTTGCATTTAAAAATAAACCCGTACATGTGTATATCATACAACAGTCCTTGACACAAGTTCACATAATACGGCTGTACGCACCCTGCACGTGTGAGACTTTCATCTGTGCTCTGAAGCTGCTAGCGCATTGACTTTCCCTTTGCTTTTCCAAGCCTGCTTTTATTTGGGCTTGTTTAAATGTTGGCATTCACAGAGCCGGGAGAGAAGAGGCGACTACTAGAGAGTTTGTGCCCTCTGGTGTTCGTTCAGCGGTGGATACTGGATCCCCGAAAATCCTGCTGCTTTGTGCTACTGCAGCATCCTCTCCTCACCAAGCCTTGGCTGCCTGTAATGCAGCTCACTTCAACAGGATAAAGTATTTAGCCCTGGTCTGCTTAACTGTAGATGTATTCTCAGCAATATACTGGGCAGAGACCACTGTCTCCTTTTAAGACCATCTGCACACTTTACATGCAATATTTTAGCTTTGGGGATGATTTCAGCAAGATCCACATCAACTCAGCAGTTTCCAAAACTGAGGAGAACTCTGGATGCGGCACGCCTTTGTGTTTTCATTAGTTCAAATCAGCAAAAAAGTACAATGGATAACTTTAGAAAATCAATTCACTTATTGACCTAATCCCCTGAGTCCCAAAGCTGAGGATATACTCTTTAGCCTATACTAAAATACAGAAGCTCCCATCAGCATGGTTTTCACATGGCTGGTTCACATTTCCTGTTACCATGCCTGTAGTAAATTCTTCAAAATCCCAACTAAAATCAAGTTTTTAGGCATAACGCTAACACTGTTATGCCCACAAGCACTAAATCCTTGCCAGAGATGACTCGATTACAAATTTCAGCAGGCAAATTCTGAATAGAAAGCTGAGCTTACTCTCCTTCTGAAATCCATCCAAACTTTCCACAGTTTACTCTAAAGACACTGATGTGGAATTGTTCACTGTGGTGAGATTTAAGGTAGTTTGCAAGGACTTTCATGATCAAACTGTTCAATCTGCAGATACCACCACTCCACCATCTAAGCTATATACCTGCTGTGTTGCCTTTGCTCAGGAGCTCTAGTTTTGGAAGAACCGTTCACCTCAGCACCTACCCCTGATAGGGATACCAGAGAATTCCATGCCCTATCATTTGGGGCATCCAAAAAGCCAATAACAGTAGATGAGGTTTTGGAGGAGTCCAGTGGCATCTGCATCTATGACCTCTCAAACAGTCTCTTCTGCCCTGCCTACACCTATGAACCCACTACAACAGCTCCTCTACACTTTGCACTGGCTGCAGGTGAGTAATAAAGCTMCTTTAAACTCATATTCTAACCTAAATAAGCAAGGTCCTTTTATTTATCCTTTGGGGGAACCATTTTCCCCTGATTCCCACAACCTTCCCCAGTGTTCTGACAGAGCCATTTCTTCTTTGGTTAGAGAAAAAGACAGTGCTGAAGATCTCATTTACAAACATGACTCTCTCAGCAAATGAATCTTTCACAATGACATTCAAAACAGTAAGTTACCAGTTTCCATCACTGTAAGGAACTACCCTAAAAAAAAAAAAAAAAAAAAAAAAAAAAAAAAAAAAAAAAAAAAAAAAAAAAAAAAAAAAAAAAAAAAAAGAAAAAAAAAAAAGGCAAGAGTTAACAAAGGATCTGGATTCAATAAACTGTTTCAGTGGAAAGTTAGGAGCCTAAACACTGAATCTGAGCCTAATAGCCCTTTGCTACAATTATATTCACTTGAACATTGAGCACTGTGTCATTAGATGAGTACATTCAGACAGTGCACTTCAGTAATAATTCACGAAGTATTTACATTTCAACAAAGCCTTCTCTTGTGTGTTCCTCTAACCATAATAGCACGTTTAGACATTTTATAAACACAGCAGATTTGTTTTTAATTAAGGAATTTCACAGCAGTGAACTCTGATCACTTAATATTTCAAATATGAAAACATAATTATTACAGCATGCTAAGAGATTATTCTCTATATACTTCATACTCTGTATGAGTAACATTTCCCGCAAAAATGCCACACTGCTGGCAGATGATGCACGAAGAGAGTGGCAACATGGGCCCTCCCTGTGGCTCTGCAAGAAAGCTGTACCTGTGACTCAGGAGGGTATGTGCAGAGACACTGCTTTCAGGACTGATCACGATCAGCTTCTGCATCTCTAAGAAGTTCTGTATCTTTTAAGCAAAGCACAGCTGAAATCTATAGTCTGCCAAGAAAAGTGGAGAGACTTTGCTTTAGTGCTGTGGGATTCATTTTCATGACTGTCAATCATACGATAATTTTCACAATTCCAGTGCTGCAGTCTAACAAGTACAATAATCTGTGGCCCAGACTTCTTGCCAAGCAGGAGTGATTTAAGCTGAAAGACTGGGACACAGGAAGGGAGGAAAGGAGCGCATTTCACCTGATTTGACCAGTATGCAATTTACACTTGAAAGGAAAACTGGGGAAAGCTCGATCTGGTAGGAACTGTTGGCAGCAGGGCCTGTTTGCAGCTAAGAAGCCAACAGAAGGATTGTATGGCAACAAGACTTCTGGTTCCTGCATGAATTTCAAATCACAGCATTATGTTTAACCCCAAAACATCTGAAAGGAAATGATGAACAAGCATCAATCACCGATTAGTCATTATTTCTTGGACAGCCCARGGAAAACAAAGATGTTGGGTCAGATCAGAGTTTCGGAGCTGCTATGAAGGCCACGGGACTTTCCTCGGCGGCCTCTGGCTTTTCCGCTCCAGCTGGACATATCCAGGATGGTAAATGTAGCCTACATGAAAGGTGGGAGCCTTACCCTTGGGGTGAACTTTCAAGTGTCTCGCATCAACTTGGGCACACGTCCTCTGCAGGAATCACAAAAAGTAACAGAAACACCACCACATCTCTAGGAGCACTGTTAGAAGGAATACCTTCTAACCACTTCATAGGCAGAGCTGTTTATAGCTGCCTTTCACCTAAGTGGCTTGCAAGTGTCCTCAGTTTCCTATTAAGTTTATGAGCAGTCAGCAGCAATGAAAACAAGAGGGGAGTTGAGCAAAAAATCTTGAATCAGCCTCACTAATAGCAATATGAAATGGCCCTTTGTGGCTTTACACCATACTGGTAAAGAACAGAAATACAGCTGCAGTGAGTATGGGTGGGACACAGCTCCCAGGCAGCACCCAGGACCAGATACCAAGCTTAAAATACATCTTTAATATATCCCATACGTATTACACGCACTCCCCAAACACTGAGGGCAGGCCTGAGGTACAGGACAAGCGATGTGAAACATTCAGAGTTTTAGCTGTTTTTAAAAACATTTGTAGTACTAAATCGCGTGGTGTGACAGCCTACCTTTGGTTGGTGCCTTTCCCCATGAGCTCACTTCTGCTCATTTGTTTCCATGGGGCAACCAGTAACCCCTCTAGCAAGAGGGCTGCTTCCAGTGCCCACCTGGCTACCAAATCAGCAGGATGTTATTCACCTCAGCCTGTCCTTTGCCATTCACAAACGTTTTCTGCCCGAGTCTTGCATTGTTACAAACGGGCTTGTTCATACAAGACCATGAAGTCTTTCTGGGTATTTTAAAACCAAATCAGGAATAGGATGCAAAAGGGAACTTCCCTGGACCAGTCACTCCACTGGGAACAGCAAATACGAAACAAATCAACCCCGTGCAGTCTGTGAGCAACCCACAGGCTGAAATAAATTTACAGAGACAGTACACCGTCTCTGTAACAACTTCAATCATTCTCCATCGATTTCTGCTTGCTTAAAGGCTTTAACGATACATTTGGCAAAACCACTCCATTTAAGCTTAAGCTCATCCTTTAATAACACAGATGGTTTATTTGACCTTTAACATCAAATCTGGATATCTGTGACTTAATGCATGTCCTCTATGAAGTCCTAGCACTGTGTGGACCAGCACGATGCTAATCAGTAGTCAGGAACTCTATGCTTTGCCTTCTGCGACTCAGGGGTAATTTAATCCTTGCTCCTATGAACCTTCCCAGGTCTGAAAACTGCCTCTGACACTGATGATGAGGGCTGCAGGAAACATGGAAAACAGAAGGATACCCCAGGAGCACAGTGACAGCAAATACTTGTGTCACTGTTCAAAATAAGCATGTAATGCTTATTGTATTATAGAATTTAATAAGATATAATAAGCTGTAATAAGATATTTCAGGTATAATATAAAGTAAATGTATTATAAATGCCAGAGAGTAACTAGAATTGATTAAACTGGATAATGTTGTTAAATGATATTTACTGCTAAAAGCAAAGATTTTTTGTTAACCTGGCACGCAGAACTGACAATGCCTCTTCAGGATAGTTTTGTTTACAGACAAAATCATATTTTACCTTCTTTTTTCATTGGTTAAAATGATCAAAATAGCACAACAGATTTTTTCCAAAACAGTACAAAATGCTAGCAACTGAAAATATACAATTGTTTAACATGCAAATCACATATGTGACTCGCTGCAGCATCACCTGACTGCCAAAGCTCATGAGATTTTCCATATCCACTGTCATTCTGGCTAGGTTTGGACAGAAGTTGTTTCTGTAACACTTCAAACTAGATCTGTTCCAGGAAGATTCTGGAAGAGGCAGTATATAATACAGTTTCTTAATCACACATTTATTACAAAAAATATGAAAATTAAGAAATGTACGAAAACAAGACAGTCTGTTATTAGTTGCATTGGAACACAGAGAAGCTGTAGTATGGGCTCTGAAACGAGGTATAAAATTGCCCAATCTCTTCTCTACTCTTATACAAGAAATATAGAAAATGCTTCCCACAGAACTCCATCTGCAAACTCTCACAGCCAAGGAGCCTGCAAGCTAGCTGCTCCTACTCTGGCAGAGCAACACGAAATGGGTAATATCCATAGAGGGTCCACGCCACGGAGGCAAAAGCAGATAAGCTGCATTACTCCAGGGGGTAAATTATATTTGCTAATATACAGCATTTCCCTATACAAGATAAAATCTTTTTCTCATATCTAACTGCAAAAATTGTCCCATGAACTAGGGAAGATTAATTTTCTGTCAATTTGTGTCCTTCATCCTCTAAACCTTCCTCACTCCCACAATAACACCGACGCCCCTAATATCTTGTGTGTAAGAGATGACACGTGTTGTGGCTACTCTGGAGTTAGGTATGTGTTGACTGACCGGCCTGAACATGGGAGGACTGGCCACCTGGATGCTCTCGAATACAATACCTCTCGAATACATGGTTGAAGTCTGCCCAGTTTTCCCTCTGCCAGGGAACTRATTCGGGTCTTTCTCTTCCACCAGCATTGCAATGGAAACTAATGAAACTAAGTCTATTTTAAACTTCTGTCCTTTTTTAAACTTTGGTTAAATTTAGCCTGAGAGTCCAAAAGTCAGGGGGAGAAAAGGGAAGAGGAGAAGGCAAAGGGAGGAGACCCAGAGACACTGCAGCCCAATTTCCTTAAGAAACTAAGCTTAACTATCACTGGATCCTTCTGTGCCTGGCATGTATCACTGTTACTCAGGGCTAGTGCACCAGTCTCTCCCTCAGATAAGTATCACCAGGTGACTTCTAATGAGACTACCCACATTTCTCAGCAGCCAAAGTGCCTGCGTCCACAAACTGGACTTTCAAAGCAGGACACAGCTGCTAATGATGACAGCCAACCTCAGCTCAAACTCTTTTGTGGAATAGAAGAACAGAGAGTTCACGCTGAGCATCTTGGCAAGTTTTGCTTTCTGGTGCCATGCCTGCAGGAAGGCAGGGAGGAGAGCACACAGTCAGCACACAGAAACACAACAGTGGAGATGGAGAATAGGCATCATTCTCTCACCAGCTGACTGCAAAGTATATGACATGCAAGCTAGGTTGCGAACTAATGAGGCTCAGCAGAAGCATCACTGAAAGAGATGCAATTTACCCTGTCAAGAAACAATAAGCAAGCAAAGGTATGGTGAAAAGTTAGCTATGCTAGCAAATAAGACTAAACAGTCATCGGTAAAGGAAAATGTAAAGAAAAATAATTTTTTGTATTAGCTTTCCTCACAGGTTTCATTTTGTTTATTAGTCTGTCCCTACAGATAGAAAAATAAAATAAAAATAGAATTAATCAGGTCAGCTCTACAGTTTGGTTTGTACCTCAGAGCACAGACTGATTACGCCTGCCAATGTTCCAGGGAAGTGTCTCAATCACAGCAATAAAATCGGTGTTGCATTTTGTAGATCTCTCCCCTACTCCCTCCCACTTGGTTCCTCTCCATCCCCAACTCCCCCCTTTCACGGGATACAGACATCCAAGGCTAATCCTCTCCTTCTCAGTATTCAGTTTTATGCGGGCCACACCACGGCATTAACTCGGGACTGTGACCCCTCTGACCACACATGGAACAGGATTACTGTGCACTAAAAGCTTAAAGGTGGCTGGCTGGCATCATTATTTCCAAGCTCTCCAATAGACTTCTGCATGCCTATTCTGCTCTTTCAAATGACAAACTAAAATTTTAAACTAAAACTGTACCACGGCAGCTGAGTCCAGCACTGAACAAAAAAAAAGAAGGATCAGGTCCATATACTCTATTCAGTGCGGTCTTTTAATGAGGGTCCATGATGAAAGGCGGAAAGAGAAAGCGCTGCTCTACCAGCTTCTGATACAAAGACGGGTTACGAAGCCTGAGTCAGGAGGGCCCCCAAGAGTTTGCTCTGCAATATTATCAGCTAGCAGATAGGAGGGCAACAGAGCTATGCTCTATTGAAATTACCTAGAAACCTAAAGCGTATAGTAACTAATAAACAACAGAGGCATTTAACAACTATAACTACTTTCCCAAGTGACAGTGGAACATCCCACACTCCACCTTAATAGATTTCCAGGCAGATTCTCCTTAAATATGCCTAAATAGCTGTAGAGGTTCTATTTTGCTAGCAAATTAGTGCATGCAAATAAGAAGCCTTTGCCTTTCGTCACTAACATAGTAGGACATGCCATAAAGACCACAGGACTCCATGAAGCTTTACCTCACTGCGTTGTATGTCTTCATCATGTTTCCAGTCCACAGATCATTGAAGTAAACAAAAGGAGTCCTACAGATTTTATTGAGTTTCACCTCAGAACCAGTATTTCTGTCAGTATTCATTTAAGCAAGCTACATAGCCTCTAACTGTGAAACCTCTTAATTCCAAAGGGACCTATAGAAAGAAGTATGATAGCTGTCCTGTTCAAATATGAAATAACGCAAACAAATCAAACCAAGAGATCTCTAAAACACTTGTGGAGACTTCTCCAAAAGGCATATTTCCACAAAAACCAAAACAAACAAACAAAACCCCCACAAACCACGGACTGTGTCTTCCTCATCACTTCAGCTTTTGAACTGCTCAGAGAAGCACACACAAATATTTAGTAAATTATTTCTCCACCACACATGTACACATGTTTTCTGTATTCTACAGATGCCTAAATTATTTTTTCAAGTTTTTCAGTAAAATTCTTTCCTTAGGCATTGAAGTAAACGAGAATAAAGCATGAAGAATATTTATGCAGCCATCACTGCAGTGGTTGCTATACAATACAAAAAAGAATGAGCAGCCTACAGAGAAAAAAAATTATAGCACTCAGGTCCACCCATAATTCACTCTCCCAGAGCCAGGGGATCTGCCAGGGAATCTGTCTTTTGTTTTAAACGTGGTATTGCAGAATGTGAGCCTTATTCTGATTCCCCATTAAACCAGAATTTTAGCTGGTGTAGTTCACTATAGGTTTCTATCCTTACGATCTGAAATACTTCCTGATATGACATGATTGGCAACTGATGCAGCATTGTCTGAACATGGCTGAAGTGACAGTTGGAGTGGCAGAATCTGCCTAGTTCTTAGATACACTGATCTGTCTCTCTCATCTTTCCCCCAAAACTCAAATCTTTTTCCCCTTCCTTATATGAAAACTAGGTTTCTCTTATCATCTGGACAGACTTTGTCCCTCTGCATGGGCACCCTCATCAGCCCCGGTGTTAGGCAATGGCTCTTCCTTGAATATACTCACACTCTCTAAATAATGGTGGGGGAAGGAGATGACCATTCAGCAAAATGTCTGTGCATGTGGCCTCATTCTAGCCAGACAAGACAGGAAGTAGTGAAGAATTAGGCAGCTGAAGAAGAAACAGCGAGTGCACCATTTTGGGGCAAAATCTGAAGGCTTGGAGCACCTCGCCAGCAGGCCTCCAGCTCTTTGAGGACTGGCTGCTCTGCTAGAAATGGGCTGGTTGTCTTATGTCCAGCAGCACCTGGTGCTCCTTTCGGCTCAGACAATAGGTGAACATAGAAGAACTACTACTCACATGAGAGCCACAACAAAAGTAAAGGTTCTTCAGAAAGAGCGTTTCTTAACCTGACAATCTTTGCTTTTGGGATAACCAGCCATTTGGGGAGACTTGTTTAAGTGCTGAGAAAAGTCAGAAAAGGAATGAAACTTCCTAGATCAACTGTAGCAGCAAAATAACCTCAAAATAAACTGAGTTTACCGGTATATCTAGCTATAATTTGGCAGAAACAAATCCTTTAATACTCCAAATGATTTTTTCTTAGAAAAGTAATTTCTTAATCTAATCTGAGGAGAGAACGCACCCTTGACCAATTCCCAAGTAATGCACAGGAGAAGAGTCCAGGAAGCAAAACCAACCAAACTACTAAATAAGTGACCACAACATAATTGCTATATTCCCTCTGGAGAAATTCACAGCACTGTTAAGAAGTCTGGAAGGGTTTCTGTGCAAATAGAATGGTTAAAACCAGCAGGAAGTAGAAAAATGAACATTGTTAGGCTCCAATTCCAATGCTGACGCAAATGGTACTCTCGACTAAAGAAGCTGCTGCACCTTTCAGCCCAACGGTTCATAAAGGGGTTTGTACTTTTGGAAGGAACTAAAGATGGGCAGGGAAAATCCTGTGCTGAATTCACTGTTACATGAGTTAGCGTACCTCATTTAGGAAAGGGTGACCAAATATAGCTAATATATTTATTTGTACATGACACTTGCGGGATACAGTACGTGTAAATTACTATCTCACCTGCTGAATTAGAAGTGAAAGACAGGAAGGTGAAGTATTGTGTCCATTCCCTTCTCCCAGTTTACAAAATAAAAACCTACTTCCAAAGAGAGAGGAGGAAGGAGAGAAAGTAAGGAAACCCCTAGCGAACTCTTTGGAAACAATACTTTTCCCAACTAGCTGGCTTCACCTCCCTTCTTTGGTTATAGAATAATATGTCAATTGATTTTGCTCATCATCTGTTCAGACTTCGTTGCCATTTCTACCTATGCATTTTGAATGGCAGTCACTTATGAAAAGCTGATGTAACATAGCTCCACAGATTGATTCCACTCTAAGAAAGTAGTAAAACACAGTAAAATAAAAAGATGGGAAGGACAAAGATGTGAATATCCCTTATTTGAAAGGGATGCTTTGAATATACTGGGAACACTTGCACTTTTTTTAGCTCGATATTTTTCAAACTATATAAAAACCCATTGCACAGTTACACAATGGATGACTTTCATGCTTCCAAAACCACCAGCAAAACAGCATCCTGATCCCATACAGGGCCCTTAGAGGCTATCAGCATAAAAACAAATAATGTCCCCTCTGACATTGACATACACACAAATATTTCATAAGTCCCAAGTTCTTTCCACCGGTTCTGTCATTTAAAGCTACTGATATGAATACATGCAACATTACTATATTCAAGTATAATTGTTGATGTGTGGTTACAAATTAAAAAGTTTAAAAAGATGTTTCCATGGATTTTGAAGACCCTGCTATTAACAGGAATGAAAGAAAACTCATATTCTGCAATAACTTCAAATCAGATCTGTATGTACACTTCTAAAAATAGATGTAAAAATCATGTCCCTTGTGGCAGAAGACAGCTCATAAAACTCGTTGCATCTATTAAACACATTTTCAAATAAGAACATGTTGCAAAACTCTTTTCAATACTGCTCAGGATCAATCTGCTAGCCAAAACAGAAATTTACTGGCACCAGGGAGAAGTCATCACTTTTCTTACAGCTGCTCCTGTTCTTTAGGTGAATTGCCCATATATTCTCCACTGGTGATATACATGCTTAGATTCCTCAAACCAGCAGAATCCACTGGGAATCATATCTATATCCTAAGTGTCTGTATCTTCAAAAGAGATATAAAGAGACCCTAGCTGTTCATCTTTCCAAGACAGGATGCAGAAATTGACTGTCTGTTTAGCTATAGATTGCACGGTCACAGAATACAGATGGACAACACCTCTTCACAAACCAGTCACAGAAGTCACCCCTTCTGCTACTTTGATTTTTTTTCCCCTGTATAAACACCACTGCTGCTGATTTACTGTGCCACAGGAGACATGTTGAAGATCTGAACACATTGTAGCCTAGCCCAGCCAAAAGTATCACATAATCCTAGTAACCTGTTTAGTAATGATGAGTAATTTTTTTTTTTTTTTTTAATATTCCCACATATCTTTAGTATGGGATCTTTAGTACTCTAAAGACCTGTGTTGCAATGAATTGACCTTTCATGTTGTTCCCATAAATGAAAAACAATGGGAGACACAGATTTAAATAGCTAAATTAATCCAGGTAGAAACAGAATTTCCTGAAGATCCAAATTGTGAAATTTACCTTTGCCCTTTTTTTGTTCATGTTTTTAAGGAAAAATGCTACATAGCTACATAATCTCAGCTGTAATCTTTTTCTATCAGTGAGGTAAAAACAGCAAGGAAGATCCAAAAAAGCAATTAATCTTTATAAAATACCTCAGAAGGGGGTGCTGTCCCTCTCACCTACCTTTCTGTCTGCTACAATTTCTAACATAAAGACTGTTTGGCTGAAAACAATGAAACTCATAACACAAACTCACAGTTCAAAAAGTGGGCCCATTAATCTTAAGACAGCATCATTTAGAAGCCAGGAAAGGAAGAATAAATATATGCACTCAGTGATTTTTTTTTAAGAAAACAGTTACTCTTGCATATAAAGATGTCCTGAACTGGAGACTGGCAAGCTGAGTTGCCAGGTATGTGAGCACTGGGGGAGCTCAGGCTGTCTGAAGTATCATAGTATGGCTAATGACCAAGCTGGAAAGGAAAAGATGAATGTCGCCCCCAATTAATTTAAGAAAACACTAATTCCTTATTTTAATGGTTAGGTATTTTAGAAGCGAGAAATCTCTGCATGCCAAAACAAGGAGTTCTTAGCTCCGAAAGTAGAGTTTCCTGAAAAACAGACATGACTTATGCTTTTAACTGCCTACATGGAGCCCCTTCCTGGTGTAGAGTGTCATCAAAACCACTGATAATGGTGCAGAGAAGGGCACTCTCTTACAGAAACTGGTGTTTCCACCAATGTAATATCTTGATCATAAAGGGAACATACAAGTCATAATTAATAGCTATTTGTATGGCTTTCTCGCAAGCCTTTAAGGTGTTCAAGCCTCCCTTGCTGAGCTGCACATACCTAGAAGCCATGATCCCAAAGTCTCAGACAAGCCTTCACCAACACCTTTGGACAGATTTGTAGGTGGATGAGAAAATCTGGTATGATTTGAAATCTTTCTTTGGCTGCAGTCACCACTGCTGTGGTGCAGAATAAAGCAGCTCCTGTGAACACTATCTTCCAAACTGAAGGGAGCATCAATTCCTCTTCACTTCTAAGCCAAAACCAGGCAAAACCAGCAAAATTTATCAGACAGAAATTGTTGCAGAAAATAACTGTCCTATAACACAGGAAAAAGGGGATGCCTGTTTTCTGATCCAAGCTGCAACACCCTCTAGACCCTAACTTCTTTACTTTTGATACAGTAAATGACAGCACTCTGAACTGCCATGGAAATTGTTTGGGATTTCAAGTGTCCATTTCCATAGGCTGCATGAATCACTACCTAGAAAGAAGCATCCTGGAGGCCATTAGCAGGGTTCCTTCCAACTGAGGACACCTGCAGCTAGATTTGAAAGCCAGGACTGCCTTTTCAAACATAATGCTTTGAACAGATGGGAAAACTGGTCTCAATACAGAACACAGTGTCAAGTCTCCCTTTCCARGAGAGAGTGAGGGAAGGAAGAAGAAAGGGAAAGAAAGAAATGAAGTGACATCAGAAAGCAAGTAAAAGAAACTCCTATTTTCCCTGTGTTTTGAGAAATGTATTCCTCTGCTGAAGGATTTCAGTGGACCACACAAGATGTTAAAATAGCAAGAGTTTCAGGGTGTTCAGGAACTTATATAATGAATATATTGGCCAGACTGTGCATGCACTCCAAACATCTTTTTGTTATCTGGATCTAACATAAGCAACTATCCAGTCTTACAAGATAACAAGATAGTGACGGGACAGCACAACTTTGCCTAGGATTCCTCCTCAGAGCAAAGCACTCTCTCTTCTCTTAGTGTTGGGGAGGACAAARATGAATGGTGAGGTTTCTTTGTGTGGTTCACAGGATCAAGCCCTGCAGGAATGCGAGTATCTGCCTTTACAATGACAGTCCAGTCATGAGGATAATCAGAAGCCATGTCCCTCTTCCATCTTCTGCGCCAAGGGTAGCAGAATTCAGTTCATTACAGCCATGGCAGACATTTTCCCAATGCCTCTGCATGAATGCACGGACTATAGTTTCATACCCATGATCAAAAACGCAGGAAGCAGACTTCCAAAAGTGAAAGGAAAAAGGAGGAGGAAGGAGGAACAAAGAAATATGTAAGAGATCTGATTTTTCCCAGTGGGAAAAGATGAGCTAGGACAAGGATAGCCTTTATATAAACCCTGAAATGATACATAAACAGGTGGGAAATGGGGAGTTTAAACGATGAAGACAGACCAAATCACTTGAATTCAGAAAGCTTGCTTTTCAACTCTCTAATTTACTTTTAAATTGTCTTACTTTTTAGTACATTAAGATCAATTGTTTGAGCAAAGAATTCTTACTGAGCTTTAAAAGTAAGACAGAAGAGATACGGCATAATGCTTCCAATTTACATTAAAGTCTATGCACTATTATCTTCTTATTATCTCCTAAAGATTTTTCCAGGCATTTAATTAACATATGACAAGATACCCAAGTTAGCAAGAAAAAAGTCACCATTTAGTGCACTATCTATAGCCTTTCAGAAGTTAGTTTCCCCATTGTTTTTCCTCCTAATGCATTACCTATTGCACATCTATTATGCTATTTTAATAGCGAGGCTCTGTCACAGAAATAAAAGGAATAAAGTTCTCAAAGTACCCACATTATATTTTCTAATTTGACTCCAGCACAAACGTCTTTCAAAGTCAGTGAAACATAGGTAAAGTTTAGAAGTTTTCACCCAAGGACTCTGCTGTGACAAAGGGTGCTGGTATTCGCCTGCCTGCAGGAGCTCTGGCCGGGAGCTGGGTCCCAGAGAAACCCAGGGGAGGCATTAACTTTAAATGCACATAACACTGACAAACAGCCTCAGAACATCTCTAGAAAGGCAGCAGAGCAATTACAAGGGCCCTGTGGGTGGGGGGCAGTGGGGGCTGCCCATGGGGGTCCATTGGGGCAGGGCCTGGCAGCCAGGGCCCATCCCACGCCCCAGCCAGGAACAGGGCAGCCGGGGCACTGGGGCAGCCCCAGCCCCGGGCATTGGGCACCTCCCTGGGGATGGGGACAGGCTGGGACAGGCCGTGGGCCCGCGGGTGGGCCTGGCTGGGTGCAGCCTGTGGCCAGGCAGGGCAGGGGGGAACTGGAGACCGGCCCTGCTGCAGCGTTGCTGGGGCAAGGGCTGATGGTCCCAGGGGTTGAAATGGGGTCCTGGGCTGGGAGCCGGGCAGGAACAGTCAGGCCTGGTGGTGCCCCCAGGGCCCTGACAATAAACACTCCAGGCCCCGTTCTCAGGGATCCTCTGTCTTTTCCACACATTCCCTGGACACAGACCATTGGCCTTTCCCACTTTCAGCCTGTTCCAATTCTGCCAAAAAAAAAAAAAAAAAAAAAAAAAAAAAAAAAAAAATCACCCTTGAACAAGTGGCAGGATATAACAACGTGCTTCACGCTTACATTTTATGCATCCCCTTGCTACCAAACTCATGAAGCCCTCTGAGCCTCTGAGCTGCTGATCTGAGGGAGATCTGTGGGTTCTGCTTTACTAACGTGGCAGCAAAAGCCTGCAGCAAGTAGAAAAAACAAGATGTGCTTAAGGATGAAAAGATACTGTTTAAAGCAAATTCTCCCATCAAACAAGAGTTTCTGTTTCTTAATAGCCCCATATCTAGTACTTTCCACAGCATAAAATCCCTCTCTCTCGGTGGTGGTTTGGTTCCCCTCCCCGAGAAAGTGCTTCTAGAAGCATTTGCCAGTCGCTTAGCTCAGTGGTCACAGAATCTCAGGATGGTGGGAAGGGACCTCTGGAGATCATCTAGTCCAACCCCCTCTGTTCAAGCATGGTCAGCTACAGCAGGTTGCTCAGGGCCGTGTCTAGTTGGGTTTTTAATTATCTCCAGGGATGGAGACTCCACAACCTCTCTTGGCAACTTGCGCCACTGTTCAATCACCCTTAAATTTATAAAATATTTTTCTTACGTTTAAACAGTAGTTCCTGTGTTTCAGTTTGTGTCCATTGCCTCTTATGCTGTTGGTGGGCACCGCTGAGAAGAATCTGGCTCTGTCTTCTTTACTGCCCCCCATCACGTATGTATAAACGTTGATCAGATCCCCCTGAGTCTTCTCTTCTATAGGCTGAACAGTCCGAGCTCTCTCAGCCTCTCCTCAGACATCAGATGCCCCAAGCCCTTAACCACCTTCATGGCCCTTTGCTGGACTCACCCCAGTATGTCCACATCTCTTGCCTCTCTGGGGCAAGCCCAGAACTGGACCTGGTACCCCAGACGTTTCTCACCAGTGCTGAGTAGAGGGGAAGGATCACATCCCCTGGCCTGTTGGTAATGCTCTCCCTGATCCAGACCAGGATGCTGTTGGCCTTCTTTGCTGCAAGGGTGCCTTGCTGACTCATGTCTAACCTGTTGTTCACCAGAAAACCCAGGTCCATTTCTGCAAAGGTGTTTTCTGACCAGTCAGCTCCCAGCATGTGCTGGTGCATGGGGCTCTTTCTTCCCAGGCTCAGGACCTTTCCATTTGCCTTTGTTGAGCTTCATGAGCTTCCTGTTGGCCCACTTCTCCAGCCTGTCTGAATTGCAGCACAACCCTCTGGTGCATCAACCACTCCTCCCAGTTTTGTATCATCTGCAAAACTTGTGGAGGATACACTCTGTCCCATCATCCAGGTTCATTAATGGAGATGTTAAATAGTATTTGCCCCAGTGTCAATCCCTGGGGAACACCAAGTGACTGGACTCCAGCTGGACTTCATGCCACTGGTCACAACGCTTCAAGCTCAGCAATTCAGCCAGTTTTCAGTCCAACCTACTGTTCACTTATCTAGCCTGTACTTCATCAGCTTGTCAATGAGGATATTATAAGAGACAGTTTCAAAAGCCTTGCTAAAATCAAGATAAGCATCATCCACTACTGTCCCTGCATCCACTGAGCCAGTCATCTCATCATAGAAAGTTATCTAGCTGGTCAACCATGATTTGCCCTTCATAAATCCATGCTAACTACTCCCAATCACCTTCTTATCGGTAATATGTTTGGAAATGGCTTCCAGGAGGATTTGCTCGTGGAATGCTCTTTGCCATCTTATCTCTGCCTAGAGAGCTGGCTCACTGCTCCGCTGTCTTGGATCTTCTGTGGGACTTAACATTTACAGCCTCACCAAGTCTTTGCTAGAACTAATAAAGGTTCTGTTCTCCACCCTTTTCACCTAGAAGAGTGGAAAGACAAAACTTTTTCCAGTCATGCCAGCCAACTTGGCACTAAGCTCAGAAGCAACAAGTACTTCAAACAGCACTCACTAGAGAATAACAACAACTACATGTTCAGTTACCTTGTCTTGGTGGAGAAGGGGAAATCTGAATGCCTCCTACTTTGCCAGAAGACCTCACAATCTCTTGTTCCTTGAAAAGGCAAGGAAAGAGCACTAAGAAAAAAACCTGGCTTGCCAAGACGAATAAGGGGACAAATCTTACCAGAAAACACCAATGGCAAGTAACAGAAACTTGGGAGGCAGGGCCAAACAGTTCTAGACTCAAACTTAGCCCTGTTTCCCCACACTTGTAGATCCAATTCTACAAGATTTCACTTTCCTGTACACAACCAAGTATGTCTGCCTCAGGAAAAGCACAGACTGCCTACTTCAACACCTAAAATAAGAACAGTACTATTTGTGGATTTTGGATTTCTTGTCAACCTCCAGAAATCTTTGATCTCACTTTTCATATACTTATAAAGTCATTCAGTGTGAGCCCATATTAATCCATCTGTTTATTAATCCCGAAATGCTTTACAGGACTGGGGAACACTGGGTGGGTCATGAGATGATCCAGGAGTCAAGAAGAGGTCCTCTGATCTCTCCGGTATGCAAGAAACCTCTGGAAGCCCTGTCCAGGCTGATCCCAGCTATTGGGCTGAAGGCTGGACCCTCAGACAGTGCAGAGAGGGAGCAGGTGAGCAAAGACAGAAAAGGAAGAGCCACTCTCCACTGTTTTCCTCCAAAGCCTTTCTTCTGTTTCAGATGATAAGTCCTACATACAACATTTTTATAAAGGAATATAGACATTACTTTTATAGCTGATCTGAGGTTTTATTTTAAAATGCCTGTCATCAGACTACGCTGATTTGTTGAAACCAAAGCCCTCCGCAAGAAAGACCCAAATCATTCATCAGGAAGGTGTCTCAGATTCTGGATGAACTTTATTGTTGAGAGCAACATGGAAATGTTTCTATCCTCTATCTTGCTTAGAGTACCCATCGTCCTCTCAAAGGTAACAATCCCACAAGACAGAAAAGTTCCAGGTGAGTGTCTGACACATCTGTTGGATCTTACACAATCAATGCAAGTACACAAGCCAGTAAGATACCAGCTAATCTAAAACATTATTACCTTCTTTCTCAGTTTGTCACAAAAACTGGCCCTAGGTTTGCCTCATCATTGCAGATCAAACCAGTATAAGAACCTGGCTTTCCTGCTCAGCACCCTTTGCATGAAGCTCCCTTCTTTGTAGCACTGTGAACATTTTTTTTTTAAGCGTTTGGCACTTGACAGCTCTTAAAGCATTTATCACTGTAATAGCTAAGCAGTAAGGAGAGAAGGTGTTTAAGAATTTTTTTTTTTTTTTTAAAGAAGAATTCCCAATTTAAAAAAAGCCAAACCTCAGATTTCCTTAGCACCTTCAGCTGAGCTACATAAAACTTTTCTCCATTCTTGCAGTGACACATAAGCCTTCCTTCTGGTATCTGTGAGAAAGAGACGCACACTACACTGCTCAAACTAGCAACAAGTGAAGACTGTTTGCGTGCATTTTCTCTTCTCAACACCTCTACGGCTTCCTTCATCCTGTATGTTTAAATATTCTCCATTTATGTTACTCTACAAACGTTTGTTTGTGTATGTGTGCCTCTCTCCGTGTACCACAGGATGGCAGCAAATGTTAGAATATAAAGAAAACAGCTGAGCAAGAGACAAAACAAGAGTATTACAATTGATTTATATATATTATTGTTACTTGAAACAAAAGGACTAGTTCCTGAACTGTAATCCAAGTTCCCAAATGCATAAGCAAAGACACATGTCCTCAGGCACATAAACACAGTAATGCATTAATCCACACCATAGCAGGTCAAAGGCATTAAAAAAATTATTGTTTAAGGGAAACAAATGATATGGGATGCCATTACAGAATGTAACTCTGGAATTAACAGGATGTTTTGTTTGATCCGAAGTAAATAATAATCAGCAAAATTGTGATGGGGAACAAATTTGTGTGGAATGACAGTAAATCGTAATTGAAAAAGACTATATTGCTTAAATGTGTTAATATTGAAAAGGCATCCATAAAAACGAAACCGGGGTGGGGGGGGAACCATTCAAAATTCATCTCAAGAGAGAAATACTCTTCCTGTTTCAGGTACATTAAAAATTTATGTAAAATGTTTTACGTAGATGGGTTCACTTGATTGAGGGCACTTGCCACAGGCAAACTAAAAGATGTTGCTTATTTAAAAATTAATTAAATTGTGCATATATCTTGCATGGAGTTCACAATTGGTGCCTCACCATTTTTTTAAAGTCTTCTCAGTAATGAGAAGTTCAAACACAAGACAAGGGAAAAGAGAACAAATTATATGGAAAAAGCACCAAATAATCCAATATTGGCTTTTTCAACTTTTCATGTGAGCTGTAGACTTCAAAAGCTGGGATTTGAAAGTCTATATTTATCATTATTATTAAATTAAAGAATAAGAAACAATAAAGAAAACCTCACAAGCCAACAAGAATGGTTTTAGAATGGGACAGGATAAGGATTTAATGTAATTTTTGCAGCGCCACCTTTAACTGAAAGTTATGAAGTAGTTCCGCAGGAACTTGTTCATAAAGTTTCCAGTGATGAAAGGCTTCATAAAGGCATGCTGCCACTATGCAAAGTTATTCTGTCTAAGCCTTCAAGAAGCTTAAAAATGTTATAGTAAATTTAGATGAAATATGTATTTTTAATTCATGCCACATCTGCTTCTGCTCATAAATTTTTCTGTTTTCTTCCTACCTTACCACTTTGCTTCTCTGTCCAATGCCAAACTAATCAAGATATGATAGCATAGTTGGTAAATCATCAATATTTTGAAGTTGTAGGCTATGTCAATTGTTTGCAATGTACCTCTTGCCAAAAAGATCAACCAACCTCCTTTGAAGAGGCCATAACTGCCATGGCTCCGTTTGATTTCAGGACTCCAGCTAACCAAACTTGTGATCTTTGCACTGCGATGGCTAGACTTGACTCCCCCTCCTGACTGCTGTTGAATGTCCCCATAGAAAATGGTGACAAATTGCATGATTACAGTTAGCGCATTCTGGACATAAAATCGGTGGGGTGGGGGGCACACAATTGTTCCTAGGGGATCAGGAAGGTATGTGAAAAGAACAGCTGGTAAAGATGCTCATGCCCTTGTCTCAAGCACAGAACAATTTATGTGGCAGACATCTTGGCTGGCCAAAGAAAATTTATGCTAACATATTTTGGACTTTTTAAAAAATAAGAACATTTCATATATCTGATGCATGTGGAAAAAGTGACTTCCAGATGTTACCGGCAGTTGTGCTTTTCTACTATATCTACTTGTGTTATAGCCATGGCCTTTTCCCTCAGAAACTGTGGGATGACTATTGTACATGACTGTTCTCTTCTAATCTGCTGCCAACTCCTGGCCATACAGTGAGGCAATTATAAGGGTGCAGCTACTAGCCAAGTCAGTACAGTATTTCTTCCCTTCAGGCCACTGTCATCCCACAGATATGAATAAGGATCTGGAAAATAAATGTTTTCTATAGTCTTCTGCAACCTTCTTGCTGTAAAAATAGATTGTAACCATGCTTATGTCATGTTGTTGCTCAGCAACCTTTTTTTTCCCCCCCCTTAATCTCCCTGTTCTCTAATATCTTATTGGTCTTCACTGTGATCAGTCTGCAAACTGTGACTCACTAGTCAGAAACAGCACTGTCTGCTAAGCTTGCAGGACATTCTGCCCTCCAATGATTACATAGGCTTAGGGAGATATACCTTACAGAGTAACCAGAGACAGGATGTTGACCTAGGGGAAAAAAAAAGGCTAATGAAAAACATGAGGGACGGGGGGAGAAGTTGAAGTGAAGAAAAAAGTGATCCTCTATCTTGAGGAAGCTTACAAAAATAAAATAAAAATTAGATCTCTAATCCCTTTCCCTTCTGTCAAGGTCAGCAAAGAGGAATCAATGACCTTATCACAGTCTCTCCCTGATGAGCTCTGGAGAAGGGTCTTCCTTTGAAAGAAGAATAAGGACTGTCAGGCAGAACAGCAAGGACTCACAGCTCTCATAGCACCTGAAAAGCTTATTGTTTGAGAGGAAATGACAGAAAAAGGAAACGTGCAAGCACAGCTTTTGCACATGTACTTGTTTGTGTGAATGGACTTGGGGATGAGCATCCAACAGAGCAGTGACACCAAAGGGTAATGTCTAGATCCAGAGAGCTATTTGGAGAGGGACTCAAGTGCTTAAACTTAGGTATGCATGAGCATTTTAGAAGTCCTAAGGTATTCAGTCTGGGTTTCAGCTCCTGCCCTAGAAGAAGGTGGGTCTCCCATAAACCCTGCATCATATCTGCCACCTCTTTGCCAATGTCTTGGGTACCACAGGAAATCTAAAACTGCATTAAATGCATGCCTGTGCTTTGGTCCCTGAATCACTCCTCAAATATCTGACTTCTATTCAAATATTTTAACCTTTATTGGTTTTAATGAATCCTGGGGGGGGAAGAAAGAAAAAAAAAAAAAAAAAAAAAAAAAAAATCTGTGTTTAATAGTACCTCAGATATCTGCATTTAAGTACCTGACAAAGGGGGAATACACCTTCCATCTGTGCTGTTCTTATTTTGGTTACATTATGATTCCACCTTCCCACGCAGTTCTGATCAGCGTCYAACAGAGAAAGCTTGTCCTGATCTACTGGCGCTTGCTATCTCCCAAGGTAGTTAGAAACCTAACATCTATTTCAAATAATCTCTGAGCGTTAGGCTACATAAACACAACCAAGTTCTGGGAGAAGATTTTCTACCTTCTTTGTGAAGGTTTAATCCTTTCCAGTGGGCCTTGTGACTAATCTTTAATTTCATCTCTCTACAGCCTCACAACATCTCAATTGACTTGAGGTCACAGCCAAGAGATTACCTGACAGTGGTTAAGTTAGTCAGCACCTTCTGAATCAGCAGCTGATGGGAGTGTTGCCAATATCAACCTTAGGAGCAGAGTTAACAGTGAGGTAGGTACTGAAATACCTTTACATTTCCAGATGAAAGATTCCTCAGAAAAACATATGTAAAACATCAAGGGAGAAATCCTGATGCCCATTTAAGGTAGCAGTAGTTTTAGCACAGGCAGTGAAACACTGCAACAGTCCACATCAGTCTCTCGACATACAGGAATCACCATCTATTGTTGTTCATATATTACTGATTATTAGTTGATCCAGAATGAAGTGGCACTACATGTAAACTTTAATACACACACAAAATTTCACCAAATGGAAAATCATGAGCTATTCCAGATTGCTTTCTTCCACACTACATCAGAAGTTTAATTTCAGCATTTTACAGTGAAATAAATACAACATTAGCAAGGAGTAATAATATTAACAATAGTAACCCTTTTTCTCATACAAGGAGCTAAAGATGACAGATACAATCAGTTACTCTGAACTCTTCAGCTATTCAATGCAATAACAAAAGCAAATTTAGATTTGCTTTTGGTGAGCAGTAAGGACGTTATAGAAAATCTAGATGTAGAATATGACCTTGGACAGAAGGATCACAAGAGGTCCCTGTTTAAATTAACTGGAAATAGAAAGAAAGCAAGTCCACAACAGATTTCTACAAGGAAAACAGACAGCTTTGATAAACTCTATTAGTAAAATCAGATGGATTGAGGATGTCAGGGACTTGACTGTGAAGCAGGTCTGGAACTTCTCCAAGAGGTACCCAGGATATAAATATTGAAATTATATTTTCAGTAATTAGGAGGACTTGTGTTAAGGGGCATCAGATCTAGTGGATGAATAACTACCTGAAGGAAGATACTAAGAATAAGTGGAAAGCCTACCAAGTAATGGAAAAGAGGATGAAATGGCAAGGAATGCGATCTTCCTAATACCAGAGATCAAGAAGGGAAAGGATAAGTGAAAATTATCAAAAAAATCAAGCCAAGATATACTTTGCTATGTGTTGGGGGAGGGGGGGGAGGTTATTTTGCTATATAAACAAGAGAATAAAGACAGAAAAAGAAGGGGCACATTGCAGTTGGCACAGTGCAAAAACTAACACAAGTATAGTCTCAAGTCCAAGCGAACGCTTTGCCTGAGTTACCAGTAAGTATGATAATGAAGATGTCTGTTATAGCAGGATGACTAAAGAGAATTAAGATATGGAAACAAATTTTGCAAGCAAGCCAAAAGCTTAATGTACTCACAGATGTGTCAGTACACACAGGAAGGGCACACTAGGACTCTGGAAGATCCAAAGGCTAAAATTGTTGGTTCAGGTCTACATCTTCCTAATGAAGTCAGGCATGGGGAGATATCAACTGGAGAACAGCAGACATAGAACCTTTATTTCAGAAGGGGAGTGGCGAGGAAGGATCCAAGAAGCCATGGAATCTTACTTGCATGCAAGGATTTACAACAGATCTCAAAACAAAGGATAAAAGAAGACATGGAGCTGAAAAGAAAATAGGATAAGGATAGACTAAGGATAGACTGTGCCAGTCTAACTTGACAGACCTTTTTAAAAGTAAYCTTCTAGGCAAAAAACCAACCAACCAACCAAACAACCCAAACAAAAACCAGAAGTGGTACTTCTCGTCTACTTGAGAAGTGTTTGATACAATGCCATGTAGGAAATAATTCATTAATGGAAGAAAATGACTGCTGGAGGTATTAAAAAGGTGGAGAAATAGCTAGCAACAAGTAGTGCTGAAAAGCACTACTCTCTACAGGAGAGAAATTGTGTTCCTCATAGGTTGGTCCTAATATTTTCACTAAAGACTTCAGTACAAAGAAGCAGAGAGTCCTGATGAAAACATGTAGAAAACATGAATTTCAGAGGCACTGTCAGCACTGACAAGACTTGAGATAGCAAGAAAAAGACACCTGAACAAGCTGAGAATGGCTGTGATGAAATCCCTCCCGTCCATGCAACCTCACTAAGGTCACACAGGTATGAGACATACCCCCACAGAAACAGCAGCAGGTGCTGGGGCCATAAGCCCTCATTGCTGTCAGTGAGCTTCTCAGCAAGAAGCATGGTCCTTTTTGCGACAAATAACTAACTTCAGCATTTACTCCCTACAAGTCCATACCCACTGCTTTGAGAAGCGTGTCTATGCATGCACAGGTGCTGCCAGTAGGACTGATGAGAAGATCTGGGCAGGTAACTGAAGGAAAAAGACCATGCAAAATAAATACTGAAGAAATGCTGAAGGCAGCATATAGCAAGCGTGTCTCCGTTTGTACTAGTGTAAAATGAAGGTTTCATTTCCCAGTTATTTATATGGTTACAAAACAAAGCTATGGTTTACAGCTGGAGACTTTCAGAATGATTCAAACTATGTAAAAGGATCCAGCAAAATAATTTCAGGAGCTGTCTGATGATTTAAGCCAACCGAAGTGCCATACACTTCATTAAAATTACCTTCACAGGATCTGGAACTATTTTAGCAGGCAGTGGAGTCTTTTTGTGAGTAAAACATCCTGCTTTTTTTTTTTTTTCCTTCTTTCCCAAAGGTTTATTTCCATGAAGCATCTTGAGTTAAATATATGCCTTTCCCCTGTTTCAGATTAAATAATAAAGCACATTTATTAAGGGGGGGGGGAACCCTTGGGGTGGGGGGTGGTATCTGAAGAGGCCTTTTTCCAACTGTCAACATTTTGAAGCTGAGTAATAACGCAGCCTTGGGGTTGCCATGGGAATGTGTTTCATTTCCTAGGTGACAGCGATTGTATGTCGTCACCAGTGAACCGCACCAACTCTGGAAATATGTCAAGTTTCCTTCAGACGTCGGCATCCCGAGACTTCCTGCTCCCGCCCCAGGCACGTGCCTGGCTGAGCTCGGGCCAGCGCCACCGGCCTGACGCCTGCCACAGCCTCCGCGGGACCCGGCTGCTCTTTCTCTCCTGGGAAGGACAGCCTGGTTTGGCTAGGGCAGGGGTAGGCTCCTAGACATCTTGAAGACCCTAATAAAGAGCAACCCTCCCTCTCCCTTTGGTAGCTTCTTCCATTGTCTAACTGACTTCCTACAGGCACAGTTTCATTCTTACTTGAGTGTGGCTTCAATTTCCAACCCTTTGGCCCTGGATAAGCCCCATCAGCAGGGCCTCTCAGTATTAAAAACCCCAAGAAGCCTTGTGTCATTCTGGTAATGGACACATTGTTTAAATCAACTGTTTCTGAATCACCTGTACTAATAATCAACCTCTAAAAAATACCTGTAGAGCTCAAAGACTTGCTGCACTAAGATGGTTTTTTAACCTGAAGCCTTTGGTTATATGACTGAAGACCCCTCTTTGCAGCCCATAGGTTCCCCATCACAACTTCAAGGCCACCAGCTGCACAGTATGACCAGCAGGATTCACTTGCCTGTGAACACTAGGGAGGGCAAATAAAGTAGAATAACTTCTCCATAACAGCTCCTCAGTGCTCATGCACTAGTCCAAAATAAGCAACTTTTATTCTGTAATAATTATTCTGCTCTGGAAGTAGAGCGATTATTTTATTCTGGGATAATTACTCCATTTCCAAAGTGAAATAATTGTTATAGAATAAAATCATTTTTATTTTGGAATATTTCATCCACATGTGGGAGTTATTCTGGAACAGCTAAATTATACCCTAATAGCTAGAAGAGAACAGTCCTGCCAATCAATTTTCCTCATACAGGCGAATCCTTAAACCATAGTGCTACTAGAAGGAACAGTGCAGAAGATCTCATTACACAACTGGAGACCCCTACTGTTTAAYTTCAGGAAGAATCTGCATTTGCTTACAAGAGCTACGGCTAATAGTTCCCCTAAATCATCTATACAGAAGTCCATAAAGGAAATCACAAGTACATCAAGGGATTTCCAGAGCATGCTACAAGTATTCCTGCTGGTAGACGGACCTCATCATGGGATATGAAAACACTATCCATGCCATTGAATACCTTCTCTTCTATGCTCACATGGTCAGAAATTGCTGCCAAGGATGGTCCTGGTCTACACCACAAAAAGCCCTGCCTGCAGAGGTAAACGTTGGCAGAGGTATGTACCAGCTGTACCAGCACTTGATTTCTGAAGGAACTGGGGGCATACCCTGGACTGTGCAGCTATTGTGCTACCTGTTCTAGGGTAACTAGCTTAGATAGAAGTAAAATTTAAAACCTTTTACGTTCAGAATCTCTTTCGACTTTGCCCACTGTTTTCTAACATATCCAACTCTCAGGAGATTAAGAAGGGAGTTCAATGCTAGCACCATTTTTACACTGCAAAATTTTATAATCGGGCATTAAGCTAGGCAAAGAAGTCAGGAGGCTCAAAAGTTTAGGTTCCCACAGCAACAGTAATTCAGCCACATTTAAGATATATAGCAGAGCATAAATTAACAGTTATTGAAAATTCTGCGTATGTGCTATGTGGCCATGTTAACATTGCTATGGGAACCTTAACTTTTGAATAGATAAGCATTCTACCAAAATAAAAACCATACAAAAGAAATAATCATTACAGATTTTGCTGGAAAAGACTACAGCCAATTCCTCATCTGCAATCTGTTGATGCAGAGCATAAGGACGCTAAAGCCTCAGAAATCCAAACAGGTGAAAAAATCATCACTAAGAACACTGGGTGCCAGAGGCATAACTATGGCTGACACCAATGCTGTAAGTTTACTTTAAATTTGAATTTACACTCCAACAGATTGCAAAATCATTCCAGAAATTACAACAGAGGAAAAAAAGAAGCCTATGTACAGCTATCACCCTTCTCTCTTTTCCTCTCAGATTTTTCATACATTAAATATTTTGGAAGAACAGAATTTAAATTCACTACTGGCTTTAGTCTTTTCCAGCACATTTCAATTTAGGAGGGGTAAAAAAAAAAAAAAAAAAAAAAAAAGAAAATCAAGCTGTGCTCCAGTATACATTTATTTAGTAGCAGCAAGCCTGGATTGTGTGTCTCATACTATTCTAACTAAACTCAAAGTGTTCATTTCAAAAAAGTTTGATTTGAGCAGGTCTTTGGGGATGGAAGTTTTCATATTTTTAAATGAACCTAGTGACAGTAGGGCTGCTACGAGGCCTTACTCTCTAGTGGACTGGATGTTGCTTCGGAGTAAAAAAGCAGCATTCTGCTCCTGGTTCTACCGCTCCATCCGACTCGGTGCTGCATGATCTTGGGCAAGCCAGGCTCACTTCCCTACGCTTCAGTTCCTTGAGCTGTGAAGCAGGAATAATGACACTTACCTTCCTTTTTATGCACAGGTCCAGTGCTTTAACTAAGTGGGTTTTCTCCCCTGTTTAAAACAACAATGAAATCTTCAAGGCAGTCTTTTTACAGTATTTGAACAGAATTCCAGCAGCATCTAAAATAATGGCTCTGCAAAGAATTCTGCCAACTTGCCACCTATGGAAAGAAAAACAGAATAAAAGCTCCTTTCTGACACTCCACCCTTTTGTTGCTGTGTGGCGTATATGGTTAGTCCCATCCAAAATCCTGTTGAACAAGTTTCTTCCCCAGAGTAACTGCAAGATCACCAAATATTGTGAACCAACAAGTAGGGCAAGTTCCAGAGTCCTGGAACTGCAGAGGCAAGATAAATAGCGTTCTCCAAACCAAGTCAGTGCGACAAGTTTTCTCTCTGATATCCTGGCATGCACGCCTGGAATTGTACTGACATCAGCAGGATTTCCTTGCTCGTAGGAAAAGCGGATATTGGCTCTGAAACAAGCCACACAGTTCAAAGAGAACCTAATCTAAATTATTTGAGGTGACCCTGATTTCTTGGCATTTATAGCATAGACTTTATGAAGATTACATGGGCATATCACTTGAACATGTTTTCTGTGTATCATTAAGATTTTACTCAGACCATAAACTTGAGTTTCCCTAGAGTGATTTAGAAAAAAAGAAAACAAGCTAACACTGGTCAGAATAGTGCTGCCCTTTACAAAGAGAGAGATACACGTTTAAAATAGGTAATGACATCCCTCACTAGTAAATGGGAGACAGACAGACAGAAAATTTTGCCCAGTACATGCATGATTGAGTTTCTCACAGCAAACAGCCACTGTATTATTTGGTCAAAATGGAAGAGTTCATACTCCTTTATACCCAAAACACTGATTCCTTAAGTTCATCCTCCAAACCCTCCAGTCAGAGTACTGTATTTTCTAGACTAGAAGAAACAAGGCTGCTACGAATGGAGCCTGTGAAGCACAAAGTTTAGGTGAAAGAATTGTATTTTCAAACCATACTTATGAGGTTGCCAGAGAAGGAGAGAAAGCTTGGGTTTATTTGAAGCCCTTGCCATTTCAAGATGTTTGCAGTTACCCTTCAGCGACTTGCAAAGTGCTTTGACAACCAGCTGCCTTCTGTATTTAGTCATCCCTCATAAATGGTAACCTGCACACATTTCAACCCCCATACCACTATGTCCAGTACCCCGAAACTACTCTTTCGCTCTAGCCAGCACTCTCACTGTCTCTGCTTGCCTTGACCCCAGCCCAGCATGAAGGACACGTTTATCTGGACAGCCTCCATTGCTGTCCAATTCCCTCCTGAGACAGCTCCATTCCTAACTGTTCCTCCTACGTGGCTGACCCCAACATCCTCAGAAGCTGTACTGTTGCATCCCAATTCTTTTCCTTCAGAGTTTACATCAGCTGTGACGAAGTCCAGTGGTTGTTCGCTCAGTCCATGGAGTGAGAAAAAAGGCATCACATTTGCTAGTGAAGCTGGTAAATAACTTGTTACCTTTAAGTTATTTAAGTTACCTTTTGTTCATCAATAGATCTTAAGTGAACTTTTTCAGGCGTGCAGGTGGTAAATTTTTGAACAAACGCTTCCGCACCTCATGAACTTAACTCTGTTGCATTGGGAACATCCCTAGACTTACAGTCTCACATTTATGACAGGCAGGAATTATTTAGCTTGGTTTTCTGGGACAGCAATGGGAGTCACCAACAAAGATCCTTCCATGTACTTTCTGTCTGTATGGCAATACCCGTCAGTTTGTCACAATTTTATCACGCTGCCTACGGAAACCACTTCTGCTGTTCCAGTGTGTTTTCAGCCATTACCTGCACTCCTGATCTCCACTACCACTCTGTTCTCAGAGGCATCTTCTGATTCCAGGATGTATAAAGCACTTCTCTCTGCTGTCTGACATACTCTGGAAAGTGTAGACTACCAAAACCATCCTACTAGTCTGCAAGTTCCCTATTCACTTCAGCATCCAGTGCTGGTATGACTTACACTTGGTTTGGTTTTTTTT